>JAJIBD010022495.1:0-191623 GCA_021461705.1 Cryptotis parvus
CATTTCAGATCATGATGCACTGAAAATAGTAGATAACCATACACAGAAGCAGGGGAGTCAAACCTAACACCTGGAAACTGAACAGCTCATTGCTGAACAGCAAATGGGTCACAGAAGAAATCAAACAGGAAATCCAAAGATTCCTGGAAACAAATGACAATGAAGATACCAACTATCAGAACTCGTGGGGAGAGAGCAAAAGCTGTGTTAAGAGGAAAGTTTATAGCTCTGAAAGCATTCATAAGGAAAGAAGAAAGGGCCCACATAAATAACCTGACCTCGCAACTGAAAATATTAGATAAAGACCAACAAAAGTAGCTCAACCCAGGCAGAAAGAAGGAAATAATAAAACTTAGGGAGGAAATCAACAAGCTGGAAACCAAAAAATACAATCCGAAAGATTAATGAAACCAAGAGCTGGTTCTTTGGAAAACAAAAGATCGACAAGCCACTGGCAAGATTTGTAAGGAAAGGGAAAGAAAGAACCCAAATAAACAGAATCAGAAATGAAAATGGTGACATAACAACAGAAAACACAGAAATCCAAAAAAAATCATCAGAGATTACTTTGAGTGTCTGTATGCCACGAAACATGAGAACCTAGAAGAAATAGATAAACGCCTGAAGTCCTGTACTTCCCACGATTGAAACAAGAAGACCTCCAATTCCTGAATAAGCCTATCACCATCGAGGAAATTTAAACAGTAATTAAAATTCTGCCCAAACACAAAAGCCCAGAACCAGATGGGTTCACTAGCGAATTCACCAAACCTTTAAGGAGGACCTACTGACTGTCCTGTTCAAGCTCTTCCAGGAAATAGAAGAAACAGAAGCACTCCCAAAAAGCTTCTACGAGGCACATATCACCCTGATACCCAAAGCAGGGAGAGACAACACAAAAAAAGGAAAATTACAGACCAATCTCCTTGATGAACACAGATGCTAAGATCTTCAACAAAATACTAGCAAACAGAATCCAAAGACTCATCAAAAAGATCATACATCATGACCAAGTAGGATTCATCCCAGGAATGCAAGGATGGTTTAACATTCGCAAATCAATCAACGTAATACATAATATCAATAAAGGAAAAAAATAAAAACCATATGATCCTATCAATAGATGCAGAAAAAAGCATTTGACAAGATCCCGCACCCATTCAAGATTAAAACACTCCAGAAAATGGAAATTGAAGGAAGCTTCCTCAAGATAGTCAAAGCCATCTACCAAAAGCCCACAGTGAGTATCTTTCTCAATGGGGAAAAAATTAAAAGCCTTTCCCTTAAGATAAGGAACATGACAATTTTGCCCTCTCTCACCTCTCTTATTCAATATAGTACTGGAAGTACTCGCCACAGCAATCAGAGAAGAAAAGGACATTAAGGGCATACAGATAGGCAAGGAAGAAATCAAGCTATCATTATTTGCAGATGACATGATATTATACTTAGAGAACCCTAAATGCTTGAGCCAAAAACTCTTAGAAACAATAGATATGTATAGTAGAGTGACAGGGTACAAAATTAATACCCAAAAGTAGATGGTTTTCCTATATACAAATAACGAAAGAGAAGAAAGGGGATATTAAGAAATCGATTCCATTCACAATTGTGCCACAGAAAATCAAATACCTAGGAATCAGCTTAACCAAGTGTGTAAAGGACCTATACAAAGAAAACTATAAGACACTGCTTCAAGAAATAAAAGAGGACACAAGGAAATGTAAACACATTCCCTGATCATGGATGGGGAGAATTAACATTGTCAAGATGGTAATACCCCCTAGAGCTTTGTACAGATTCAATGTGGTCCCTATAAGGATACCCATGACATTCTTAAAAGAAACTGACCAAACACTCCTGGAAATTCGTGTGGAATAATAAACCCCAATGGATAGTTAAAGCAATCCCTTGGGAAAAAGAAGATGGGAGGCATCACCTTTCCCAACCTCAAACTTTACTACAAAGCAGTAGTAATTAAAACAGCATGGTATTGGAATAAAAACAGACCTGTGACCTAAGGAGTAGAGTTGAGTATCCTGACACCCACCCTCAAAGACATGATCAGTTAATCTTTGATAAAGGTACAAAGAGTCCAAATTGGAGTAAGGAAAGCCTCTTCAACAAGTGATGCTGGGAAAACTGGACAGCTACATGTAAAAAATCAATTTGGACCTGTGTCTAACACTTTGCACAAAAATCAGAGCAAAATGGATTAAAGATATCAATATCAGACCTGAATCCATAAAGCACATTGAAGAAAATATAGGAAAGACCCTCCATGACATTGAAGCTAAAGACATCTTCAAAGGTGAAACACCATTAACAAAGCAACTAGAAGAAAAGATAAACATATGGGACTACATGAAACTAAAGAGCTTCTGCACCACAAAAGAAACAGTGACCAAGATAGAAATACAGTCCACAGAATGGGAAAAATATTCACCCAATACCCATCTGATAAGGGGGTTAATATCCAGGATATATCAACCACTGGTACAGTTATATAAGAAGAAATCAGCCAACCCCATTATAAAATGGGGAGAAGAGATGAAAAGAAACTTTGACAAAGAAGAAATTCGAATGGACAAAAGATATATGAAACAATGCTCATCATCACTAATCGTCAGAGAGATGCTAATTATCTCTCTGACAAAAATGAGACCTCATACCACAGAGACTGGCCCATATCCAAAAGGGTAAAAGCAACAAGTGCTGTCGTGAATGTGGGGGAAAGGGGACTCTCATACATTGTTGGTTGGAATGTCGACTTGTACAACCTTTCTGGAAAACAATATGGACATTCCTCCAAAGAGTAGAAATTGGGCTCCCTTTTGACCCAGCCATACCACTCCTGGGAATATACCCTGGGAAGCCAAAAACAGACAGCGAAAAACACACACGCACTTTTATTTTCATAGCAGCACTATTCACAATAGCCAGAACCTGAAAACAACCAGTATGCCCGAGAACTGATGACTGGATAAAGAAATTGTGGTACATCTACACAATGGAATACTATGCAGCTGTTAGGAAAAATGGAGTTATAAAATTCGCCTATAATGGACATGGAAAGGATCATGTTGAGTGAAATTAGTCAGAAGGTAAGATAGAGAAGGGAACATGTGTGAATAAATGTCAAAAGGGCTAATACCAACCTAGAACTGAGCATTAAATACAGGCCAAAAAATGCATATGATGACATCTAAGTGTATGTAGTGCAACCCACAATGTATAAGAGAAGGAAAAGAGAGAGAGGGGGAGAGAGAAAGAAATAAAAAAATAACCTGCCATTTAGGCAGATGATGGGAGAGGGGAGGGAATTGAGGACATTGGTGGTGGGAAATGGGCACTGGTGAAGGGCAGGGTGCTGGAACACTATGTCACCGAAACCTCTAAACTTAAGCAAGGTTGTACTTGTATATCTCAAGGTGGTACAATAAAATGTTTAATTAAAAAAAATGGAGAAGGAAAAGCCTCATACTGTCTTTCATTTTCCCAAGAATTGCTTTTAATTTGGGGAGAGGGTCATGGGGGAAGTCTATTACCCCTTGGCTTATTACTATTTGGCTTACTATAGTATATAAATGTAAACAGCATTGGATCTACCTTTTTTATTGTCATTTTTAGTAACGGAACTGAATGTGTAGAGAGCTTTTGGCAAGACTGACATTTTAATCACTTGATCACTTGATCTTATTTCCCTACAAACCTCAATGAGCTTGGTTACTGTGTGGATATGATCGATTGTGCTGAATCCTTTCCAGAAGCCAGCTTGCTCGCATGGTTGTCCTTCATCTAGTGTTCTGCCAATCCTGTTCAGGATGACTCAAGTGAACAGCTTGTAGATGACGAACAACAGGCAGATGGGGTGATAGTTGCCAATGTTGTGAATGTCTCCCTTCTTGAACAGTAGAACTGTCCTGCTGGTTTTACATTGGGAGAGCACCTTGCATTCGGACAGGTAGCGGTGAAGAGCTGAGCTAGTGTATTGATGAGTACCGATGGCAGATTCTTCATGTGTTCGGGTCTGACTTTGTGCCTGGTGCTGTTCCCTTCTTTCCTGACGAAATGGTATGTTGTATTTCAGAAGGGAGAACTTTGGAAAGAACATATCCATCCTGTGGTATTTGGTATCTGGGCAGGTGGACGAGGCTATCAAAGATATCTGAGTAGAAGTCATGGATAATCTTCTCCATTGCCTTTCTGGAAGATGTGATAGAACCATCTGGGCGTTGGAGGGCAGTCATCTTGGTCTTATAGTTGGCGAAGGACAGGCGGGTGGTGCGAATGCTTTTCCTGGCTTCTGCTGCATCTTCCCGTATTTCTGCTCTTCTGTCTTTAAGATCTTCTTTTTATTGCTTCTCTGCACCACTTTGCAAGCTTGGACATTAGCATCTGTCTCACGCTCATTAATTTAAAGAAAGCCTTTGATTCTGTGGAGACTGAAGTGGTCATCGAAGCCCTAGCCAAACAGAGTGTTCAAACCCAATACATCAAGATCCTTCATGAGCTGTATTATGGATTCACCACCAGGATCTCAAGTGATTCAAGTGATCACTTGACAACCCATTTTTCTTTAATTTGCTAAAGCGGGCACCAGTAATATTTCCACTGGACCCTATCATGTGCCAGTGTGGCCCAATGGCATCTGATTGCTTCAGGAATACAAAGAACCTCAAACCATTGTTCAGGGCCTTGACAAAGAAGTCTGACCATCTTGTAGGTGGGCGGCCATGCGATCTTTTGACAACCCATGGGATCCAGTCGGTAATGGCTCTAGTCCAGCAGTTGTTGCCAAATCGCATTACATGTCCAGCCCTACTGATTTTCAATCCCTTGGCAAATGAGACAGTGTCCCTGACTCTGGAACAGCGACGGAGGCCGGAGCTCTGGATTCCTTCATTCACTTGAGTGAGGCATGATATTCCAAGCATAGCTCTTTTGATTCCTCTTTGGGAGACCCAAATAGCATTCTCATCCTGCTTTCATAGGGTCCAGGTCCCTGAGGCATATGTCAATGCAGGGAGAATGGTGGAGTTGGAAAAGATGTGCCCGGTGCTGGAGGTTCTTTGTATTTTTAGCTATTTCTTCGATGCTTTTTGAAGGCATTCCATGATGCTATCTTCCTCCAGTGCAGCTCAGGTTTTACGTCGCTCATCATGTTGACTTCTCGACCTAGGTACACATAACTGCTGCAGAGACGTTTCTTCCATTGAGAGTGAATGGGGCCTCTGAAACTAGTTCATTTTTTATGAACATAGTTTTGCTGAGATTCAGCTGTAGACCTATCTTTCCACATTTTCAGTCAAAGTCAACCAGCAGTTGTGCCTCTTGGCTAATGTTTGGTGTTATTAGACCAATGTCATCAGCGAAGCAGAGGTGGTGTATTTGCCAACCATCTATCTTCACTCCCATTCCTTCCCATTCTAATTGTCGCATGATGTTCTTGAAGGTGGCGCTGAAAATTTTTGGTGAAATGGTATCACCCTGCTGATGATCACTTCTTTGTAGAACGATGAGATCCTGGTGGTGTATCCGTAATACAGCTCACGAAGGATCTTGATGTATTGGGTTTTAACACCCTGTTTGGCTATGGCTTTGACGCTCGCTTCAGTCTCCACAGAATCAAAGGCTTCCTTTACATCAATGAATGTGAGACAGAGTAGCATCCTGAACTCCCTACACTCAATGAGTTTGGTTATTGTATGGATATGGTCGATTGTGCTAAATCCTTTGCGTAAGCCAGCTTGCTCGCATGGTTGCCCTTCATCTAATGTTCTGCCAGTCCTGTTCAGGATGACTGGAGTGAAAAGCTTGTAGATGACAGACAACAGGCAGATGCGGCGATAGTTGCCAATGTTGTGGATGTCTCCCTTCTTGAACAGTAGAACTGTCTTCCTGATTTTCCAATGGGAGGGCACCTTGCATTCGGACAGGTAGTGTGTGTAGAGCCTAGCTAGTGTATTGATGAGTACTGAAAGCAGATTCTTCAGGTGTCTGGTCTGACTTTTTACTGGGCCTGGTTCTGATGCAAGATGGTGGCCGCCTATGGTGGCTGCGGTGGCATGGGCAGCGGCTAGGCGGCAGCGATAGCAGAGGTGGGATTTGGGCAGTGAGCAGACCCCGACTCTTGTCCCATGGTGGTGTGGAGAGCGGCTGGAACAGTCGTGCGGGAGCCACTTGTGTGGCCTAGCTCCAAGGGCGCCAGCGGACAATAGTGCTTGGAGTGCGATGAGGTGAGGCAGAGAACCAGGAGCGGCCGGGACTGGCCATATGGGCAGTGTGGCATGGTTGTGGTGAGCGCAACAGTGAGGTTGGGGGAGCCCCTCGGCTTGCGGTCCCCGTTCCTGGGTGACTCCCTCGGGGCCTCAGATCCGGCCGTGGACACGACACGGACACCTGGAGGTCATCTTTCTTTACCATCTTTACTGCGGCCATGTTCGCTGTGCTCATCAAGGACCGCCAGTGATTGGGGCACAGGCCATGTGTCTTCAGGCTACGTGGAGCGGCTGAAGGGCATGTCCTGCTTGTCAGGGCGGAGAATGTCATCACACTCAACGATGCTCAGGGGTTACTCCTGGCTCTGCACTCAGGAATTACTCCTGGCAGTGCTTAGCCCAGCCAGCTACTAAGATTTTACCGCCCGCATGGCAGAGCCTGGCAAGCTGTCTGATACGTATTCAATATGCCAAAACCAGTCATTTTGATAATATTAATTTTTCCAAACCATGAACATGGAATGTGTTTCAACATCCTTGTGTCCTTTATTTGCATTAGCAAAAGTTTTACAGTATTCTTTCTTTATATTCAGCTCTCATCTATTTTTTAAAAAATTGTGTCTCAAAAAATCAAGTTCCTAGGAATAAGCTTAAAAGCTTATTCCTTGAGGGTCTAAAACCTTGAGGGGCATGCTTGGGCTCATTAGGCTTTTAAAAAAAACCTGTGCTGGTCTTGTGCCTTGTCTAGAGGAAAAAAATTTTAATTATTCTTCATTAAATATGATTTTTTGGTGGTTCGTCCTGCCACCCTGTGCCTGTTGATTAGGGATTCCAGTACACTGACACTGAGTGACATTATTGACATGAAGAAACTTATTGCCATCATTTTGTATGAGTTATACATGATTCTGGGGTTTACTTTTTAGTGAAACTTCTTTGAAAGTTTCTTGAAACACTAGTTTAGAGTCTGTGAAGTTCCTAAGCTGTTGCTTATCCATAAAGTATTTTATCATTCCTTCAAATCAAAATGATAATCAACCTGAAAAAAGTATTCATGGTGAGGCTTCATACAGCTTTTACTATACCCAGCAATCCCTTCTGGTCCCTAAAGTTTCATTTGATAGACACGCTGGGAGTTTTATGGGATTTCCTTTGTAGATGAACTCCTTTGATCTTGCTGCTTTACAATATTCTGTGTTTGTCATTCTGATAATAATGTGTCTTAGAATTTTGCTATTTAAAGCTCTCTTTGCTGGAACCCTTTGGGTACCAAGAATCTGGGTTTATCAGCTACTGAATTCCTAGGAAAATCTCCTCTGTACTTTCTTGAACTACTGGCTCTTCATTGAATTCTCCAACCTGCTCCTCAGGGACTTGGATGCTCATTATATTTTTTTCCTCTAGAACTCATTCCATGATCTCTGCTGTGATGTTCAATTTTTTCTCATTATTTCATCTATTTTCTGTTTGCTGTGTAGGTCTCCTGCTTCCCATCTTGGAGTTCACTCTTTCCTCAGCTGTTGTTAATTTGCTGTTAAGGTCTTGAATTGATATTTTTATTTCACCTACCATATGTTTCAGCCTATCACTTTTGGTTGTGGCTTTCTCATTTTTTACTCTCAAGCTTTCTTGAACCTGTATAATTATTTTTTGAGTGTAGTAAACATACACATCGTGCTTCCCTAAAATCTTCATGAGAAGTTACAAGGCAGGCAGGTGCTGCCAGTCTTCTGGGTCATTATCTTCACTCCTTGGGCTCATTAGCTTTTATACACCTGCTGTCCTTTGGGTAACTCTTCATAGTTCATTAGAGTGTTCCTTAAGAAACAGTCCAGCCCTCACAGCAGTGAAGGCACCGTAGATCTGTAGGCTTCCTCAGGGCACCGCTGGCTTCAGGTGAAGCGGACAGAAGTCTGCCATGGTCACGGCACAGCCATGCCGTTCAGTATTTGGTAGGAAAGGGAAGTAAAGGGTCCATCTACTTCCCTTCAATCTCTGTTAACTGGCAGGAACTGCAAAAGCCTGCGAAGCAGCAGGCTGATGAGAACTAGAGTTCTGTGGGTCAGGAGATTGCCTGGGGCTTCAGAATTGGTGTCCTTTTCTCCTGGGATCCTGGCTAGTCCTGGATTCCTGAGGTGCTAACCTGTCAATTGGCTGCTCTGGGATGCAGCAGGTAGCACAGCAACCAGAGCTGGTGTCCTGAAATGCATTTCTTATGAAACAACCTGCCATAAAAGTTTGAGAACAAAAGGCCTAAGGAACAGGTCAATGATCAGTTCAAAGCCATTTCCTGCATGGCATTAGGATATAAAGCAGCTGGAGAGGATGCTAACATTCTAATACACATAAGGAATCCTTCCTGTACTCCGTAAGGGTACTAGCGTGGAAGAGATTCAAAATATCCAAAAATCCTGTCTGAGGCCAAGCAGAGAATTTGGGCAGCAGGTAAGGAGTCCCTAGAGTCAGGATAAAGGACTACACTATGAGGCCCCAGATACTAAATATATAAAGGCAAACTGCTGTATGATTGACTTCTGTGACATGTAACTAGGTATTAGCCCGAAAGACCAGAAATAGTCACCCTTCAGAAGGCATAACTAGTTTTATATGCAACTCTGCCCCTAACAGTAGAGAACTGACGACAGCGGGCCTGAGAGGGAACATAGGCGCGTGCCTCGGCACAGGTACTGACGGCAGCTTACACAACTCGTATCAGGCTTAGCTGAGAAAATATAAGACTGAGAATTTATACTAAAGAAAATCAATCAGCCGGAAGTGAATGAATCCAGAAAAGACTAAAAACTATTTCCTGGCAAGGTTATACATTTAATAGCCAGGTATTCAGCAAAAAGTGAGCTCATGAGGAAGTTGAAATTCAATGAAGAATGAACATTTTTTTCTATAAATGATAATCAGTGAACTAATCTCTTGTTACACCCACTTATTTTTTTTTGCTTTTTGGGGTCACACCCGGCGATGCTCGGGGATTACTCCTGGTTCTTTGCTCATAATTACTCCTGGTGGTACTGGGACCATATAATATGCCGGGGATCGAATCTGGGTCAGCCACATGCAAGGCAAATGCCCTACCCCTGTGCTATGTCTCCGGCCCCGTTACATCTACTTTTTAAGAGGCAACACAGGACAATGAAAGAACTTAATTTCTTATTAATACACAGAGTGAATATTTGCATAAGTTTAAAAGAATTATTTTAAGGCTTAAGTGTGAGCCAAAGTAAAGTATCTTTCATTCTAGCATAATTTAGTTTAAAAAAAAACTTAAACCTGAGTTGAAACCCTTTTAATATTTATGGAGTTGGTAAGATATTATATACAACATCTCACAAATGCAAGCAAGTGGTAACTATGAAGTAACAGAACAACCAAATAAACCATAACTTAAAATTTATATTTTTATTTCCTATCTTGTGTATTAGTCCATTTTTTGCTAATATCCTTCTTATACTAACTCAACCTAATTTTAAAAATATTAAAGAAAGGGAAAAGGATGTAATATTTGCCAAAAGTAGATATTATATTGAAATTATTTCAAATAATTTCATTTTGTAGTTTACAATTTAGATCAAACTACTAAGATCATCTTATATAGACATTTAGCAAGCAATGTGGAGCAGTAATTGGTTCAGAGTGGTCAAAAATAGTTCTGATAACTATTTCCTGAAGGCATTAAAACTTCAAATAGCTTCTTCTAGAATATAACGTGTTCTTTCCGGGTTCTGGTTTTAGTTAGTTATAAAAGGGAGGAAAATGTGACAACATCTAGAAATAGTCAATGCAAATGAAATATGGAGAATCAAATACTCAGTATCAAAGATTAGGTCCAAAGCCACCTATGCAATATTCAAGACATTTTATATTTGTCAAAAATAAGTTGGTCATATAAATTTTTTAAATAACAGCATAAAGCATCTTTAATCCTTTTCAAATAATTTTCTATGGCAAACCATTATATACTGAGTCATCAAAATCTATTTAGGAGACATTAATTGACCATTAGCTTCTTCTGTAGCATAACAAATGTGTTTCCTAAATGTATTACTATTAAATAATAGTATTTAACCAGTGACTCTCAGACATGGGGCAGAGCTGCTCCTTGCTCTCCCTGTGCCCAGCTGCTCGTGAGGCACCCGGGAAGCATGGCGGGTTCTAGCCCTGACCTGCCACCCCAGATGAGCCTCACAACAAGCCAGACCACCCTCCCCTACTCCATGGGGCCCACCATTTTCCACATCCGAACTTCCCTCTCGCTCACAACTCCACCCAGCAGACCAGACTATCACAACCTGTCTCGCTGGGCCGCTAGCGGCTCGCGGTTCATCTATAAATGCTTTATTTCGAGGTGACTACAACAGTATGCCACCCACACGGCTGGCCTGGCAAGCTGCTCGTGTAGTATTTGATATGCCAAATACCAGTAACATTTATATTAGGTCATTCCCGTGACCTAATATAATGGTTTGAGGCTCTCTATGTTCCTGGAGCAAGCGGATGCCTTTGGCTTCTACTAGCATGAGACAGGACATATGGAGATATTACTGGTGCCCGCTCTAGCAAATAGATGATTAACGGGAAGATAGTGATAGTGATTACTATTAAATACATGTGACAGAGACTCACACACATGGGGCAGAACTGCTACTTGCTCTCCCTGTGTCCAGCTTATAACGAGGCTTCCGGGAGGGATGGCGGGTTCTAGCCCTGGCCTGCTACCTCAGCAGAGCCTCACAAGAAGCCAGAGGAACTCCCACACCATAAGGGCCGCCATTTTCCACATCCAGACTCCCTCTCCTCAGAGCTCCACCCAGCAGAAGAGCTGATCACAGCCCGGCTGCCTTTGCGGCCACGTGGTTCATCAATAAATGTTCAAGTTTTGACATGACTACAAGAGAATTCCACCCGCAAGGCAGAGCCTGGCAAGCTACTCGTGTCGTATTTGACATGCCAAATATCAGTAACAATTATGGACATCATTCCCATGACTTGATGGAATGGTTTGAGGCTCTTTATGTTCCTGGAGAGGGCAGATGCCCTTGGGCTATCTCGCATGTGACAGGACGTATGGAGATGTTACTGGTGCCCGCCGAGTAATCGATAATCTACAGGAAGATAGTGATACAGTGATTAAATATATGCATGTAACCTTACGATGAACTTAGTCAAATCAGGATTAAATATATTCTCACTTTAATTAGCCTATATGTCTCCTGTTGCTTTATGTTCACCTTTACTACTTTGGTCATCCATCCCTATAGGAAAGTCCTGATAAGATCCATAACCCCTAATATTCCATCTCAAATTCACTTATACAAACATCTCCAGGAAACCATCCCATTCTCTCCAGCAAGCCTATCCACTCAACGACACCCACTAAGACCATTATTTTAATGTACTGGAATCTCAGGTTCATGGACACCTCACATTTGGAAGCACTCCATTTCTCTCTCTCTCTCTCTCTCTCTCTCTCTCTCTCTCTCTCTCTCTCTCTCTCTCTCTCTCTCTCTCTCTCTCTCTGTCCTGCCTATCTGCTTCCCACATCAAGGACCAGGACCTTCTTCTGAGATGAAGCAGAAGGGGGATTCTCTTCATCTCATCCAATGCTCTAACATTCTTGCTCAGAGGTTTAATAAACAGTATCTCTGTAATTAGAATTAAACTTGGGACAGAAAATAGCACAGCGGGTAGGGAGGGCATTTGCCTTGCATGCGGCTGACCTGGGTTCAATTCCCAGC
Organism: Cryptotis parvus; assembly: GCA_021461705.1. Lineage (NCBI taxonomy): Eukaryota > Metazoa > Chordata > Mammalia > Eulipotyphla > Soricidae > Cryptotis > Cryptotis parvus. The sequence continues at coordinate 11,972 of JAJIBD010022495.1, forward strand.
ATCCTATATGATCCCCCAAGCACTGCCAGGAGTAATTCCTGAGTGAAGAGCCAGGAATAACCCCTGAGCATTGCCGGGTGTGACCCAAAAAGCAAAAATAAATAAAGACATAAATAAATAGATAAATAAATAAAATTAAACTTAAACAAAATTAATAATTGGATTCTTCCATTTCACTAGCTAGACTTCAAATGTTTACTAGTCATCTTTACCATATAAACATCAGAGTCATACAATACTTCCTTGATTGTTATGATCACACATCTTTTTTTTTTTTTTGCTTTTTTTGGGTCACACCCAGCAATGCTCAGGGGTTTCTCCTGGCTCTGCACTCAGGAATCACTCCTGGCGGTGCTCGGGGAACCATACGGGATGCTGGGGATCGAACCCTGGCCAGCACGGGCCTGCTGTGTGCAAGGTAAACGCCCTACCCACTGGACTATCGCTCCGGTGGGATCCCACACACATCACTATTGATAAGTGCTGCACTAGTGATAAAGTCCAGCACCACACTTTATATCCACCCTCTCCAAACTAAGTCACATTCACACAGAGCCTGGAACATATTAAACTCCATACATCTGTTTACATCAGATGTGTACACACATTTACATACCTATAAACAACACACTCTCTGAACTAGTCTGGATGAACGTCAGACAATAGAATGAGGAATGAGAATAGAAATATTCTCTAAAACACCATTTTCTGATCCACTGTTTAGCATGATTGTCTCCCCACCCCAATATAATTTTAAATGTATTTAAAAATGGTTTTCCCAGGTGCTATAAAATTCTAAATAATTAGAATTTGTATCCTGCAAATGAGTGTAAACATTCTATGTCTACCCCTCTCTCTGACTTGTTTCTCTCATCATGATACTCAAAACAAAACAAAAATGAAAAATCCTAATAATAGTTAACAAAAATTGTGGGGCTAGAGTACAGTGGTTTCGATATCTGCCTTGCACATGGCCAACCTGGGTTGATTCCCTGGCATTCCATATGGTCCTCTAACCAACCAGAAGTGATCCTGGAGTGCAGTCATGAGTAACCCCTGAGCAAAGCTGAGTGCAGCCCCAAAATTAAGAATCAATTAATTAACTTAATCAAAATGAACCTAGAACTAGAAAACCATACTTCTAGGTGGAATATAAGAAACAAAGAAAGGGAATGAACAGTGTCCAATGATAACCTCAGAACTTTGCTTTCCCAGCAGTGGGGGCACTGGGGCTGGATGTGGGGAAGAAGGAAGTAGAGTAGCAGTGACACAAGAACAGAAGTGAAGGGTCTTGGTCACTTTAGCAATGGTGTTGGTGCAGTAACTTTGTAACCAAAAACATTGCTATTAATGCTACTGCAACTATCTTAACACTAATAAAGTATAAATGTACAGAATCCTACACTGTGTGGAAAAACAGACTTTAAAGCCTGACTGGAAAGGCAAAAGATAAAGCACATTATGACTTTTATAAAAGCCAAAGGCATAATTATGTCCATAAAACACAGAACTGAATTTGAACATTTAACTGCATGTAAGACTTACTATCCCTCAATAACAGGACCTAGATTTACAGTGGAAAGGGTTTGGTTAATTTTCTTCATGACAATGATTGAATATGATTTATCATAGTGTTAACATTTATGACTTATACCAAAATGTTACTGTACAACACCTATCACCAAGAGACCAGTATCACTCCGCTACTGGTGCTTCTCATGCTCTTCCTCCAACACCCTCCCTTCCCACCTCTATAAACATGACTTATCAAACTCAAAAGTTCGTTTCCATTGCCTATTGTTGATTTCCCATGCTATAACTCTAAATGACTGAGGTCAACTATATTTTATTTTTCTCCTTCTGCCTCATTTCTCTGGGTAGTACACCTCTAATTTTATCCATGCCAAAGCAAAATTTCATCTTTCTTGAAAATGACAAGGCGCCGGAGGAATAGTCCAGCGGGTAGGGCGTTTGCCTTGCATGAGGCCAACCCAGGTTCTATCCCGGCATCCCATATGGTCCCCACGCAGTGCCAGGGAGTGATTCCTGAGCACAGAGCCAGGAGTAACCCTGAGCATCGCTGGGTATGACCCAAAAGCCAAAAAAAAAAAGTGACAAGCCATAATTTCTATATTCAATTTGTGTGTTACTGGACACATAATTTCAGATATTTACTATTCCAAGTAATGCTGCAATGGATGCAAGTGTTCCTCTACTTTTTTTTCAAATTATAGGTTTTTACATTTTTGGAAAAGTCATAAAGGAATGAAACTGCTGGATCATATAGTATACTTATTTTCAATTAATGGAGATACTGTCGGGCTGTTTCCCACTGAGATTAAATCAGTTGACATCACCACCAACAATCTGGGTACTTCTTTCATTAAATCTTTGTCAGCACCAGTTGTTTCCAGTCTTTCTGATACTAGCTAGTTTTAATACTTATATTTATTGAGAAGAGAAAAATTCCCTGAGTTTCAATAGCACAATCATCTACACTTTCTGGCTATATAACGTGTATCACTTGTCTTCCCATTGTTCACTGATTGGCTCCAGCAGGCACCGGTAACATCTCCTGTCACGAGCTAGTGTAGCCCAAGGACATATGTTCACTCCAGGAGCATGAAGAGCCTCAAGTCATTCTTTCAGGTCATGGGAACTCATATATAATTTTAATTGTTACTGGTTTTTGGAATATCAAATACAACATGGGTAGCCTGCCAGGGTCTACTCTGTGGGTGGTACACTCTCAGTAGTAGGCTCTCATCTCCTGCATTTACCGATGAACCGCTACAGAAAGAGATTGGCTTTTCTCTTGGGTGGAGCTGTGAGGAGCTGTGGAGTCCAGATGTTGAGAAAAACACACCTCATGGCATGGGGGTTCCTCTGGCTTCTTGTTAGAATCACTGGGATGATGGGCCAGGGCGAGAATCTGCCTAGAACTGTATACAGTGTATAATTATGAAATATCCTGGGAAGGAACTGGTCCTAACTTCCATTATTAATAGTCTAAGACTGTCGCACTGTGCTGGCATAGCTGTGTGTCTGGAATGTTTCTCTTTTGTTGCTGGCCGTGGTGGTTGGGAGCTTGCAGTCATGCCTGCTGACATGGAGTTGGAAGAATGGGAGGAGGAGCCCAAATCCCTCCCCACTCCAAGTTCAGCCAGCATGGCCTCCCACATGTGTGAGCAAACCCTAGGAGCTATATTAGACTTGGCAAGGGGCTGGCTGAGCCATTTACTGCCCTCCAGAACTCCACGGGCTTTTCCACATGGGGCCGAAAGCAGTACAGCTATGCATCTGGAGTGTCTCTCTTCTGCTGTATATATATATATATATATATATATATATATATATATATATATATATATATATGCATTATTATAGACTTATAGACCTCATTCCCATGACCTGATGGAATGGTTTGAGGCTCTTTATGTTCCTGTAGCAAGCAGGTGCCCTTTGGGCTCTACTAGCATGAGACAGAACATACGGAGCTGTTACTGGTGCCTACTTGAGCAAATCGATGATAAACGGGAAGACAGTGATACATTATTCCAAATCACTTGATCACTTGAATCCCGTTATTCATCGATTTGCTCAAGCGGCGCCAGCAACATTTCCATTGGACCCTATCACGTGCCAATGTAGCCCAATGGCATCTGGTTGATTCAGGAATATGAAGAGCCTCAAACCGTTCCTTCAGGGTCTTTACAAGGAAGTCTGACCATCTTGTAGGTGGGCGGCCATGTGATCTTTTGACATCCCGTGGGATCCAGTCGGTAATGGCTCTAGTCCAATGGTTGTCTCCAAATCGCTTCATCTCTCTGTGCTCTTAGCCTAGCTAGCTCTGGAATCTAGCTTCCACAAAAGAACAGAATCATTCAGAGGAGGAAAACAGTCAGACACAATGAGACATCACGGTGAGCAATTAGACCCCCTAGAGAGAAGGTACACCGAGCAGAGCAGAAACCAGCTTTCCCGTTGAACCCCCTGCATTCCATGGACCACGAGAGCAACTTCCGACCCAAGTCCACCATCCCGATGGAGCCCTCGGAGGAGCCCAGAGGAACCCCCCACACCTTGCTGGCAGCCATCTACACAATCCACACTCTGCAGCAGGTAAGATCTCCACCCAGCAGACTAATCCAGTCTCCAGCCCCCAGATTAATCCAGTCTCCAGCCTGGCTTGTCAGAAACCCAGCCTACAAGGACCCACCACACAGAGACCTGCCCTTCAGAGGAGAGTATTTCAAGCGCAGGAATGCTTGAGCCTAAGACACAGGTACACCCGGCAGAGCAGAAACCAGCTTTCCCTGTTGCACGCTGGCTGCACAGCGGCCACGCGATTTACCTCCAAATTACCATAAATATTCAACCCACCCCTCTGAGAGAGTCCCACAAATTAATGAGAATATAGCGCCCGCATGGCAGAGCCTGGGCAAGCTGTCCGATGCATGTTCGATATGCCAAATCCAGTAACAGAAATATTTATTTTCCTGACCCGAAAGAGCCCTTAATACGGCAGCAGTAAGAAAGAAAGGCAAACAAGCAGTGTGATTCCAAATATATATTATTCCAAAATCCCCCCAAGGGTCTTATACTTCGTCATGGCTGATCGTCTTCTAGAACTGAACTGCTCAGAAATGAGAGCGTGACGGATTTACGCAGCTACCACACAGCACATTTAGTGGGGCACTGCAGATAATTCCCATTGGAGCAAATCTCAGCGGAGGTTAGCATTCTCCCTTCAGGGATGAGTTCAGCAATCGGCAGGTGGACTTTCTTTACAGGAATGCCAGGAATCTCTTTCCCGTATGCCATTTATCTGGGACACTCAAGGCAGAGGCTGAAGAGGCTGGGTCCCTGGCCCAACCAACATCCTCCTACCTATCACTAGTCACCCCTACTGATACCTTTTAGGTATCAGTCTAAATACCCTCCTCTTTTACCTAAGTATGAAACAAATATCTAGTATGGTAACCAATTCCTACTAGGAAATTTGCGCCTTCCCAGGAATGTGTATCTCCCCCAGAAATACTGGGAAGATAGCTCAAAGGGTAATGTGTTACATATCAGAATCCCCAATTCAAGCCCTGGCACTGCATGGTCCCCTAAGCACTGCTAAGAGTCAACCCAGAACATTGCTAGGTGTTACTTCCAAAAGAAAAAGACTATTGTTAACAATCATACCTTCAAAATGAGTATGCCCCAAGGTCTCCACCCAAAATATAGAGTTACTGTCATGGTAAACCACCAATAGGCATTGCTAATAAGTTATTGCTAACAATAAATCATTGCTTCTAGAAAATTATTGCTGAGTTTTTTTTTTCTTCTCTGTTTACATCAGCCACAATTTCTTGATGTTTCAAAACAGAGTTCAAGGGTCAGACAGTATAGCAAGCAACACACTTTCTTTGTATGAAGCCAACCTGGGTTCAATCCCTCGTACCATATATGAAGTGATCCTTTAGTGCAGAGAAGGGAGAAAGTCCTCACTAAACACAGGTAAGTGTGATCCAAAAAATCCAAACAGCAAAGATCAAAACACAGTTCAGGTGTTACCTCCTCTAAATTTCTCCTGCTTCAAATAGCAAGGTAATTATTGCCACCTCCTATCCTCAGACTACATTGTAATGTAATATTTACACATCAGTTCTCTCTTTTTAGCTGTACAGAGAAAATGACTGAGTGTCATTCTCAAGTATCTTCAAGATCTGTCACCAAGTCAGTAAAAATGTACTATGAATAAACACTAATGAATGAATCAATTGGTGAATACATCTTTCTCATTCCACTGTACAAATACGAGAAGTAAATTACACCAGTCTGTATTCAGCACATTAGTCTGTATTCAGTACATGAATCAAATCTCTAAAACCAAGTCATTTAGCTGAAGATAGGGCTGTAGCATATGGGTTTGACATAGCATAAAATGAGTTCATTAAGTTAATACATTCTCTTTTTTTATCCATAAAAATTTCCAAACAAGGCCAGAGTGATAGTGCAGAGGATAAAGGGGCTTGCCTTGCATGTCATCAACCAGGTTTGGCCACACCCAGCATCCCACAAAGTCCCTTGAGTCCCACCATAAGTTATCCCTGAGCACAGAGCCAGGACTAACCCCTGAGGACTGCAGGTGTAGCCAAAAATACAAAGAAAAAGATAATTTTAATCTCAATTATATGAAAAAATTTATACAACAGTTAATTTAAACTACAATAGAAATTAATATTTTTATTCATAATTTTCACAAATTATGCTAAACACTCAAACTTACACATACATTTTAATTGGCTTGATAGTGTTTTTACCCCCAATGGCTTCTAATGAGTTAAAAAAATATATATTTAAATTTAAATATATTTCAGTGACTACATCTGGAAGTTCAGAGCAGTACTATTCTATTTATCTGAGATATTTTGGTATGCTTTTTTTATTCTGGGAGAAAAAAAATTCTGCAGAGATAAAATAATTCTTAAAATGAGACATGCTACAGAGTGAAGTCACTTCTAATTAGGTTTGAGGAATCTCGAAGGATAGAAGAGGGAACTGGTCTTTATCTCAAGGCCCCTTTCTTGCTTTGAATCCTAGAAGGCTTCAAAGTCTTCTAGGCTTCAAAGTAGGCCCAGAATCTTCTGCAGTTATCTATCATCAAAAGCTCCAGAACTACACCTAGGAAATTAGTTCTGAACCAGCTTTAAGAACCTAGAATGGTGTTTAGAATCTCTTCAAAGTGAGACGAAATCCCTGGACACGGTGTGACATGAAGCGGCTAGAGCTATGCCACTTGGGAGCCAACTCAGAAAGTCTTTGTTTCAGTTACTCTTGCAGAGAAATATGAAAATTAATTAACATTCATGGAACTCAAGCAACCAAAGGCCCCTGAAGGCACAAAAGGCCCCTAATCTCCAGTTACTCAACCGGAGAGGCTTCAGAGCTGGCAGTCCAGGACTGACCTTGAGGCATTCCAAGTCCTTTTGGCTTCCCAGAGTGAGCTTCAGTGTGATCTCTCTCTCAAGAGATGGCAGATATAAGCAAAAAAAGAAAACTAAAGCAAACGTAAGATTAAGTAGGGAAATATATGAATGAAATTGGGGCTAGGGTGGGGAATTCATTAGAACACCTTCATGGACCATCTACTGATCAGAAAGAATCACCCTGATAACACTAAAATCGCCCTCTTATCACTGAAATGTGCCTACTTTGTGCCAGGCATTTTATTACATAACTTAGGAATATTAATTATCCTATTAGTTACAACAATTTCAGAGGTGAGCGTAATAAATACCCATCTTATAAGCAAGGAAGAGAAAACACAAAATAATGGGGAGACCAGCTCCAGGCTACATCCCCATAAGGAGCAGAGCCTGGAAAGTTTCCTAAGCTTCACACTGCCTCTCATGGTGGGGCTCTAGCCACAGGCCACTCCAGAGGAGTTTCTAAACTTTTTGAATGTGGCCCATTCTGACCTTGTTTCCTCCTTGTGGTCCTCTACTGTCATACCATAGACCCCATTACATTTTTTAAATCTCCATGTCCCTTAGAATATCAGGGCAGTGGGGGTGGACAACAAGGGCAACATATGGCCATGGGTGAGAAATACTGATCTAGAGTATAATGTCTTCTGAAAAACCTAGCTCACCCACTAGGACACAGCATTTAAAGATATAACTGGGGACAGGTTATAGTATATTTAAGATATTTAAGATTGAACCTGAAGCCAATGGTATTCAGAATATGGTATTCATATTTTCAGAAGAGGAGTCACAGAAAAGAAACTAAGAAGAAAACTTTAGGAAATGGGTATTACTGGAGTGATTCGGTTACAAATCAGAGAATGCCGAGGGTTGTCAGGAGCTTGATAATACATGAAAATGCTAGAAAAGATTTTTTTTCTCTTTGAGCTTTCTTTTGAGGATTACTGTCTGGCAAATACCTGACTTCAGACTTCTGACCTCCAAACTGTGAGGAAATTAGCCTTTGTGTGCAAGCCACAAAGCTGCCCTAAGAAACCAGTGCAGGAGTAAAGGAATGGTAGGAGATAAGATCTATGGCATGAAGGGATTAATAAGGCCAAGAATGTGTCTCTTCATCATTGTCCTAAGAGAAGCTCTAGGACATCAAGGCATTAATGAAGCACAAGTAGATCCTTGTCTTTTCTTTCTCAGCAGATAGCCATCATTCTAGCTCCTCAAATCATCGAAAATAAATTGTTACTATAATAAGAGGTTTGAAGCTATGGAAAAACTTTGAGAATCAATGACTACACATAGGTTGCAGAGCTAACACTCAAGTATAGGTAATCTCATTACACACAGTGGGTAAAAAGAGAAGTTTTGCTGGACAAAAACTTCTGGGTCTCTGATATTTAAAGTGTGGGGGTGAGACGCTAGCTAGAGAGACAGAAGGCCTGAGAAGAGGGAAAATATCAGAAAGAACAGATGGTGATAATGTCATAAGAAAGAGATTTTTAACGACTAAAATCTCTGGAAGGAATTAACAAATGCCAAAAAGTCAAATTTAAATGTCACGTCTAAACCATTAGACACATACACTAATCATGTTAAATTTAATCTTACAAAATTCTGAAATCCTAAAATACTGTCAAATATTCTGACATAATTTAGAAAGTACAATTCAAATTCATTTATTATTTCAGGGGGCTGTTCAAGGAGAACTCAGGAGTTTCAAGGGCCCCACTTTTTGATTTTCAGCCAAACAAGCTGATGGTTCAATGCAAAGATCCAAGGACTGAAAGGTGTAAATGCCCTGGGATAAATACCAGGGATGCCCAGGCCATACTGCAGTGCTGGAGTCCTCCAAGTCACCAGCAGCAGCCTTGGGGGCCTCTAGTGTTGGCTGACAGATCTAGCTAATCTGGGAGCTTTGGTGTTATGCCCACTCACAACTTAATCTACTTAAGCCAAGGTTCATTCTAATGAGTCTCTCTTCTATGTAAACACTGCTAGAGGGTGTGGCAGTTACAGAAGTCACCTTGACTGAATAACTTCTGACTTATACATCTACTAAGACTTCTCTTAGTAGACTCACAGACATGGGGCAGAGCTGCTACTGGCTTTCTCTGTGCCCAGCCGCTCATGAGATGCCCGGGAGGGATGGCAGGTTCTAGCCCTGGCGTGCCACCCCAGCAGAGCCTCACAATAAGCCAGACGACCCCCATTCCATGAGGAGCCTCCATTTTCCACATCCTGACTTCCCCCTCTCATCAGAACTCCACCCAGCAGACCAGCCTATCACAGCCTGGCTTGCACGGCTGCTTGCAGCCATATGGTTCATCAATAAAATACTGGATTTTGAGATGACTACAAGAGTATGCTACCCGCACAGCAGAGCCTGGCAAGCTACCCGTGTCGTATTTGATATGCCAAATACCAGTAACAATTATAGACCTCATTCACATGACCTGATGGAATGGTTGGAGGCTCTTTATGTTCCTGGAGCAAGCAGGTGCCCTTGGGCTCTACTTGCATGTGACAGGACATATGGATATGTTACTGGTGCCCGCTCGAGCAAATTGATGATGAACGGGAAGACAGTGATACAGTGAAACTTCTCTATTTTCTAGATTGGGCACAGCTCCTCTTTATACCCACTGCACCCAGCGTGGGACAGTTAGAATTTACCAGGAGACTACCACCCTGGCTACGTTGATACTATAGGAAGGCTATAGGAAGTATCATACTAGTTTGCTCTCAAGCAGGCGAGTGTGACCCTTTCAGTATACAGAGAACAAGATACTCAGAGTCACCCTGGTGCAGATAATAAATAAGAAGGACCTTGTAGGTACCATCTAGATTACATAAAGCTCATGAAATTAAGATGTATTACTTTATATCAGTCCTCTCTCTCTCTCCAGTGTTTTACATAAGAGATAATCTCGGGATTAGTCCTTGGACGTAATCTTTGTTTATACCTTCAAAAGGGTCTGGCACTGCCCTTCTACACTGTGTTTAGAGTTCTTTGTTGGCATGACCCTCCCTGTTGGATTACTTTGGTGTATATAAGGCTTTTGGCTCCTGCAGCTTTTTGCTCCATGGCTTTTTGCACCTTGGCCTTTTCGCTTCGGCTTTTGGCTCCTGCGGCTTTTGGCCTTTGGCCTTTTGCTCCTTCTTCTGGGTAGGACTCATCTCGGGTGAGATCCTCTCTCTTTGGTGGGAGACTTAGGCTCTTTTGTATGGTCTAAGTTTGGACCTGAGCTAGAGTTTGTTCATTATATTGGAGTGCTGTGGAAGAGCTTTTGTACTATTAAAAGCCTTTTTTGGAACTGCACTGGACTTGTGAGTTTTCATCTGTTCCCCGGGCATCCTTGGAGGTAGAAGGGAACTTCTTCCCAACACTGTCGGGGACCCCAGTGACATTCCCAACACTCTAGAATGCTTAAGGGAACACATGGTAATGGGAATGGAACTGGCCCAAGGACACAATCGGCAGGCATCCTGAGGACCATCACCTGGCTGTGACAGTTGCAATTCTCATTAAATATATATTTCTTGTTCCTGTTTAATCTTGGCTAGTGCAGTTTCCCCTTATTTGGAATAGACCTTCCTTAGATGTTTATGTTTCAAAGACCTCAGCTGTGTAAACACCTTGCATGAATTATCTGTGTCACTTAGAACTACAGAACAAGATTTCCCACTCCAATATAGCAAATGCAACTAAACACATGAAAATCCACAGGTGACCTTCTAATGGTGCTATGGAATTAGCCTCCAATTCTTGCCAAGATTCCTGTAAGGGCTTCACTGAAACCACATGAATTGCCCAACTTAGTGCTCAATTGACCAATGAGATCTAAAGAGGGAGATGGAAGAAGGAATCTTCAAGGAAAGACTAGACATGTACATGACCACCTTGTTTTTCATGCCTAAATCCTGAATTCTGAATGTTCTCAGAGATGAAGAAAGCAGACCTCTGTGTGCATCTCAAACAGGCTCACCTCAAACAGGCTATCACAGAATACAGAGCCAGAGCTGCCACAGGCAACTGGATCTTAGTGACACAACACAACCAGGGACTGCACTCGAGATGGCCTTGAGATGATTTAAATCTCACTTTGTATCTGTGGTAACCTGAAACTTACTACAAATGTGTTCATGGCCTTGAGGTGGTCTAGATCCTGCATTGCAAAATAACATGCTTTGGAATTTCTGCTTCTGTATTCTCCTGCCAGCAGTCCAAAAAATGCCTCAAATAGTCCATAAAACGGAGCTTTTTATATTCTAAACCCAGCATGACTCAATTAGGTCAACTAGCATAATACAATAGTGTTTTCCCACTTCCAAGTCATGCTTCTTGGTTTTTCACTGCTTTTGGTGGGAACTTCCACAACACAGGAACATACAGGTACAAAAACTGATCTTCTAAGGGTGACTTTAAAACTCAATGAATAATTTTATACTACAATTGATCTACGCCAAAAGGCCGAGAAACAATTAAAGAATCATTTTGTGTCTTGTTAATAGAGCAAGATATTTCCTGAAAGCTGCATAAGCAATATCATTCTGGTCAGTAGTCACTTTATAAAGATGTCTCTCTCCTTTTAAAGCAGGAACATTTCCAATGGCATTCCCAAGGTTACAGCATAGTTGATATCATGGAGTCCAAGTTTGTTCACCCAAGGAGTATGTCACAGTGCACTGACTAGCTCTTCCAAAACATCTCCAAAATGCTAAAACCACACATCCAGGAGAGAGCTGAAAATCCTCCAGCCTGAATGACGCTAATATACACCACAGAGTTCTCATTTTAAAGCAAAAAAGATGTGGCCTAAATAATATAATGGCTCATGCCCAAAAATGAACACCCTGCAGATGAGTGAGACAATTCTTGCAGAATTTGTGTGTTATGTGCAAAGCCCATACATTAAATAAAATATAATATAAATTATTTTCTTGGTATTAAGGAAACAAAAAAGTGAACTAAGCCCTAAACTATGAAAATAATAATAAAAAGGCATGTGATTTCCCTCAGTATTAATATATGAAGTCAAAAAGATATACAAAAATAGGATGAATCTTTCTTGGAAAAACACTAAAAAATCAAGGAATGTTACTGCTTTTTATTTCTACAAAATATTCACGTGTGAATATTTTGGATGATTTTTGTCAATATAAAACTCATGCTTCCGATGCCAATGAACATGCATACTGACTGGTTCAGCACCTCCATGATTGTGCGAAGAATGCCGAGAAAGAGAAAGACACAAAAGGAGCCTGTCTTCAGAAACTCTCGAGTTCATTTGCCAACGTGGCAACGCCAAGCCTCAGGAGACCAAATGCTAACGTCCAAGCTTGCAAAACAGTGCAGAGAAGCGATAAAAGAAGACATCAAAGACAAAAGAGCAGAAATACTGGAAGATGCAGCAGAAGCCGGGAAAAGCATTTGCACCACCCGCCTGTCCTTCGCCAACTATAAGACCAAGATGACTGTCCTCAATGCCCTGATGGATCTATCACTGTCTTCCCGTTCATCATCGATTGGCTCAAGCAGGCACCAGTAACATCTCCATATGTCCTGTCTCATGCTAGTAGAGCCAAAAGGGCACCTGCTTGCTCCAGGAACATAAAGAGCCTCAAACCATTCCATCAGGTCAGGGGTCAGGTCTAAAATTGTTACTGGTATTTGGCATATCAAATACGACACGGGTAGCTTGCCAGGCTCTGCTGTGCGCGAGCACAGCATCTTCCAGAAAGGCAATGGAGAAGATTATCCAGGACTTCTACTCAAATCTCTTTGATAGCCACATCCACCTGCCCACATACCAAATTCAACAGGATGGATATGTCATTCCCAACGTTCTCCCTTCTGAAATCCGACATGCCATTTCGTCGGTAAAGAAGGGAACAGCACCAGGCCCAGACAAAGTCAGACCCGAACACCTGAAGAATCTGCCATTGGTACTCATCAATACACTAGCTCCACTCTTCACACGCTACCTGATCGAATGCAAGGTGTCCTCCCAAAGGAAAACCAGCAGGACAGTTCTACTGTTCAAGAAGGGAGACATTCACGACATCGGCAACTATCGCCGCATCTGCCTGTTGTCTGTCATCTACAAGCTGTTTACATGAGTCATCCTGAACAGGATTGGCAGAAAACTAGATGAAGGAAAACCATGCGAGCAAGCTGGCTTCCGGAAAAGGATTCAGCACAATTGACCATATCCACACAGTAACCAAGCTCATCGAGGTTTGTAGGGAGTACAAGATGCCGCTTTGTTTCACGTTCATTGATTTAAAGAAAGCCTTTGATTCTGTGGAGTCTGAAGCAGTCATCGAAGCCCCTAACCAAACAGGGTGTTCAAACCCAATACATCAAGATCCTTTGTGAGCTGTATTACAGATTCACCACCAGGATCTCACCATTCTACACAGAAGTGATCATTGATGTCAAAAGAGGGGTTCGGCAGGATGATACCATTTCACAAAAAAAATTCAGCGCCACCCTAGAGAACATTAGGTAACAATTAGAATGGAAAGGAATGGGAGTGAAGATAGATGGTCTGCAACTAAAACCACCTATCTGCTTCACTGATGACATCGTTCTAATAACACTAAACATTAGCCAAGTGGCAAAAATGCTGGCTGACTTTGACCGAGAATGTGGAAAGTTAGGTCTACAGCTGAATCTAAAGAAAACCATGTTTATGAAAAAATGAACTAGTTCCAGAGGCCCCATTCACTCTCAATGGAACAAACATCCCTGAATGCAGCAGTTTTGTATACCTAGGTTGAGAAGTCAACATGATGAACGACCTAAAACCTGAGCTGCGCAGGAGGAAGAGAGTGGCATGGAATGCTTTCAAGAGCATCGAAGAAATAGCTAAAAAAGACAAAAGAACCTCCAGCTCTGGGCACATCTCTTTGACTCTACCGTTCTCCCTGCATTAACATATGCCTCAGAGACCTGGGCCCTATGAAAGCAGGATGAGAATGCTATTCGGGTCTCCCAGAGAGGAATCAAAAGAGCTATGCTTGGAATCTTACGCCTCACTCAAGTGAGAGAGAAGGAATCCGGAGTTCTGACCTCCTGTCGCTATTCCAGAATCAGGGATGCTGTCTCGTTTGCCAAGGCATCAAAAAATCAGATGGGCTGTACATGTAATGTGATTTGGAGACAACTGCTGGACTAGAGCTGTTACCGACTGGATCCCACGGGATGTCAAAAGATCACGTGGCCGCCCACCTACAAGATGGTCAGACTTCCTTGTCAAGTCCCTGAAGGAACTGTTTGAGGCTCTTCATATTCCTGAATCAACCAGATGCCATTGGGCTACATTGGCACTTGATAGGGTCCAATGGAAATGTTTCTGGCGCCCCTTGAGCAAATCGATGAATAACAGGATTCAAGTGATCAAGCGATCAAAACTCATAGAAACATATGGTCTAAATGGCAATAGTATTTGAAATGGAATTTCTTTTTGCTTTTTAATCACATCCGGAGATGCTCAGGGGTTACTCCTGGCTTTGCACTCAGGAATTACTCCTGGCGGTGCTTTGGGGGACCATATGGGATGCCGGGGATCGAACTTGGGCCGGCAGAGGCCGGCCACGCGCAGGCAAATGCCCTACCTGCTGGGCTATTGCTCCGCCCTGAAATGAAATTTTTGAAACAACAAAAAATAACATATAATGGGCTGTTGGATGACAGGTTTAGCTAGTTTGGGAGCTTTGCTGTTTTGCCCACTCACAGCTTAATCTACTTAAGCCAAGGTTCATTCTAATGAGATCTCTCTCTTCTATGTAAACACTGCTAGAGGGTGTGGCAGATACAGAAGTCACCTTGACTCTGAATTACTTCTGACTTATACATCTACTAAGACTTCTATGTTTTCTGTATTGGGCACAGCTCCTCTTTATACCCACTGCACCCAGCATGGGACAGTTAGAATTTACCAGGAGACTGCCATCCTGGCTACATTGAGACTATCTTTAAGATTATAGGAAGGATCATACTAGTTTGCCCTCAAGCAGGTGAGTGTGATCCTTTCAGGATATGGAGAACCAGATATTCAGAAATCACCCTGGTGCAGATAATAAATAAGAAGGACATTTTGGGTACCATCTAGATTACATGAAGCTTATGCAATTAAGATGTATTACTTTATACCAGCTCACTCTCTCCAGTGTTTTACGTAAGAGATAATCTTGGTAGAGGGCTTAGTCCTTGGCTAACCTTTGTTTATACCTGGAATAGGGTGTAGCTAGCCCTTCTACAATCTGTTTAGGCTTCTTTGTTGACAAGATCCTCCCTGTTACAGATAGATTACTTTGGTGTATATAAGGGGACTGACTTGAGGACCCTTGGCTTTTGCTCCTTCTTTTGGGTAGGACTCCTCTTGGATGAGATCCTCTCTTTGGTGGGAGACTTAGGTTCTTTTCTATGGTTTAAATTTGGACCAGAGCTATAGTTCTTTCAATATATTGAATTGCTGTGGAAGAGCTTCTGTACCATTAAAAGCCTTTTTTGGAACTGTGCCAGACTCATGCGTTTTCATCCATTCCCCTGGCATTCTTGGAGGTAGAAGAGAACTTCTGTCCTGACATTGTTGGGGACCGCAGCGGCATCCCCGACACTGGGCTAGTACAGGAGGTAAATTGCTTGCCTTGCTTTAGGTGGACCATGATTTAAATCCAAGTATGGTTTGATTTGAATAGGTTCCGTTAGCCCAGGGTTGTGCTTGATCACTGAGACATAGACCCTGAGCACCACCAGGTAAGACCCAAGCCCCGACTCCCAAATAAAGAGGCATATTTCTCTTGTAGTTTACATGGTCAACTGTTACTACTCAGATTTTAGGCAGGCATGCATTCTGAGCAGGGGATGGGCAACAGCATAGCAACACAAATCCGACCCCACCCTTGAGCACTTGCCCAATGAGGGTAAAAAGATAAACTTAAAAAAAAATATATGTAAGATATGAATGGAGAAAAGAGGCCTGTTTTCATAACATCCAAGAAATGAAAGATTAGCCCAAACTGATTAACCCTTATAAACTTTACTTGCATTTATTAAGAGTTTTTTAAACTATTAACTAATTATAGAAGTTAAGTTTTCCATTAACTTCCCTGTTTTATAATGCTGCTTTTGGAATAGAAGCAATACTAGTGATAATAAAATATACATATTCTAAACCTGATTAAAATTGGGAAGTTTGTTACAATACACATCAAAAGTAGTTAGTAGTTCAATGGAAAATAAACATTGTTACCCATTTAATAGGTAAAACGAGGCAGCTTACTAAATTAACCATGCTCTTAAGTAAAAAGTTCACAACATTGAACTTGACCATTTTACTTGGGGGTTGTATATGAATCTTGGGACACACCCACAGTGAACAGGGTTCACTCTTGGTTCTCTGCTCAGGGATCACTCCTGGTTATGGTCTGGGATCTGTATATGTATGGTGCCAGGGATCAAACTAGGGTTGCTCTGTGCAAGGCAAGTGCCTTAACACCTGCGCTATTTCTATGTCTCTCATCATGCTCATTTTAAAATAAATGGGTGAGGGGAAAATGACCATCTTTGAGCAATATTTGTAAAATAATTTACAGATAGTGAATTATTTTAGTGATTCGATGAACAATGAGAAGGCAAGTGATCCGAGTGATTCACTAAAATAATTCACAAATAGTGAATTATTTTAGTGAA
Organism: Cryptotis parvus; assembly: GCA_021461705.1. NCBI lineage: Eukaryota > Metazoa > Chordata > Mammalia > Eulipotyphla > Soricidae > Cryptotis > Cryptotis parvus. The sequence goes on from JAJIBD010022495.1 coordinate 28,646, forward strand.
TCACTCGTATCACTTGCCTTCTGATTGCTCATCGATTTGCTTGTGTAGGCGCCAGTAACATCTCCATTTGTCCCTGCTGCATGCAAGTGTAGCCCAAGGGCATCTTCTCGCTCCAGGAACACAAACAGCCTCAAACCATTCGTTCAGGTCATGGAAATGAGGTCTTTATTGTTATAATTTTTGGCATATCAAATACAAGTGTAGCTTGCCAGGCTCTGCCCGGGTGGGCAGGATACTCTCGGTAGTAGGTCGGCTCTCAGTCCTTGCATTTACTGATGTATCGTGTGACTGCAAAGCGTCTGCACACAATGGAGAGAGGCAGTACCAGCTCTGTCCCATGTATCTGTGTTAGTGGTTCACAACTGAAAGCCCAGTAACAGTTAGTAACAGTTCGTGGGGGAGGGGGCCCACTGGGCCTCCTGGACAGGACAGAGGTTTGGGGAAAGATACCCCAGCTCCATCTCCATGGAAGCCTGGTGACTTTAGTCACCGAAACCAGCATACCTGGGCTTGAAATAGGCTTCTCTACAGGGTGGGGCTCTGAGGAGCCCGGCTTGAGATCAGCTTCCTCTCTTGGGTGGAGCTCTGATGAGCTGTGGAATCCAGATGTTGAAACTGGCTGCCATAATGGTTTGGGGTTGTTTTTATTTTTCTGGGGGGCTTCTTCACAAATAGTACATGAGCTAAATGAACACATCTACTTTAAAACAATGTATCCAAAATAATTCCCATGGTATCTGCCAAAAACAGGGACTACTGAAGGATATTGTTGGGTGCCATTACTCCGCCCACTGCCACGTTGCCTTTCCGCGCATGCGCAGGGTCCTGTGTCCCACGCATGTGCAGGGTCCTGTGCCCCCGCGCATGAGCAGAGTCCCTGGCGTGGTGTGATTGGGCTTTGTCCAATCAGGGCATGTTTCATCAGCTCAACGAGCTGCAGGCGCTCGTATGACCTGCGCCTGCCAATGGGTAGTGGACACGCTCGACTCACACCATTTGGCGCCAGCCAATGGGAAATGGACATGCCAAATAGCACTGTATAAAAGAAGCTTGCACAAAGGGTCGGGGTCCTTTTCGCCATCATAAGTTTCAAACTAAAAGAGCTCCAGTAAAGCGCGTTCTGAGAAGAATCCTGTTGTGGTCGTTCTTCACGGTGGGCACTCAAGGGCGTCCCACAAGTGGTGCTGAAACCCGGGAATCGCAACATCCAGGCACTAGGTAAGGACCCCCTGTTTTTCCGGGAGGATTTAGAACTTAGAAGGCGGAGAGCCCGGTGCCGGTAAGTTCCCCCTCCCGGATAAGTAACAAAGTAACATATGGGCAGGTTTGTTTTTGGTGTTGACAGCGTAGATACTGCAATCCTTGTACTTGTTATTTTTTGTGCTTGGAACCCTGCCATTATGGAGAATGATCCACGCCTGTCTGAAAGAAAACAGATGTGGCGACATTCTCCGTGAGGGAAGCAGGAGTCTCAGCAGAGCACCGAGAAAGCATGTCCGATTTAAATAGTAAAAGTGGAGGAATTGAAAAGGGAACAGAACAAAAAAGCAAAGCAAGGTGTACACAAAGAAAAACAAAGGGCTGATCAGGGAAAAAGTACCTAAGTCTCCAGGACAGTATCCAGTTCTGGATGAATTTTCAAAGTTGTCGATCTCAGAATCTGAGGAAGAAAGGGAAGATATGTTTAATTCAGAGGAAGAGGCAGAGTCAGAGGAAACTGCGGTGGCATATGAGAGGGAAAGGTATGATCCGGAGCTTACCAGACCCCCGCCATATAACCCACAAAACAATAACTATGCAGAAAAGGTCTCAGCACCTCCAGTTGAGGGCACAAGCCTCATTCCTCATAAAACTTGGAGAAAATTGGCTTCGGCCTTTCCTGTATTTGAGGATGCTACCACACATAATTGGTTCCATCAGCCAGTGGAATATAAGCAACTTAAAGATTTGGCTGAGGCAACCAGGAGTTATGGTGTTTCTGCGAGCTTTACCATAGCTCTTGTGGAACGCTTAGCCCAAAAATGCCAATAATGTTTGTTCTACTAATATAAAAGTAAAATGGAAAAATGTTTTGGATAACAAATGGTATGGACCGGATCCTGTAATGTCAGGATCCAGGGGAGCTGTTTGTGTTTTTCCACAGGACAAGGAAGATCCAATTTGGGTACTGGAAAGACTGACGCACTTCATCCGTCAAGATGACAAGAGAGCTGATCATTCTGACGTTGCTGATGAATCTGCAGCAGAGCTTCGGGAAGAAGGAATGACTTTGGGTGATAACCAGGACATGACCGATGCCAGTGCCAATATGAAAAGTCAAACAATGAAAGCAAAATGACTGTGAAAAATCTTGCAGGCAGTTGGTTGCAGGAGACGGAGGACTTGTTATATCGGCAATTGATGGACATTGTTGCTCTTAACACCACCCAATTGAACCCATTACCCTTGGGGATTTTACTGAGTGGATGTTTTCCACGTTTAATTTCTTTAAGGAATGGGTGGGGTGGGAATTTTTGGTGCAATCTGCTGTGCTGGTGTGTTCCTTTGCCTCTGGTTGTTACACAAACTTAGAGCACGTCATGCCCAGAATAAAGCTGTAATCATACAGGCCATGGCAGCCTTGGAGCAAGGCGCATCTCCCCAGGTTTGGCTTGCTAGCCTCAAGAGAGATCTTTGATCATGGTCTTGGCACCAGGAGGTCGTGTTGCCATTGCACCCTGTAAGACATGTTTAATATCACATTACAGCCTTTGCACTCTTTAGGCTTAGTGCCATTGCACAAGGAAAGGTGTATCGCTGTTGTCTCTTTCTCCAGGCAACCACCCTCGATCGGCTGGTGCTGAAGAAGTATTGGCCTTGATAGGGTAGATGCCTAGGTGTCTTTTATAAAACAAAAAAGGAGGAGATGTTGGGCGCCATTACTCCGCCCACTGCCACGTTGCCTTTCAGCACATGCGCAGGGTCCTGTGTCCCAGCGCATGCGCAGGGTCCTGTGCCCCACGCATGTGCAGAGTCCCTGGCGTGGTGTGATTGGGCTTTGTCCAATCAGGGCATGTTTCATCAGCTCGCACGAGATCATACGAGCTCATATGACCTGGCGCCTGCCAATGGGAAGTGGACACGCCGACTCACACCATTTGTGCAAGCCAATGGGAAACGGACACACTGAATAGCACTGTATAAAAGCAGCTTGCACAAAGGGTGGGGGTCCTTTTTGCCATCATAGGTTTCAAACTAAAAGAGCTCCAGTAAAGCGTGTTCTGAGAAGAATCCTGTTGTGGTCGTTCTTCACCGCGGGTGGTTGAGGGTGTCCCACAGGATATCAAGATTTTAAACTCAGTTATCAAAAATAGGAAGCTCAAAATGAGGTTATACTCAGGGCCGGAGCGATAGCCCAGAGGGTAGGGGGTTTACCTTGCACGCGGATGGCCTAAGCTGGTCCGGGTTTGATCCCCAGCATCCCATATGGTCCCCTGAGCACCGCCAGGAGTGATTCCTGAGTGCAGAGCCAGGAGAAACCCCTGAGCATTGCTGGGTGTGATCCCCCAAAAAATGAGGTTATACTACTTCATATAAAATACTAGTCTTATTTTCTTATAGTATTTTTTCGCACAAAGATATAATTTTGAGGAATGACTTAAAATAATTAAGTAATCAACAATATAGTCTTTCTATGTGGTAGTATAAAAGTAAGTCAGAAATAAAAAGTGAGTATGTTCAAAATCAACATTTTTCATATTTAAGTTTCACAACCTATCCTAGAATTCTGTAGATTTTGTTTCCTTGATTACTAGGAGAGACTATATTATTAATTGTCAATACTCAAAATAGTTATTCCCCTTCAGAATTTTTTGCTTTATACATATGAAGTCTTAGACATCTTATTACTATATGCTGTGGTGCAAATGTTTACATTATTAATATTAATGGAATTTTAACACAGAATGCTAATTCTTAGCAGTATGTTTTTATTTCCTTTCTTAAAAATAATACTTACTGAGGTACTATAATTTACAGTATTGTTGATAACAGTTTTATGCATACATAATTCCAAAATCATATCATCACTAGATTGCCCACTTGTTCCTCCAAGATCCCAAAAGCCTTCTCTATCAACTGTTTTAACTGCATGCTCTTTCCCTTTCCTTTTTTTGATATGGAGCATTACATTAATATATTTGTGCATATTAAATCATCTTTGCATTCCTGGGATGTAACCCACTTGATTATGTTATATAATCTTTTTTATATAGTGTTGGATTCAGTTCACTAGGATTTTGTGGAGCACCTTTGCACAATGTTATTCAGGGATATTAGTTTACAATTTGCTTTTTACTGGTTTTTCTCTCTGATTTTGGAACTAGGGTGGTACTGGCTTCATGAAAGTAATTATTAGGAATCAGTGCTCTCTCCTTGATATTTTTTGAAAGAGGGTGAAGACTGTGGATACAAAGTCTTCTTTGTAGTTTTTGTAGTACTAGTGAATCTTTCTGGACAAGGACTTTGCTCTTGGGAGACTTAACAATTTTTATTTCCTTACACTTGATTGATCTGTTCAGGTTTTCTACTTCTTTGTTTAATCTGGAGAGGTTAGGATGACTTTGATTCAGTAATCCCATGCCCAAGAACCATTATTAGAGTACACGCCAGTTCTGGGGATGTGGCTCAGGAACAGTACAAGTGTTGTATGTGCCAGGCTCAGACTGCATGCTACCCCGCCTCAGCATGAGAGTTCCTTGGGGGATAAGGAGAAGGAGGAAAAGAACTAGAAGGAGGGAGAGGGAGGAGAGGGAGGGAGAACGGGAAGGGGAAGGGAAAGGAAAAGGAGAAAGAGAAGGAGAAAGAGAAGGAGAAGGAAAAGGAGGAAAAGAACGACAAGGAGGGAGGATGAAAAGGAAAAGGAGAAGAAATGACAGACTCCAAGCAACTTTATAAGTCATAAAGCACACCACACACTCAGGGAAGGAATGAAGGTATGGAGCACTAAGAAAAGGGTTGGTTGAAAGGCAAAAAAATGGTCCAGTTTTTTTGGTTATTGTAAAATATAAGAATATATGAATCTTAAGAGACAAAACTCCCAGGCCGAAGAGATAGTCCAGCAGGTAGGGCGTTTGCCTGGCAGGCGGCCAACCCAGGTTTGATCCCCAGCATCCCATATGGTCCCCTGAGCACAGCCAGGAATAATTCCTCAGTGCAAAGCCAGGAGTAATCCCTGAGAATTGCCAGGTGTAACCCTAAAAGCAAAAAAAAAAAAAAAAAAAGGGAGAGACAAAACTCCCAAATGCCCTCAAAGCACACATTAGTTGTGAGGCCAGGAAAAATATTTATTACCAGCATGTATTTACACTTAAGCACAGGAAGTTGTGGAATGTGCTCAAGGGCAACCTTTGTAAGCAGAGGGGTTGGATAGCCCCTGCTAAGTAGGACTTAGCAGGACCAGCACTCAGACTCAAGGCTGACCCCTCTCCTCTCCTGTGTGCATGACAACCAGGCTTTGAGATCAAAGTAGAGCCTCTCTCCCACTCTGACAGCTGACAAATAAGCGTGGGATTCTGCCAGCTTGGTGATCACACTTTCATATTCCACAGCACCCCAAGTATCAACTCATCTGATTCTTCCAAGCAGTGGTCCAGAGCAGCCAGGACACTAAGGGAGCAGTTCTGCTTGCTCCCATATCTCCTCCCAGCATCATTTATTATTTCTCTTGTTTTTGCTCAGAACATCACTGACCATACTTTGTTGGTGAAAGCCTCCCAGTGGGAATGTGATTGTGAATAAAAGCCAGGACCTGGAGTGATGCTATCCAGAACCGCTGGTCCCCAGCATCATCTAAACCTCCCTCCAGCACCTGAAACTTGACTCAGGTAGTCCCAGCACAAGGCCCAAGCAACACCTCACACACAGGCACTCTTAACTGCCCAAAAGTAGCTGAAAGGTACTTTAGGAGACAGAGCATGAATTAAGAATCTGCTCTGCTTCCATCTGAAAGCCAATGATTTCTTTTTTTTTTTTTTTTTGCAGTTTATAATTTTCTCTTTTTTAATTTTTTTTTACTATACCACCGTGAGATACACAATTGCAAGATGTTCATGATTCGGTTTCTGTCATACAGTGTCCCAGCACCCATCCCTCCGCCAGTGCCCATTTCCCACCACCAATGTCCTCTGATTTCCCAGACCGTCCCCAGCCTGCCTCTATCCCCAGCCTGCCTCTATGGCAGGCACTTTGTCTCTTATTCTCTCTCTCTCTCTCTCTCTCTCTCTCTCTCTCTCTCTCTCTCTCTCTCTCTCTCTCTATCTATCTCCTTAGGCATTGTGGTTTGCAAACAATACATTTAGGGCATATCATGTATATCCCTTTGCCTACGTTCAGTGCTTAGTCCTAGTCCGGTGTTACCATTGAAAGCCAATAATTTCTACAAACACTTTCTCAGAGCTGTAATTCCACCTATTAGGACAAATAAAAGTAATGTTCTGTAAAACTATAAATGTAATCTAAAATGTTTTTTAAACAGATGTCAAAATTACAGATACATATGTTTGAAAATATTTTCATACTTATTTGATTATATTATCAACTCATATTCACTGTATGTTTAATAAATATACATAGGTAGTTTTATAGACTATGAAAGAGACTCAAGACATGGGGCAGAGCTGCTACTGGCTCTCCCTGTGACCAGCCGCTCACGAGGCGCCGGGAGGGGATGGTGGGTTCTAGCCCCTGGCCCACCATCCCAGCAGAGTCTCGCAACAAGCCAGACGACCCCCCACTCCATGGAGGGCCTCCATTTTCCACATCCGGACTTCTCTCGTCAGACCTCCACCCAGCAGACCAGCCTATCAGCGCCTGGCTCATCGAGTTCCACCCTGCAGCAGTCTTTCTTAAATCCGGCTCAGGTATGCTGGTCCAGAGACTCGCAGACATGGGGCAGAGCTGCTACTGCCTCTCCCTGTGACCAGCCGCTCACGAGGCGCCCGGGAGGGATGGTGGGTTCTAGCCCTGGCCCACCATCCCAGCAGAGCCTCGCAACAAGCCAGACGGCCCCCACTCCATGAGGGCCTCCATTTTCCACATCCGGACTTCTCTCTTGTCAGACCTCCACCCAGCAGACCAGCCTATCAGCGCCCGGCTCATCGAGTTCCACCCTGCAGCAGTCTTTCTTAAATCCGACTCAGGTATGCTGGTCCAGAGACTCAAGACATGGGGGCAGAGCTGCTACTGGCTCTCCCTGTGACCAGCTGCTCACGAGGCGCCCGGGAGGGATGGTGGGTTCTAGTCCTGGCCCACCATCCCAGCACAGCCTTGCCACAAGCCAGACGACCTCCCACTCCATGAGGTCCTCCATTTTCCACATCCGGACTTCTCTCTCGTCAGACCTCCACCCAGCAGACCAGCCTATCAGTGCCCGGCTCGCTCGGTCGCTTCATCAATAAATGCTGGACTTAGAGTGCCTACAAGAGTATGCTACCTGCACGACAGAGCCTGGCAAGCTACCCGTGTTGTATTTCATATATATGCCAAATACCAGTTACAATTATAGACCTCATTTCGGAATGGATTGAGGCTCTTTATGTTCCTGGAGCAAGCAGATGCCTTGGGCTCTACTAGCATGAGACAGGACATATGGAGATGTTACTGGGGCCCGCTCGAGCAAATTGATGATAAACGGGAAGACAGTGATACAGTGATACATAGGTAGTTCAATTTCTTGTAAAAATATTTAATTTCTTGAGTTCCTAACATTAGTATGCCATAAAAGAAATTATATTCATGATTAATGGCTATAAAAACAATCATAAGAAAATCAGACAACGCTGAAGTTTCAGGTTTAAATATAACAAACAGAAAAAAATGTAGAGTCCAATCACAAACAACTCATTTTTAATGTCAATTAAAATTCCCATTCCCAAACTTTTCTCTTGCTGAATCAGAACAAATATTTAGACCATCAAGCTAGATTTAACTATCAAAAGTACTCAAGGGCTCTTAACAACACAAAAACATATATGTATAGATATATATACATAAATATATTCACAAATTTATGAAGTTACAGCTATTTTATTAAAACAACATGAACACTTTCCAAATCCCCCCAAAATATAATATCCATATTTATTCTTTGAATTAGTGAATACTGAGCTTGAAAATAGAACTTTTTGGGGATAGAGCAATAGCACAGTGGGTAGGGCATTTGCCTTGCATGTGGTTGGCCCATGCTTGCCCGGGTTCAATTCCGGCATCCCATATGGTCCACCGAGCACTGCCAGGAGTAATTCCTGAGTGCAGATCCAGGAGAAACTCCTGAGCATTGCCAGGTGTGACCCAAAAAAGCAAAAATAAATAAATAAATAAAATAGAAATTTTAATGAGGATTAATTCGGTAAATGAAAAATCACTTTTATCACTTGTCTTCCCATTGTTCATCTATTTGCTCGAGCGCCAGGAATGTTTCCATTCATTGGGAATGAGGTCCATTATTGTTACTGTTTCTGGCATATCGAATACACCCCGGGTAGCTTACACCCCGGATAGCCACAGGTTCTGCTATGGCTCTGGATTCATCCCAGGAGACCCAGTCTTTTTCTAAGTCAGACCATCAACCCAGAGCCCTGGGTGTGGACAGCCTGTCTCCTGTCTACCACCTGCCAATGCAACCAGGCACCACCACAACACCTGCAACACCTCGAGGGGCAGCGAATGAAAAAAATAATCTTTAAAAACATAAATCTTTACTGCTGTCCCTGTCTAGTTACAAATAAAGAGTCATACTTGAAAGAGTGCTCACAAACGCAAAGTTAAAAATACATTCATGTCACCAATAGAACTCCATACTGCTTATATGGTCGATGTATTTGTATCACATTTTAACATTCAGCATATAGTGCAATTACCTACTTTGGAAAGCTCAATGACCACTACCTGCTACAAAACATAAAAAGAAACATAAAACTTTAGGGAAAATTTCTGTTCTTTAAATTACTATTAAGTTCTGTGTTGAATTTCTTTTTAAATGCACAAAAAATTATTTTATTTGTTGTTAAAAGTGATACATCTCATAAACACCAGGGCATGACTTCACGGTTACTGGAAGTGTTGTATGTATAATTTAAACCAGGAAACTGCAAACAAATACCTGAAAGCTCCCTCTAAGAGAACATAGGTACATTGTGGTTTTTGATCCAGCTATGACAGAATAATTATTAAAAGAACCTAAATATGTAATTTAACAACAGAGCTGAAATACTGACAGCTGAGCCTTCTTTGATAATTAATTTTAAGAGTAATGGATGTTCTTCTAAAAGGTCCCTATTTTTGCTAAATAAAAAATATAAGTCAAAGAGACAAATATTTCCATTTTCTCATAGATTACAAATCAAATAAAAATGAAAGGCAGTTCCATAAACAGTCCACTGGCTGCATCTGCTGTATATGGTACAAGGATGTCTAATGTAGAGAGCCTCTAGCCCGCTTACCTCTTTGCCGCCATCTTTGAGTAAACAAGTCTTAAAACACCATTAATCTAAGCAAGGAGAGATATTTTTCTTTCAAGAACAAACACATTTCAAGTTTGAACCAGCTACACCATTATAGAAGAAAGAGAAAAATAATTGTATGATACCTGTTTACACTAAAAGTTGGCCATGACACTACCAAGACTCAGTGAAAATTAAAAAAAAACTTAAAACATAAAAAGGATTCAGCACAATCGACCATATCCACACAGTAACCAAGCTCATTGAGGTTTGTAGGGAGTACAAGATGCCACTCTGTCTCATGTTCATTGATTTACAGAAAGCCTTTGATTCTGTGGAGACTGAAGCGGTCATCGAAGCCCTAGTCAAACAGGGTGTTCAAACCCAATACATCAAGATCCTTCGTGAGCTGTATTACGGATTCACCACCAGGATCTCACCATTCTACAAAGAAGTGATCATTGATGTCAAAAGAGGGGTTCGACAGGGTGATACCATCTCACCAAAACTCTTCAGTGCCACCCTCGAGAACATCATGAGACAATTAGAATGGGAAGGAATGGGAGTGAAGATAGATGGTCGGCAACTACACCACCTCCACTTCGCTGATGACATCGTTTTAATAACACCAAACATTAGCCAAGCGGCACAAATGCTGGCTGACTTTGACCGAGAATGTGGAAAGGTAGGTCTACAGCTGAATCTGAAGAAAACTATGTTCATGAGAAATGAACTAGTTCCAGAGGCCCCATTCACTCTCAATGGAACAAACATCTCTGAATGCAGCAGTTATGTGTACCTAGGTAGAGAAGTCAACATGATGAACGACCTAAAACCTGAGCTGCGCAGGAGGAAGAGAGCGGCATGGAATGCCTTCAAAGGCATCGAAGAAATAGCTAAAAGGACAAAGAACCTCCGGCTCCGGGCACATCTCTTCGACTCCACCGTTCTCCCTGCATTAACATACGCCTCAGAGACCTGGGCCCTACGAAAGCAGGATGAGAATGCTATTCGGGTCTCCCCAGAGAGGCATCGAAAGAGCTATGCTTGGAATATCACGTCTCACTCAAGTGAGAGAAGGAATCCGGAGTTCTGACCTCCTTCGCTATTCCAGAATCAGGGACACTGTCTCGTTTGCCAAAGGATTGAAAATCAGATGGGCTGGACATGTAATGCGATTTGGAGACAACCGCTGGACTAGAGCCATTACCGACTGGATCCCACGGGATGTCAAAAGTTCACGTGGCCGCCCACCTACAAGATGGTCAGACTTCCTTGTCAAGTCCCTGAAGGAACTGTTTGAGGCTGAATCAACCAGATGCCATTGGGCTACATTGGCACATGATAGGGTCCAATGGAAATGTTACTGGCGCCCGCTCGAGCAAATCGATGAATAACGGGATTCAAGTGATCAAAACATAAATGTTAATTATTTTTACCATTATTCTCCTGTACTGTGACATTTATTGAACAACTGTTACTCCTAATATTCAGAGAATTGAAAGTTAGTAGTTTCATCATAAATTTAATATATTTAAAATCTAATAGTAATCAAAGGTGTCTATTTAGTCAGTTATTTAAGAAGTACACTAAAATGTAAAAAGACAAAAACACTAATCTTTATAAGAAAATTTGAATACAAAGAGTTATTTATTCAAAAAAAAAACCTGGAATAACCAAAAGCCAAAATAATAACTCTTCCTATTAAAAAATATCGAAAGATATGTCAAAGGAAAATGTATGTCTTGCTTTTTCAACAACATTTAAATTGTTCTTCTATGGAAATAGCAAAACAAACTAGTCTCAAAAACTTATCCTTAAGAGCAAAGAGCCAATTCATATTCATTTTTTTTTAATTGAGGCGTGATCATAAATGTCCTATTTGTGCCAAGGACGTCCTAGTGAATTCGTTTTTTTACATCAGTCAACTTACTGTAAGTTTGGAAAAGAACATACAGGTCAGACATGTGTCACAGTACTTCACTTCAGCATCCCTAAGAAAGCAGGATGAGAATGCTATTTGGATCTCCCAAAGAGAAATCGAAAGAGCTATGCTTGGAATATCATGCCTCACTCAAGTGAGAGAAGGAATCTGGAGTTCCGACCTCCGTCAACATTCCAGAGTCAGGGATGCTGTCTCATTCGCCAAGGCATCGAACATCAGATGGGCTGGATATGCAATGCGATTTGGAGATGACCGCTGGACTAGAATCGCTACTGATTGGATCCCATGGGAAGTCAAAAGATCACATGGCCGCCCACGCACAAGATGGTCAAACTTCTTCGTCAAGACCCTGAACAAACGGTTTGAGATTCTTCGTATCCCTGAAGCAACTAGATGCTATTGGGCTACACTGGCAGGTGATACGGTCAAATGGAAATGTTACTGGTTCCCACTAGAGCAAATCGATGAATAATGGGATGTCAGGTGATCAAGTGATCAAGTGACTGTATTTTTCTAACACTATCGTCATTCTAACATTTTCTTTTCCTACTCTGTTGGATGAAGGCTTAGTTAGCTTGGTAGCTTTGCTGTTTTATCCATTCTCAGCTTAATCTATTTACATGTTCTTAAGCCAAGGTTCATACTAATGAGATCTCTCTCCTATATAAACATTGTTGGAAGGTGTGGCATTTGCAGAAATCACCTTGATTCTGAATGAGTATCTTCTGACTTATTATCCATGTACTCATAATTCTATGTTATCTAGATTGGGAACAACTCCTCTTCACACACACTGCACCCAGCTTTTTGAATTTACCAGGAGACTATTTACACTGGCTATGTTGAGTCTATCGCTTAAGATTATAGAAAGAATCATACTAGTTTGCTCCTCATGCAGGCGAGTGTGACCCTTTCAGTATTCAGAGATCAAGTTAATTCGAATCACCCTGGTGCATATAATAAATAAGAAAGACCTTGTGGATACCATCTAGATTACATGAAGCCCATAAAATTAAGATGTATTACTTTATACTGCCACTCCATGAGGGACTCCATGTTCCACATCCGACTTTCCCCTCGTCAGCACTCCACCCCCCAGACCAGACTATCACAGCCCGGCTTATCGAGATCCACCCTGCAGCAGTCATTTTTAATCTGGCCCAGCACTCCACCCAGCAGACCAACCTATCACAGCCCAGCTCATTGAGATCCACCCTGCAGCAGTCTTTTTTAATCTGTCCCAGAGCCTCACAACAAGCCAGATGACCCCCTAACTCCATGAGGGCCTCCATTTTCCACATCCGGACTTCCCTCTCGTCAGAACTCCACCCTGCAGACCAGCCTATCACAGCTCGGCTCTCATGGCCCCCACGCCGCCGGGCAGTTCATCAATAAATGCTGGATTTTGAGATGACTACAAGAGTATGCTACCCGCACAGCAGAGCCTGGCAAGCTACCCGTGTTGTATTTGATATGCCAAATACCAGTAACAATTATAGAACCTCATTCCCACGACCTGATGGAATGGTCTGAGGCTCTTTATGTTCCTGGAGCAAGCAGGTGCCCTTGGGCTCTACTTGCATGAGACAGGTCATATGGAGATGTTACTGGTGCCCCCCGCGAGCAAATCGATGCTGAACGGGAAGACAGTGATACTTTTTATACCATCTCCCTCTCTCCAGTGTTTTACATAAGAGATAACCTCTTATGTAAAACATAAGAAGAAGGGGGTTAGTCTTGGCATTATCCTTTGATTATACCTGTAATAGGAGGTAACCTACCTCCCTGGGGTGTTGCGGCTGGCTGGGCGGGAGCCTGGGGCCGTGGTAGAGCCCCAGGTGTCAGCAGAAGGTAGAACTACAACCCCCCAGAAGTCCAAGCCGGAACTGGAAGTAAACGGTCATTTTGAACTCTCACACAGGCCTGACTCCACCTCAGGTAACCTACCTCCCTGGGGTGTGCGGCTGGCCAGGCGGGCGCCTGGGGCCGTGGTAGAGCCCCAGGGCAGAAGGTGGAACTACAACCCCCAGAAGTCCGAGCGGAACCGGAAGTAAATGGTCATTTTGAACTCTCACACCGGCCTGACACCACCTCAGGTAACCTACCTCCCTGGGGTGTGCGGCTGGCCGGGCGGGCGCCTGGGGCCATGGTAGAGCCCCAGGTCTCGGCAGAAGGTGGAACTACAACCCCCAGAAGTCCAAGCGGAACCGGAAGTAAATGGTCATTTTGAACTCTCACACAGGCCTGACTCCACCTCAGGTAACCTACCTCCCTGGAGTGTGCGGCTGGCTGGGTGGGCACCTGGGGCCGTGGTAGAGCCCCAGGGCAGAAGGTGGGCCTAAAACCCCAGAAGTCTGAGCGGAACCGGAAGTAAATGGTCATTTTGAACTCTCACACCGGCCTGACTCCACCTCAGGTAACCTACCTCCCTGGGGTGTGCGGCTGGTCGGGCGGGTGCCTGGGGCCGTGGTAGAGCCCCAGGTCTCGGCAGAAGGTGGAACTACAACCCCCAGAAGTCCAAGCGGAACCGGAAGTAAATGGTCATTTTGAACTCTCACACAGGCCTGACTCCACCTCAGGTAACCTACCTCCCTGGGGTGTGCTGCTGGTCGGGCGGGGGGGAAGCTAACGCAGCCGCTTATTAATAGAAAAACTAGGAAATTCAACACCAAGGGAAGGTAATACCCTCAAGAAAAAAGAAACAGTACACCAGAGGAATCTATCTCTGAACACCACAACACCATGGGGAAACAACACAGATCCCCAGCTCGAAGAACAGATGAAGGAATCGACCCTGAAGACTCAAAAAAAGAATACAAATGTGCATGATCTCTCTGACAATGAAATCAGAGAAGAAATTGGTAGGATGTTTAAGGAGCTCAACGAAAAAATTGAGCAGATGTCCAATAAAATACAGGAGAACATAAACGAAGCAGTTGAAAGGGCAGTCAATAAACTACGGGAGGAAATGAGAGCAGAAATAAGAACCATGCAAATAGAAATATTATCGCTTAAAAACTCAGTAGACGAAATGAAAAACACAATCGGGGCTCTCAACAGTAGGATGACAGCAGCGGAAGAGAGAATCAGTGAGACTGAAGATGAGCTGCAGAAAGCACTCAGAGATCTACATAAGATGGAAAAAGACAGGATAATGGATCGGCAACGAAACAGAGAACAATGGGATGAAGCCAGGCTGAACAACATAAGAATCATAGGAGTCCCAGAGGGACAGGAAAGTAACCCCAAGGAAATTAAAACAGTTAAAAACATCCTGGCTGAAAAAGTTCCCCAAGTTAAACGACGAAGGCATCCAGATCCAAGAAGCCCAATGCGTACCAGCAAAAAGAGACCCCCAATAGAAAGACCCCAAGACACATCCTAGTCAAAGTAATGGATGCCATAGACAGAGACATAATTCTTCAGGCAGCAAGATCAAAGAAGGAAATTGTATACAAAGGAGCATCCATTCGACTTTCAGCAGACTTCTCAGAAGACACCCTCCAAGCCCGAAAGCAATGGTGGGATATAGTAAAAAAAAACTTAATGAAATGAATGCCTCAGCAAGAATTCTTTATCCGGCTAAACTCTCGCTCAGATTTGAAGGACAGATATACAACTTCTTGGATAAACAACAGCTTAGGAACTTTGTAAAATCAAAACCAACCTTAAAAGAAGGACTGAAAGATCTACTATAAGACGAGACATAACCCAAAAGAACAACCAACCTATTCAGAAAGATGGCACAAAATCCCATGACAATAATCTCTCTCAATGTCAATGGTCTAAATGCACCAGTTAAGAGACACAGAGTGGCACAATGGATCAAAAAATTGAATCCGACATTCTGCTGCCTTCAAGAAACACACCTGAACAATCGGAGCAAAGACAGGCTCAAAATAAAAGGCTGGAAAACAATCCTTCATTCAAACAACCCATCCAAAAGGCTAGGGTAGCCATACTGGTATCTGAGAACATAGACTTCAGGCTGAAGAAGGTCAGAAGGGACAGTGAAGGTCACTTCTTAATAGTCAAGGGATGCATATATCAGGAAGAAATCACGCTTATTAAACATATATGCACCCAACGAGGGGCCAGCAAAATACCTAAAACAACTACTAATAGACTTCAAAGAAGACATTCACAGCAACATAATTGTAGTTGGAGACTTCAACATTGCTCTATCAACCCTGGATATATCAACAAGATTGAAACTTACCAAGGAAATACTGGCCCTTAAAGAAGAGATAGAAGAAAGAGGGCTGGTAGACATATACAGGTCATTTCATCCCCAAAAAAGCTGAATACACTTTCTTCTCCAGTGCACATGGAACATACTCCAAAATAGATCACATGCTGAGCCATAAATCATACCTCCATAAAATCAAGAAGATAGAAATTGTGCCAACTATTTTTTCAGACCATGATGCACTGAAAATAGAAGTTAATTGTACACAAAAATGGAGACCAATACCAAGTACCTGGAAACTAAACAGCTCACTGCTGAACAACCAGCAAGTCATAAAAGAAATCAAAGAGTAAATCTAAAGATTCCTGGAAACAAATGAGACTGAAGACACGAATTACCAGAACTTGTGGATACAGCGAAAGCAGTGTTAAGAGGTAAGTTCATAGCTCTTCAAGCATTCATCAGAAAAGAAGAAAAGGCCATCATAAACAGTCTGACTTCACAACTTAAGATCTTAGAGAGTGATCAACAAAAGGAGCCCAACCCAAGCAGAAATAAAGAAATAATAAAACTTAGAGCAGAAATCAATGAGATGGAATGTCAAAAAACAATCCAGAAGATCAACGAAACCAAAAGCTGGTTCTTTGAAAAAAATATACCTGTAATAGGGTGTGGCATCACCCTTCTACACTGTCCTACTATCTAGAAGCTGTTAATGGTTCTTTGTTGACAGGACCCTCCCTGTCAACAGTTAAGATTACTTTTTGTGTATATAAGGGGACTCACTTGAGAAACTGCCCCCCTTTTGGGTGGTCTCCCTCTTTGATAGGACTCTCGGATGAGATTCTCACTCCTTGGTGGAACTCCTCTCTGATGGGATATTCTTTGGTGGGAGACTTGGGCTCTCATGTATGGTCTAAGTTCTGACCAGAGCTAGAGTTCTTTCATTATATTGGATTGCAGTGGTAGAGCTTTTGTACTATTAAAAGCTTTTTTGGAATTGTGCTGGATGGCCTCGGAGGTAGAAGAGAACTTCTATCCTGTTACTTTGGGAACCCCAGCCACTCCCCAACACTACCCCTGGATTAAAATGTGTAGATATTATTATATTCTTTGAACGAGGATTTAATGCCATTTCATAAAGCACTTGTATCCAGAGGCCAGACAGATATTACATTGGGTAAGGGGGATGCCTTGAGCCTCAGTTAACTGGGGTTCAAGTCAGGTCTTCCAAACACTGCCAGGAGTAGCCCCGTGAACCACCAGGTGTGGTCAAAATACTCAAACAAATGGCTTGCATCAAAATATTACCGTAGTTCTTCGATGGAAGCCATTACTTCTCTTCCCATTTACCTGTCAAGCATCAGTCCAGCCAATCAGTCAGTGCACACTTTCCTGAAGACATAATGGACCTTTACTAACCCTGTTAACAAACTTTTAAGTATTATTTGCAGGAAAAAATCTTTTTCATAATACTGGAGAAAGAACATGACTGAACTGCTTGACTTGTTTGATCCTGTACATTTCAGTAAATTAAGATGCAAGAAACATGTCCATGGGAGTACTAAGATGCTAAAGTTTTTAATGTACCAAACAGGTATTAAATATCTACCACATAAAATACATATATTGAGGCATTGTGAGCAAACATCCCAGTAAGTAAAACTCTGAAAATATTCAGAGAAACAACAGAAGCTGTCTAAAGCTTTCAATTTTTACATTTGAATTTTTTAAGTATTTTATTATACCACCGTGAGATATACAAATAAAAACATATACAATTAAAAAGTTCATATTTGGGTTTTGGTCATACAGTGTTCTAGCACCCGTCCCTCCACCAGTGCCCATCTCCCACTACCAACATTCCCGGTTCCCTCCCCCTTCCCCAGCCCCCTCCATGGCAGGTTCTTTATTTCTTTCCCTTTCTCTCTCTTTCTCTTTTCCTTCCCTTCCAGACTATGGATTACAGAACATACATTAAGAGGTTGGCATGTGTATCCTTTTGCCTCTATTTAACGCTCAGTTCTAGGTTGGCATTAGTACCCTCAACAATTATTAGCACACTGTTCCATTTTCTGTCTTACCTAATCTCTGACTCCCACATGTTTGTGATAATTTCCACTTTTGACAAGACCTCCTGATATATGTTTCACTTGACCTTGGATATTGGTATCATAATATGTATATATATATATATATATATATATATATATTTATGCCATATTCCATTCACAATTGTGCCACAGAAAATCAAATACCTAGGAATAAACTTACCCAAGTATGTAAAGGACCTGTACAAAGAAAAACTGTAAGACACTGCTCCAAGAGATAAAAGAGGACACAAGGAAATGGATACATTTGAATTTTTTAGTGATTAGTTTTCAGGTAAATTCTAAATCTTTTAAGTCTGTGCACTGGGCTGAGACAGAGGCTATAACTGTTTTTCCTCATGCCCTTTTCTACTGTGAACTGACCCAGTCAGTCTGGAGCTCAATCCCACCTATGCAGTTATGGCCAGGAGAAGGGGCCTCTGGGAAGTAATTAGGTTCTGATGCAATTGTGAGGAGAATCTTAGATTTATGAGCGACATCACCTCTCTCATCTCAGTATCTGTGAGATGGGGAGCGGCTCTCACAGGACTGTGCCCCTGCCCCCGAATACAGTTCTCCAGAATCCATAACTAAAATACATTCAAGCCACCCGCTCACTCTGATGATAGCCTGAGTTGGTTGATACATGCCTCAGTTGCCTTTTACGCCTTTCATTAAGAATCATTCTAAGCCATCATCATGCAATTATGCTGCCACAAGAGTACGTTGACGATACAGAGTCTCCAAAGCAAAGTCAGTCAATAAATATTCATTCTTCAATTTCCAATTGTTCATAAATACGAGACAGCGGACACTGCATTTATTTTAACAAGCAGCTAGAAATACGCTTTTGCACGAGGGGCTGCCTCATTAGCACGAAGTACAGACATGCAGACATTCCCCACACAAGACCTCTTTCAGCGGCATCCGAAAGAGAATGTTTTCTGCATGTGTCACTTCTCAGGTCCAAGCCTCTAGCACACTTCTTGTTATATGCAATTAGCTCCATGCCAAGACTGAGTACACTGTATAATAAATCCCTTGACTGCATTAACTGTAGCTTGGCGAAGCTGGAAAGGCTCTATTCACGAGCACAGAAAACAAGCCAAGGACTTAGCCCCTAGCACAGCTCACTAGCTGGGTGCCAACACACTGAATTTCAACTGCCCGGATGTCCTCCCCTTCACCACCACAGTGATGTGGGGGTTGGGTAGCAAACAGAAAAGTACAATGTGCCATGTGACTATGATTAAAGTGGATAATGAAAGGGGGAAAGATACAGACAAATTTGGTTTGATTATTTCTTTTCCTTCTCCTAAATCTTGCTCCTAAGTTTATTCCCTTGACCTCACCCTCCAAACCCACCCAGAACACATTAACCTAAAATCACCTCCTAGATGAAATCCAGAGTTCAGCTGCTTTTAAGTGATGGCCATCTCTGGTCCACAGAAGACCAAAGCTCCTTTGCATGTTTTTGCAACGGCCCTAATATATAATGGCTGCATAACATATAATGATGACATAACAGCAGCATTAAAGCAAAGCAGGGGTCTGGTGGCTGGAAGGGCACAGGGCAGATAGGCACTGATTTTGTTCACATATATGAAGAATAAAGCCTTTGGGTTTTATGGCCACCTTTTGTACTGAAGTTATCAGCACCCTGGCCCTACAGAGTGGAACACAAAGGAGCTTTGGAGCAGCATAGACCTAACTTTCCAGCTTAACCTTCTGGCATTGAGTAATTTAAACCTCAGTGTCTTCACCTTGGAAATAGAGATAATACTTCTTGTGGCTAGGAGAGAATGCAGTGGTTAGGCTAGGGTGCATGCCCAACCTTCACCTAATCTAGGGTTTATTCTGGATACCACAATTCCCCAAGCCTTGCTAGTGCAGCCCAGAGGCCTCAGCACCCCAGAGGTAAAATACCCAGCAGTGTAATGCAACACCACACCCAGGCCCTTGGGATAAAGATATATATAAAGCTATAGTTGGCCAAGAGTCTCCAGTGAGAAGCCCACACCTCCAGCCTCAGCACTGTCTGGGTGCACAGCTCCCAAAAGATGGCCATCATAAAGCTTAGAAAGATTTTCCTCAGAAAATAACTGAAAAAAGACATGACAAAACCTAGACATATAATGATATCTTAATGAAAGAGCTATTTTAACCACAGACAAATTAGGGTAAAAAATATAGGTTCTTCACATGTTTAAGAGCCTGGGTTTAAAAATCTATCATAAATATTTGAAACTTGCACCTGTCTAGAAAATTGAGATCATCAGGTTCTTTCCAAAAGATAAATTTACATTCAGCCTTCCTCCATTTCTTCCTCATCACCCAACAAATCTTATCACCCCTGTCCCACTGTCCCCATGACCCCTACTCTTACATCACCCTATCATCCTCATAACTTTCCTCAGTATCCCTGCCACTATCACCTCCACAACCCATGACTCCATCATCTTCGTCAACCCATGACCCCCACCCCATCACTACCATAACCTCATCATGTCCATCAACTCATGATCCCCATCAGCATCACCCCACAATCCCCATGACCCCAATCATCCCCATCAACCCATGACTCTTCTCCATATCCTCTCCCCACAACCCCATGATTCCATCATCCTCATCAACCCATAAATCCATCCCATTATACCCACAATCCCATGTCTCCATCATCTCATAGACCCATGATCCCCATTGCCACCACTCCCCACAATCCCATGACTCCATCATCTCCATCAACCTATGACCCCTGTACCCATCACCCAAACAATCCCTGTGACCCCATCATCCCCAACAACCCTGGCACCCCTCACCACTCCCACCAACCCCATCATCAGTCTATTTCACTCTTGCCTTCCTTCCTTTGCATGTTAATCTTGGAATGTCTGATGCAAGTGCAACCATTTTGTCTTTATACATTAGTTGTTTATTTGACTGTTGGATGACAGGCTTAACTAGCTTGGGAGCTTTGCTCACAGCTTAATCTATTTACATGTTCTTAAGCCAAGGTTCATTCTAATGAGATCTCTCTTCTATGTAAACACTGCTAGAGGGTGTAGCAGTTACAGAAGTCACCTTGATTGAATAACTTCTGACTTATACATCTACTAAGACTTCTATGTTTTCTAGATTGGACACAGCTCCTCTTATACCCACTGCACCCAGCGTGGGACAGTTAGAATTTACCAGGGACTGTCACCCTGGCTACACTGAGACTATCGCTTAAGATTATAGGAAGGATCATACTAGTTTGCCCCTCATGCAGGCAAGTGTGACCCTTTCAGTATAAGATACTCAGAATCACCCTGGTGCAGATAATAAGAAGGACCTTGTGGGTACCATCTAGATTACATGAAGCCCATGAAGTTATTAAGATATATTATTTTATATCAGCCCCCTCTCTCTCCAGTGTTTTACATAAGAGATTATCTCTGAAGAAGGGATTAGTCCTTGGCATACTCCTTTGTTTATACCTTTGTTTATAATAGGGTGTGGCACCACCCTTCTACCCTGTTCAACTATCTAGAAGCTGTTTAGGGTTCTTTGTTGGACTCGCCCTGTCAACAGTTAGGATGACTTTTGTGTATATAAGGGGACTGACTTGAGGCACTCACCCCTTTTTGGGTAGGACTCCTCTCGGGTGAGATTCTCTCTCTTTGGTGGGAGACTTGAGCTCTCTTGTATGATCTAAATTCTAACCAGAGCTAGAGTTCTTTCATTAGTTTGGATTGTGGTGGTAGAGCTTTTGTACTATTAAAAGCCTTTTGGAACTGTGCTGGACTCGTGAGTTTTCATCAGTTCCCCGGTGGCCTCACAGGTAGAAGAGAACTTCTGTCCTGATACCATCAGGGACCCCAGCGGCTCTCTTATACTTTGACCAGCTGAGCTTAAGAACATTATTATTTCTAAAATGGTATTAATCTTAGGTTGATTTTTAAGAATTAATTTTCTTTATATACACTTTAAATAAATATCCATAGAATCAAAGGGACTTCCCCAAAAAAAAGCCACATTTGAATATAGTTTTAAGTATTAGTTTTATATATTATATTTTCCTTTTCATAAAATCACAGCTATAACACTATTTTTCATTATAGTTCTTCTGTCTCCACCACTTTTCATGTAGCCACTGTGTCCTCGCTAATAATATGGGAGTATTCCTGAATTTCATTTGCCTTTTATTAATTTTCACTTGAGTCTATTCTTCCTTGGGTGCCTTGTAATTTATCTTTATTCTAAAAAATAAGTTCAGCTTTTCTTCCATTTATTTCCTGAGTTCAATAATGCCCTTTCCCCTTGCTTTTCCATTTGTTTCTGTTTTTAAATTTCTGGTCGTTAAAGCTACGCTTGCATGCACTTAAACATATAAAGGCCTAAATTAAATGAATTATAATTATTGAGTTCTTACAATCCACCAAAATGTGTCTGCAGCACAGTCTCTCCTGCCCGGTGGATGTTATGGAGAGCATATGTTTAATGCCAAGTTGTAGAGATGATTTCTGTGAAACTCACTTCTGGATTTTCTTTGGTACATTTCTTTGGACTTTATTCTCCCATGGATCCTTTCTGATATTGGAATATATTTTGGTGTTCTTTTTCTGTCAGTCTGGCAAAGCCCAGACTTGAACTGCACTGTTTGCTTGATTTCCCAGTTCACTTATTTGATTTTATGGTAGAGGAAAGCCACCCCAATTTGGCAGGATGTAAGTCATTCAAGGTTTTGGTTTTGTTTTATATTACCCAAATCTAACCTCCCCTTTGCCTTCAACCTTACCACCCAATAGCCAAAATCCCTTCTTTTCTCCCTTTTTACCTATTTTTAGACAGACTTCCTGAAAAGGTATGCATTCAAAGGTCTGTCTAAGATGGTTGGTCTGGCCATGGTAGCTCACACTGAAATTCTTTCCTTACTTCATGCTCTTATATAAGCAGCTTCATTTTCCATTTTCAGTGCTTTCAGTTGTGGCTTCATTCAACCTCAGCGATGGTTTCTGACCTTCTACCCCGGTGTCCCTACAAATGTACCTGCCTCCCTGCTGGCACTTGATCTGTCGAGTCAGTGCATGTCTAAGTGCTGCAGTTTCCAACTTCTGTGTCCTCAGCTCAGGTGGGCTGCAAACTTTCAGAGACTAGGCTCTATGCCATCGGGGAAGAGATCAGGGAAGATCACTCAGGATCTTTTGTCTTTAGCTACCTGGAGGGTCTAGGATCACTTTTTTTAAAATATATTTTATTATACCACCATGAGATAAACAATTACAAAAATGTTCGTGTTTGGGTTTTGGCCATACAGTGTTCCAGTACCTGTCCCTCCACCAGTGCCCATTTCCCACCACCAATGTCTGAGATTCCATCCCCCCTCCCCTAACCTGCCTCTATGGAGGTTCTTTATCTCTTTTCTCTCTTCTCTTTCTCTCTCTCTTTCTCTCTCTCTTCCTTCTCTTACGTATTGTGGATTGTAATACATATACTTAGAGGTTATCATGTGTATCATTTTGCCTGTATTTAATGCTAAGTTCTATGTGGTAATAGCACTTTCGACAATTATTGGCACACTGTTCCCTTTATCTGTCTTACCTAACCTATGCTCCCACACATTTGTGGTAATTTCCACCTTTGACAAACCTCCTGATCCACGTTTCGCCTGACCTTGGACGTTGGTATCATAGTATGTATATGTGTGTATGTATATATGTATATATATACTTCATGCAAATAAATGCAGTCATTCTATGCCTGTCTTTTTCCTTCTGGCTAATTTCACTCAACATGATCCTATGTCCATCCATTTATAGGCAAATTTTATAACTTCATTTTTCCTAACAGCTGCATAGTATTCCATTGTGTAGATGTACCAAAGTTTCTTTCTCCAGTCATCAATTCTCGGGCATTCTGGTTGTTTCCAGATTCTGGCTATTGTGAATAATGCTGCTATGAACATAAAAGTAGGGATGGTGTTTCCCTGTGTGTTTTTGGCTTCCCAGAGTCTATTCCCATGAGTGATATGGCTGGGTCAAATGGGAGTTCAATTTCTAGTCTTTGGAGGAATGTCCATATAGTTTTCCAAAAAAGCTGTACCAGTCGACATTCTCACCAACAATGGATGAGAGTCCCCTTTTCCCGCATCCATGCAAGCACTTGTTGTTCTTGCTCTTTTGGATATGTGCCAGTCTCTGTGGTGTGAGATATCTCATTGTTGTTTTGATTAGCATCTCTCTGATGACTAATGATGAGCATTTTTTCATGTCTTTTGGCCATTCAAACTTCTTCCTTGTCGAAGTTTCTGTTCATTTCTTCTCTCCATTTTTTGATGGGGTTGGCTATTTTTTTCTTGTAAAGTTCTACCAGTGCCTGATATATCCTGGATATTAACCCCTTATCAGATGGGTATTGGGTGAATATTCTTTCCCATTCTGTGGACTGTCTCTGTATCTTGGTAATTGTTTCTTTTTGAGGTGCAGAAGCTTTATAGCTTCATGTAGTTAGGGTCCCTTTTTAAATGCACATTCAACAACTTACAGTATAGTATATAAACCAGAGTCACCACATCAAAAGGCTCCATTCTCTGCTTACTGACTTGAAACCTGCGTGGTGAATCAATAAAAATGGTATCACATACAAATCCCTTACTGAGAAGGTCCATTTGTAAACTTCTCCTTGTAACTCAACTAATTTTAGCTTTATATAAAAAATTAACTCATATTTTATATATTCAAATGTTTGGAATTGATCCATTTTTTCTGAATATTTCACTCAATAAAATTCATTCTACGAAATATTTAATCTGCATTCTTGTTATTAAAGAGTTATTTCTTTTCTTTGAACTTTAATAGCTTTTATTTTTTAATGAAGTGGTGATACATCTCCACTTTTGTATTAGATACAGAACCTAGACATCTCCTGCAAACTAATGGTTTTTGGGGAAGTCCATATCGAGTGTTTGGGGGTCCATGCAGTATATCAATGCCCTGTGTCTGGGGTCCATGCAGTATATGGGGACCCAGTGTTTGGGGTCTAGCAAAACATCAGTGGGGCTAGAGCCCATGCTTCCAGACTGCAGAGCATGTGCTTGGCCTGGTGCACTTTCTCTTGGCTCTTCTCCAACAATACTTCCCTCTGAAAGGACACAGTTCTGTTACACTTAGTCTACATGAAGTCACAGCTTCATCCTCTTCTCTACTACATTATGTGAAAACTGCAGGCGCCGCAGGCTCCCTCCCAGGTCTCCTCTGCAGCCACGTTTCCTGCCTTCCCTCGCACCGGCACTGCCTCGTAGCCCTGACATTGCTCCTGCTTCCTCTATCTTCACTGATTTTTTATTCAGGAATTTAATTAACCTCCATTATTCCATTTGCCAGATTCAACAATGAGAAAAGGATGATGCATGTGACTAAACAAGGGTCTCTAAGTACTGTGTGCATTGCCTCTCTCCAGTTGTTTCAGATTAAATCCAAGCCTCAGGGATCTGGAACAAGAGCACAGCATGTAGGGCACTTGTCTTGCATGCATCCAACTCCAGTTCCGTCCCTGGCATCTCACATGGTTCTGGGTGCAGAGCTAAGAATAAACACTGAGCACGACAGGGTGTAATCTGAACCCAACAAGCAAAATCCCAACTTTATGTCTGCCACATTCCTTTCACTGACACATGTCGAAGTGTCGAGGTAGAGAAGCGCCAAAAAGCGACACAAGGAGGCATCTGCCTATCTGACAGCACCGCCGACATCTGGGCGGCATCCTGTCTGAGGAGTCATCTCTGAGCAAGGAATGTCAAACCTTCCAGAGAATTCCTAAATTCTTGGAATTCACATTTTAGTACTGGCGGAGTACTAGCTTGGTACAGTATGGCCACTGGGACTGGACTGCCCTTAATACTTTGATCATCACTGGACTTCTCAGAGCAAGTATAATGGCAGAGTTCAGTGGAGACAAAAGGAAGCTGGGACTATCTGATAGTGACCCACTTATCTGATAGGACAGAGGAACTGCATGCTCTTCTAACATCCGGTGGACACATCAATGGAACACTCCCATTAATCTTGTTTTAAACTACTGATAATGTTACTTTCTCTATATTTGGAAAGCCAATGACTCCAGCCTCGGTGCTTTGCCACCCACCCACAAGGACATTCTTTCCCAACATAAACTTAACTTGTGAATACAGTAGCTCCCTCGCTTACCTTGAATATCTTCCCTTTGCTCTTTGAATGCCTTTGTTCTTTGGAACATCCTTATTGGTAATTCCATCAGATAAATTTGCCCATTCTCTAAATTCTCCTTTGGTACCAAGTCTGACTGATTTAAAAATGAGCACTAGCCTTTCTGTCCATGTTATACAATGGCCTCTTTCTACCTGGGGATGCTACCAGGCATCCAGCATCAGATGCTCCTAAAGCTCCTGACAGTAGGGGGCTATTTAGGATCTGTTGGCCAAAAAACCTATCTATATTCTTAGCTTCTCTATGCCCTGGTCCCTCTTTCACAGGTTTTTGAGATGGCATAATGCCATCATCAGGGACAGCGCCAAGCTTTCTTCTTTCCTCCTGTCCTTCTGCTTGTCAGATATCTGCTGCTCTTTCAAGCCTCAATTTCTTAGTTCAGTGTCCCAAGGAAAGTCCCCTGGAAAGAGGGCAGTGCTAGGAGTTCCTACAGCTTTTCTTGACATCTTCGGACCTTGGTTCTTGGCTCTCTTCTGAGTTTCCTATGGTGGTTTCGGTCTTGTTTTGGATTTTACACCACTATGGCATACCAAGGATGTACTCACTTTTTCAAATTGTTCACCCTACTCAGCCACCTAACAAGTACTTTCTTCCTCTACAATACCTTGCTGTCTCACTGCCAACCTCCTCCTTTAAATAAAACCTAAAGGCACTCAAATTTTTATCCTAATTAAGTATCAAATTCAAATTTAGCACAACTATTAGATGACAAGGCCTAGCTAGCTTGAGAGGTTTTTTATGTTTAATCCATTACAGTTTAAGCTGTTTACATGTTCTTAAGCCAGGGTTCTTAGCTAATAAGATCTCTTCTGTGTAGACACTGATGGGGGTGTGGCAGTTAAAAGAGTCATTTTGACTCAGAATCAATAACTTCTGAAATATTACTATAATCTCTACTATGATTGCAATATTATCCAGATTGCTCACAATTTCTCCTAATACCCACTGGTTCCAGCGTGAGACAGAATTTACCAGGAGACTACCACCCTGTATACCTTGAGACTATCTTTAAGATTAAAGGAAGTATCATGCTAGTTTGCCCTCAAGGAGCCAAGCATGATCCTTTCAGTAAACAGAAGACAAGACTCAGAATCACCTTTGGTGCAGAACAGAAAATATATGGACCTTGTGAGTACCATCTAGATTACATGAAAATCATGAAAATATGATATGTTTTCCCATGAATATACATCCATTGAGATATGTTTCTTTATAACAGCCTCTCTTTCCAGTGTTTTGATGTAAGAGATAATAGAGAAAGGGACTAGTCACTGGCATAATCATTTATTTAGACCTGAAACAAGCGTGGTGCCATCCTAGGGTGGTACCACCCTACTTGTACACCTAGACGCTGATTCATTGATCTTTGTTGGCATTACCCTCCATGAAGATAGAATTACTTTTGGATATATAAGGGGACTGACTTGAGGTACGGGTATCCACTTTGGAGAGAGATTTGGGCCCGAGTGCATGGTCTAAATTCTGACCAAGAGCTGGAGGTTTGAGAAATCCCATTACTCTGGATTTTAGTGGGAGAGCTTGTTTTATTATTGAATTAGTAAAAGTATTTCAGAACTGCCCTGGACCCCTGAGTTTTTATCCATTTTCCACTGGCTTCGAGATAGAAGGGTCCTGATATCACTGGGGACCCCAGCGGTTGTCCAACACACAACCATATAGCAATGAAACAAAAACAATTTTAAAATTAATAAGTTTGACTTAATCAGGCACCCTAAATTCTGTATCTGAGGGGCTAGAGAAATAGCAGTATGGGAAGGGCTCTTGCCTACCACAGGGCCAACTCAAGTTTGATCCCTGGCATCCCGCACAGTTCCCAAGCCAACTAGAAGTCATCTCTAAGTGCAGAGCCAAGAGTAGTCCCTGAGCACTCCAGGTGTGCCCTCTTAAAAAATTTCCTGTTCTTGATTTTTTTTCTATTTCACATATACTGACACAAAAAAGTACCCAATCTAAAACTTATCTATTAATAAGTACATTAGATGAAATACTTATAAAAATATTAAATTATCAGCTCTTCTCCTGCCACCTGACCTTGAGGTGTTGCAGGTGTGGCTGTGGTGCCTGGCTGCATCTTAAGGTGGCAGACAGGAGACATGCTTGTCTACACCCAGGGCTCTACCTCGTGGGCCCTGGATGGTTGATGGTCTGACATAAAAAACCTTGAGCCCCCTGGGATGAACCCAGAGCCACAGCAGAGCCTGCAAGCTACCCATGGTGTATTCATTATGACAAAAACAGTAACAATAGTGGACCTCATTCCCAATGAATGGAGATGTTACTGGGGCCCACTCGAGCAAATCAATGAACAAGGGAAGACAAGTAATACAAATGATAAACGTGATCACCACTTCAGTGAAGTCATTTCTAATGTCCATGGGTGGCTTATATGATTCCATTCTCATTCTTAGTTCATATCTGTTAATGTTTGATGTCTTTTCTTCCTTCTCATTTTCTCTCCATCCATCACATCAACAAGATAATTATTAAAATTTTGAAGTTAGGAAATGATATCTTACTCTTTTTTATACTATCATCAAGTGGAATAATATTCAAATATTACTGTTCAATAGTAATTCAGTAACAAAGTATGAAACAACTATGTGCTGTTCTTTAAAAATTGCTACCAACTTTCCATACCTTCTATTTCAACTCCCCTCCCCCACTGCTTGTCCTGTTTATTAGTCTATTTGCCAATACTATTTCAGCCTCTCTTGAAATTGCATTGTGATATGAGCAATGTGATATGGCATGTTCTAGCCCTGGCCTGCCACCCCAGCAGAGCCTCACAACAAGTCCGACGACCCTCCCGACTCCATGGGGGCCGCCATTATCCACATCCGACTTCCCTCTCATCACAACTCCACCCAGCAGACCAGACTATCAAAGCTCGGATCATCGACACCCACCCTGCAGCAGTTTTTTTTTTTCAATCTGGCCCAGGTATGCTGAACCAGAGACTCTCAGACATGGGGCAGAGCTGCTACTTGCTCTCCCTGTGCCCAGCCGCTCATGAGGTGCCCGGGAGGCATGGCAGGTTCTAGCCCTGGCCTGCCACCCCAGCAGAGCCTCACAACAAGCCAGACGACCCCCCCAACTCCATGGGGCCATACATTTTCCACATCCGGACTTCCCTCTCGTCACAACTCCACCCAGCAGACCAGACTATCACAGCCTGGCTCGGTGGCCACTAGCGGCTGAGCGGTTCATCAATAAATGCTTTTTTTCAGAGGTGACTACAAGAGTATGCCACCCGCACGGCAAGCCTGGCAAGCTGCTCGTGTCATATTTGATATGCCAAATACCAGTAACATTTATATTAGGTCATTCCCATGACCTAATATAATAGTTTGAGTCTCTTTATGTTCCTGGAGCAAGCTGATGCCTTTGGGTTTTACTAGCATGAGACAGGACATATGGAGATATTACTGGTGCCCGCTCTAGCAAATAGATGATGAACGGGAAGACAGTGATAGTGATGAGCAATGAAGACTCTTTGGAATTATTGAGTTTATCTGAAATGCTAATTTCCTTATGAACAGTATTATGTAGATCACAAGTCTCTGATAGATCCCCAAAAGCTTCAGAAGTCAGATTTTAGATGTGACAACTTAGAGATGCCACTTCAACTTTCCTGCCTTGGTTTTCTTGAATATAAAACATTAATAAACCAAATACAATTAATTATGTTGCTTGTAGCACTATTTAAAATAGCCAGAATCTGGAAACAACCCAACTGCCCAAGAACATACTATGGATAATAAAAAAAAATTACAGCATATCTACACAATGTAATATTGTGCAACTGTTTGGAAAAGTGAAATCATGAAATATGCCTATAAATGGGTGGACATGGAGAGTATCATGCTGGGTGAAATGAGTCAGAAGTTGAGGGACAGATATAGAATGACTGCATTCATTTACTCCATTTATATACTGGTGGAGGGATGACTGTTGGAACACTGTATGATTGAAAACCAATCGTGAACAGTTTTGTAGTGGTCTACCTCATGGCTATTTAATTAAAAAAAAAACTAAAAAAAAGAAATAGATTTTCATATGATTTTGAAAAGTACCATGATTCAGACTAATCTAACTTCAAACCTCCACTCTACTAATTCTAGCTGGGTTAACCTGAGCAGGGTAATATCGATTACAGAGTTTCCCTCTGTAAAAAATAATTCTCATGTTTAAGGGTGTTGCCGATGTATAGTTTAAGCATAACATACACCCAAGTACCAAGGGAATATTAATGAATAACAATAACACAGGGGGCACGCAAATTGTTAATTCCCATATTTCATAGTAAATATTTATGTATGTATACTCACATTCTCTACCACTAAAGTCTGAGAATAACATTGCTTTTATATTTTTCCCCCCAAACTGCAGAATAACACATGCTCCCCATATAAAACCGCACTTCCTGTATTTTCATATGGTACTGTTCTTACTTCCAGGAAGAGAAAGCATACCAATAAGAAACTAGTCCTTAGCCCTGCAGGTATTTAGAGTTTATCACTTAAGTCTCTTATGATCACCTTTGTAATTGTATGTTTCACTGTGGTATAATAAAAAAATAAAAAAAAAAAAAAGAAACTAGTCCTTATTCTCATTCTCTTATCAGTAATCTCATTTCTCAATATTTAAGTGAGGAATTCAAACATTGACATTTGAAGAGATGCATGCACCTCTGTGATCATTGCAGCATTTTTTACAATAGCCAAGATCTGGGGACTAGCAATGTGCCGAATACTACATAACAGGATAGAGAAAGCATGCTAGCTACACACAGCGGAAATCTCCTGAATGGTAGTGGGGCATAAACAGAAGCACTGTCACTTCCAACAACATGGACAGGTTGGAGGGTATGCTTAGGGAAACAAATCTGTCAGAGAAAGAGAGACGCTATGAAATTACTCTTATATGTCGTATGCAAAGTATGACCTAAATTAAAAAAAAATAACTTTTAGGGGTTAAGAGTGAATTAGTGGTTACTGAAAGGTTACCAAAAGGAAGAAGTGGTGCTTAGGGTTTACTCCTGTCTCTGCATTCAGTGACATTCCTGGTGGGTTTTGAGGGGCCATACGGGATGCCTGGGATCAAATGTGGGTGTGCTGCGTGCAAAGTAAGCAACCTACATGCTGTACTAACACCCTGGTTCCTCTTCCAAGTTTTCCTAATGTTATTTCCTATAACTCAGAAAGATATTGAGTAAAATAATATGTTAACAAATGTCTAAAATGACTTAAAATAATTAGTTTTAAAGAAAATTCAGTCCTTACTCCAAGAACCAAACTCCGAATAAAGATCTTTCCAGAGAGAATTCATGTCTCAAAAAATTGCAATTTATCACATCCTTTTTTTTCTTTTTGTGTCACACCTGGCAATGCTCAGGGCTTTCTCCTTGCTATCCACCTGTTACTTACAAGTTCTGGGGGAGATGTTATGTTTATTTCTTTTTATTTATTTATCTTTTTATTTATTTTGCTGTTTGGGTCACACCCAGTAATACTTAGTGGTTACTCCTGGCTCTACATGCAGGAATTACGCCTGTCAGGGGACCATAAAGGATTTTGGAGAGTGAACCTGGGTTGGCCATAAGCAAGGCAAAAACCCTCCATATTATTTCTCCAGCCCCTGGCAAAGATCATTTTTAGAACTAAGAGGGACTACAGACATTCACTGAGATTAAATAAATTACCCATTTTGCCACTCAAATTAAGAGTCCTTAAGAGGTTAAAATGTCAGTTCAGGCCTAGATTTGAAACCCACTCCTTTCACTGCCAAATTCTTGGTAAGTTTGTTCAGCCACAACCTTTGAAATCAAACAGGGTGATTTTCTATTCTTAAAGACTGATTAATGACTAGGGAAATGGCTCAAAAAGGTGGGGAGCACATGCCTTGTATGCATTAGGGCCCAACTGCAATCCCAGCCTGGCACCCCTCCAGCCCCACCCACTCCTGGATTCTGAGGTATGGCCCTAATGAGGCTCCAGCTCTTCCATGATAACACTGCTAGACCCCAATGTGACCACATGGCACTTAACCCTTCAATTTTCCATGTTCCCTGAAAGTTGGATTATAGACCTAGCTAGTTTGGGAGCTTTGCTGTTTTATCTACTCACAGATTAATCTATTTAAATGGTCTTGAGCCAGGGTTCACACTGAGATTTCTCTTCTATGTAAACATTGATGGAGGGTGTGGCAGTTACAGAAGTCACCCTGACTCTGAATGAGTAATTTCTGACTTACTATTATACATCTACTAAGACTTCTATGTTATCTAGATTGGGCACAGCTCGTCTTCACACCCACTGCACCTAGCGTGGGACAGTTAGAATTTACCAGGAGACTACCACCCTGGCTACTTGAAACTGTCATTTAAGATTATAGGAAGGATTATACTAGTTTGCCCTCAAACAGGCTAATGTGACCCTTTCAATATGCAGAGAACAAGATACTAAATCACCTTGGTGCAGATAAAAAATAAGAAGGACCTTGTGGGTACCATCTAGATCATATGAAGCCCATGAAATCAAGAAGTGTTACTTTATACCAGCCCCTCAGTGTTTTACATAAGAGATAATCTCAAGAAGGGATTAATCCTTGGATTAATCCTTTGTTTAGACCTGTAGTAGGGTATGGCACCACCCTTCTACACTCTTCTACTATCTAGAAGCTGTTTAGGAGCTGCTGACAAGGCCCTCCCTGAACTTAGGAGTACTTTCGTGCATATAAGGGGAGTGACTTGGAAGTACTTTCTCCTCTTTGGTGGGACTCCTCTCTTTGGTAGGACTCTCTCTCTCTCTGGTGGAATCCTCTTTGGAAGGAGACTTGGGCCCTCATATATGGTCTAAATTCTGACCAGAGTCAGAATTAGAGGTCATCCATTATATTGGATTGCAGTGCTAGAGCTTTTTGTTCTATTAAAAGCTACAGCTTTGGAGGTAGAAGAGAACTTCTGCCCTGATACTGTTTGGGACCTCAGAGGCTCCCTGACACCTGACCAAAGTGATTCAAAGATCATCATAATTCCTTCCGTGGAAGGCCGATTAGCTGCTAAACTCAGATTGAAGATGAATCATTGAAAAGTTGTCTGCAATTCTATAGTCAGTGCTCCAGAGATGTCCCTGCTGCTGCTTTAGGGGACTTCTTAGAAAGAACAAGTAGTCAGGTCCAGTCTTACTATTTCTGGCTTCTTACCCACTATCTCCCTGTGAGAAAGTCCATGTTTCTGATATCCAAGTTAGTGTGGGTTTTTTAAGAATAGTGGCATAATGCAATGACTCTAGACTTTGGTGAAAAACACTCGAAAGGGTGAGCACAGGCCTGCTCTTCATGAGGCCTAAGCTCTGTCCACAGCAGTATATGCCCCCTGTGCCCATTATGTATAAGGCGTGCACACCCTGAGACCTCCAAGTGCCACTGGCCTGAGCACTGAACTGTTCCATCCTGCAAGGATATGTCGAACACTGCTAAGAACAGCCCCAAGACTCACTCTGCTGTAGGCCTCAATCTCAGACAAGTAAAGTCAAACACACTAAGAACTGCAACAGCGAACTGGAGCTATAGCACAGCAACTGGGGCATTTGCCTTGCATGATTCCCGGCATCCCATATGGTTCCCGAGCACTGCCAGCAGTAATCCCTGAATGCACAGACAGGAGTAACCCCTGAGCATTGGTGGGTGAGACCCAAAACAAAACAAAAAAAACCTGAAACAGGAGTGGGCTTGGGCCCCAGCAGCGCTCAGGGCTTATTTCTGGCTCTGGTCTAAAAGATCACTCCTTTTGTTATCAGGAAAAGAGATAAAAATAAAGTATGTTTTGTATCAGTTCATTCTGCAATGTTCACACAAAGCACGAGCAATCGACTCATGATTCTGTCTTTTCTTAGTTTCTTCTTATGGACAAAGAAATAGTTCGGTCTCACCAAAGTACCTGGTTAAAAAAAAACAACTTACTCTCTTTCCATGATGCATTAAATGTCATTCACAAATCACAAGGAATGGGCCGGAGCAATAGTCCAGCGGGTAGGACGTTTGCCTTGCACGCAGCTGGCCCATGCCGGCCCGGGTTCGATCCCTGGCATCCCATATGGTCCCCGAGCACCGCCAGGAGTAATTCCTGAGTGCAGAGCCAGGAGAAACCCCTGAGCATTGCCGGGTGTGACCCCCAAAAGAAAAAAAAATCAGGGCCCGGAGTGATAGTCCAGCAGTAAAGGCGTATGCCTTGCACGCAGCCGGCCTATGCCGGCCCGGGTTCAATCCCCGGCATCCCATATGGTCCCCTGAGCACTGCCAGGAGTAATTCCTGAGTGCAGAAAAAAAATCACCAGGAATGTATATGAACATCTCTAAACTGACTTACCAGCTTTCTGGCACCTGTGTCCTCGAGAACTCATGCCATTCTCTTCTTTATTTTCGTTTAATAGTTTTCCTGTTGAAAAGAAGTTTGCACTTGGGTGTAGCTGTCAATCCAGAGATTCATGTTTACACGTTTTTCAAACCTTATTTTCATCCTATCTAAAGTCTGTAACTCAGGATCTGCCATAAAGAAGAGGCACAGGTTGAGGCTCAGTGGAACAGCACCTGGTATGAATAGTGATGGGACCCTGGAGTCACCAAAAAGGAAAACATATAAGACAGTTCCTGGTTTAGGGAGCATTTTCTTTATAAATAATGGTTTTGAAATTACTGCATCTTTATACCTTCAAAAATGTGTGAGGCTCTGGATTCAATCTCCAGCACCTAAAAGACTTGATCATTCTCATGGGCCAGAGTAATACTACAGTGAGTGGGTAAGGCACTTGCTTTGCACAGGTTTGATCCTAATAGCCCACGATCTCTGTACACAGGCACAAGAGTGAGAACTTTACACCACCAGGTGTGACTCAAACTTAAAATAAACAAAAAGGTGCCAGAGCAATAGTACAGTGGACAGACAGAGCACTTAACCTCACAGCCAGCCAATCCAGTCCTATCTCTAGAACCCCATATGGTCCTCTGAATACTGTCAGGGGGTAAGGGGTAATTCCTGAGAACAGAGCCAGGAATAATGCCTGAGCATCACTGGGTATGGCTCAAAAAAGGGAAAAAAATAATTTGAAAAAGGAAGAATCTCTTTCCTACGTGGTATATGAAAAACATAGCAAGGGGGAAAGTGCCCAAAGGCAACAGCACCTGAGAAGTGGTCTTCAGTAGGAAACTTAGCTCTTACCACAGGGCTTGGGTGTGCAAGGGGGAGCACACTGGGACAATGGTCGAAGGAAATGGACACTGGCAGCAGAGGTGTGCAGAAATGTTTTATGCAAGAAACCCTACCATTAATCACACTGTAAACCACAGTGGCTACAATACAGTTTCTTTAAAATACAAATTATCTAATAAACTGTAATGGTACATTTAAAGTATGTATATAAATATCTACATATACAAATATAATAATAATCTTATGTATATATTAGGGGAGTTCAGAGTGGCATCCTGAACTCCCCCAATACATACATATATATGTATGTGTGTCTGAAATAGTCAATAGATAATGAATTAATTAATCTGAAAAAGAAACATTTCTCAATAGTAAGTATAATCAGAACAATTTTGTGTTTATACCTGTCTGTGGGCATGTTTCAGGACCCCTTGGCTCCTGCATTATCTACTCTGAGATTCCATGGCCAGCATTACCTGCCTCTATAACCAGCAATATATTCTATGAGTAGACTTCACCCAAACAAGCATTTAACTAACATATATAAATGTTTTATATTCAAAATAATATGAAGTGACTTCCTCTCTTATAACATGCCATTAATCTTACAATATTGAGAATATAGTCCAGGAACCATAAATAAAGTGAACATTTTCCAGAACGTTTAAAAAATTAAATTAGAAAATATGATCTCACTAATCAAATGCAGAATTACATTTTACTAATGGCATCTTTCATTATTACATACCTTTCATTACTACAATTTATATCTTTAGATAAACACAACCAAGGAGATTGAATTTTAAGACAGGAGTAATTCATTCAGGAATAACTTTTAGACTTTTTGTTGTTCTTTGTTTTGTTTTCTTGCAGAGTTGTCATATCTGGCAGTGCTCAGGGCTTACTTCGGGATCTATGCTCAGGAATCATTCTTGGTGATTCTCAGGGGACCATAAGTGGTATCAGGGGTCAAACCTGGGTCGGCCATGTGCAATGAGTATACCTTAACTCCTTTACTATCACTATAGCCCTTAGAAACTTGTTTAATCACAAAAAGTTAGATCATCAAAATGCCATAAATGTTTTTGAAATACAGAATTTTACATAAAAATAAAGTTTGCTTCAGAGTGTGTTGGAGCTTCAAGTATCTATTCATGTGTGATAACCAAGGACTTGCTGTAGGGCAATTTTTCAAATAACATCTGAAAACATTAGTAGCAGCACAGTATACGAAATCTTGAACTCTAGAATCTCAGCTCTGTAACTTACTAGTCATATAATACTGAAAGGTTTCTTCACCTCCCTGTTTCATCATCAAAGAAATTAAAATGGGAATATTAGCAAAATCATCCCCTAGCTGATGTAAAGAAAAACAGAAAAGAAAGAAAAAAAAGGAAGGAAGGAAGGAAGGAAGGAAGGAAGGAAGGAAGGAAGGAAGGAAGGAAGGAAGGAAGGAAGGAAGGAAGGAAGGAAGGAAGGAAGGAAGGAAGGAAGGAAGGAAGGAAGGAAGGAAGGAAGGAAGGAAGGAAGGAAGGAAGGAAGGAAGGA
The DNA here is from genome assembly GCA_021461705.1 of Cryptotis parvus. Taxonomy (NCBI): domain Eukaryota; kingdom Metazoa; phylum Chordata; class Mammalia; order Eulipotyphla; family Soricidae; genus Cryptotis; species Cryptotis parvus. The sequence goes on from JAJIBD010022495.1 coordinate 65,351, forward strand.
AGGAAGGAAGGAAGGAAGGAAGGAAGGAAGGAATTACATGTAAGACTGCTGGACACCAAAGTCCACCATAAAAAAGTAGCTACACAAGAACGCAAGCTGATTAGCCAAGAGTCAAGGAGCCCTGGGCACCATGATGATCTCCAGGAGCAGGGCATCTGATTCTAAACCACCTGCTTCACATTTGCCTTCTTAAAGAAGTGAAGTCAACTAGAACTTTCAGCTTGCAAGTGCAATGCACTGCAGTTGCTTGAAACAACCTAATTTGTAATCTAGTTTGTATTAACCTAGAGAACATTACCATGATTGTATCAGCAATATTTGGGGAAAGGTTATTACTAAGTGTGTAAATGTTTGATGAACAGTCTAAATGTGTAAGCCAACACTGCAAATGAAAGGCACAAGTTACTTTCTATCTATGTAGCAAATCCACACCCAATTTGTCATGTTGATTTACAACAGTTTCCTTATCTTAGGTGCTTTTACTGATAAATTAAAAACAATCATACATTCCCTTCATTGTATAAAATACAGTTTTCTTCTATTGACTTCAGCATACCATAAAGTCACCATGTCAAAGAGCAAAAATAATGCCCAAGAAACATCCTAAAGTCTTTGCTAATTACTATGACCTTCCTTTTACCAACAAAGCACAAAGTGACAGTCCCCCACTCCCATTTCACTATAAAAATAAGCTGGAATCCACATTGTCAACAAAGGTGGGAGAAACTGAACTGCTGCAGTACACTGCAGCCCAGAGCCTCTGCATCTGGCCTGGAGTTGCCTCCCTGCAGGTCACTTTGTATATAGGAGTTGGACAGTTTGAATGTGGCAGTTTATCTGACCATGTATTCTATACAGGCTGGTATAAATGTTCTCTCATGCTGCCACAATCATAGTGGGACTAACTAGATCTTACCAGTATATTTGCCTGGCCACGTAGGATCTCTAAGTAATTAGACCAGAGAGAAATACTGTCTGCCTCCAAGCAAGCAAGCATAGCTCTCTGATAACTCGAAGGCAGATAAAATATAGAACAACCATGAAGTAAAGATGAGACTCTTGTGAAGGCTTGGAGAAATATATAGCTGCCTATAGAATATTCTTTGGTACAGATGCATGCCTTTGTATTCTGAGATACAGTTCATCTCAGAAGCCCCTCCTCCACTGCAGGGGCACTTCCAAGGCAGATCTAGACTCAGCAACATTAACATCTCAAAGGGCCTAGGTGAGGTCTTGGGAGAAATTACCTGAGGGGATTTGACCCTAACTGCTCTCCATTGGAGTGGGCAGTCTGTGTTGCAGGGATATAAAACAAGCCAGCTTTCTTTCTGGGTCCTTTTTTGGTTGGTGCTCTCCTGCTTGCCTCTTTGCTGTCTCTTCTCTGTAGGGCCTTAACACGTGGTGGCAGCTATCTACGGCTACATGTGGTCAGGGCCCAGCCGGGAACCCTAAGCTTGGGGCTTTCCTATTGCTGATTTGTATGCCAGAACCTGTGTGAGTAAAGCATTTTGAAACTTTTCTGGATTCTTGTGTCTTTCTCCGTCCACTGGCTTCCCTATCCTCTGGGGCAGAAGAGGATCCCTAACCCTGCTCCCAGATTTTGTGCGGGGCGCACCAGCATTTCTCCGCAGCTATTTATCTCAATCCATTGGCCTAAGGAAAGTGCCAGCTATTTCTTTCCAATTCAATTATAGAGGCAATAACACTATACAATCGGAGGGTTGGAAAACACATATATTTTTTGACTTTTTGGGTCACACTTGGCGATGATCAGGGGTTACTCCTGGCTTTACACTCAGGAATTACTCCTGGCACTGCTCAGGAGACCATATGAGATGCTGGGGATAGAACCTGCATACAAGGCAAACACCCTCCCCGCTGTGCTATTGTTCTGGCCCCAACACATATATATATATTTTTTAATTTTTTATTTTTACAATTACAAAGATATACAATTAAAAAGTTCATATTTGGGTTTTGGTCATACAGTGTAGCAGCACCCATCCCACCACCAGTGCCCATCTCCCACCACCAACGTCCCCGGTTCCCTCCCCCTCCCCCAGCCCTCCTCCATGGCAGGTTCTTTATTTCTTTCCATTTCTCTATCTTTCTCTTTTCCTTCCTCTCCAGACTATGGATTACAGAACATACATTAAAGGGTTGTCATGTATATCCTTTTGCCTCTATTTAATGCTCAGTTCTAGGTTGGCATTAGTACCCTCACAATTGTTAGCACACTGTTCCATTTTCTGTCTTACCTAGCCTCTGACTCCCACACGTTTGTGATAATTTCCACCTTTGACAGGACCTCCTGATGTATGTTTCACTTGACCTTGGATATTGGTATCATAATATGTACCTATATATTTATGTTATGCAGATAAATGCAGTCATTCTGTAACTGTCTCTCTCCTTCTGGCTAATTTCGCTCAACATAATCTTCTCCATGTCCATCCATTTGTAGGCAAATTTTATAACTTCATTTTTCCTAACAGCTGCATAGTATTCCATTGTGTAGATGTACCAAAGCTTTTTTATCCAGTCATCTATTTTCGGGCACTCGGGTTGCTTCCAGATTCTGGCTATTGTGAATAATGCTGCTATGAACATAAAAGTAGGGATGGTGTTTCCGCTGCGTATTTTTGGTTTCCCAGAGTAGATTCCCAGGAGTGGTATGGCTGGGTCAAATGGGAGTTCAATTTCTAGTCTTTGGAGGAATGTCCATATTGTTTTCCAGAAAGGCTGTACCAGCCGGCATTCCCACCAACAATGGATGAGTGTCCCCTTTTCCCCACATCCACGCCAGCACTTGTTGTTCTTGTTCTTTTGAATATGTGCCAGTCTCTGTGGTGTAAAGTGGTATCTCATTGTTGTTTTGATTTGCATCTCTCTGATGATTAGTGATGATGAGCATTTTTTCATATGTTTTTTGCCATTCGAATTTCTTCCTTGCTGAAGTTTCTGTTCATTTCTTCTCCCCATTTTTTGATGGGGTTCTTTGTTTTCTTCTTGTAAAGTTCTACCAGTGCCTGATATATCCTGGATATTAACCCTTTATCAGATGAGTATTGGGTGAATATTCTTTCCCATTCTGTGGACTGCTTTTGTATCTTAGTCACTGTTTCTTTTGAGGTGCAGAAGCTTTTTAGTTTCATGTAGTCCCATATATTTATCTTTTCTTCTAGTTGCTTTGTTAGAGATGTTTCATCTTTGAAGATGCCTTTAGCTTCAATGTCATGGAGGGTTTTTCCTATATTTTCTTCAATGTACTTTATGGATTCAAGTCTGATATTGAGATCTTTAATCCACTTTGATCTGATTTTTGTGCATGGTGTTAGACACAGGTCCAAATTCATTTTTTTACATGTCGCTGCCCAGTTTTCCCAACACCACTTATTGAAGAGGCTTTCCTTACTCCATTTTAGACTCGTTGCACCTTTATCAAAGATTAAATGATCATGTGTTTGAGGTTGGGTGTCAGGATACTCAATTCTATTCCATAGGTCCACGGGTCTGTTTTTTATTCCAATACCATGCTGTTTTAATTACTACTGCCTTGTAGTACAGTTTGAAGTTGGGAAGGTGATGCCTCCCATCTTCTTTTCCCGAGGATTGCTTTAGCTATCCTTGGGGGTTTATCGTTCCATACAAATTTCAGGATTGTTTGGTCAATTTCTTTGAAGGATGTCATGGGTATCCTCATAGGGACTGCATTGAATCTGTATAGAGCTCTAGGGAGTATTACCATTTTGACAATGTTGATTCTCCCCATCCATGAGCAGGGAATGTGTTTCCATTTCCTTGTGTCCTCTTTTATCTATTGGAGCAGTGTCTTGTAGTTTTCTTTGTACAGGTCTTTACACACTTGGGTAAGTTGATTCCTAGGTTGCCCACTCTCACCTCTTTTATTCAATATAGTACTGGAAGTACTTGCGATAGCAATCAGAGAAGAAAAGGACATCAAGGGCATCCAGATAGGCAAGGAAGAAGTCAAGCTATCATTATTTGCAGATGACATGATATTATACCTAGAGAACCCTAAACTCTCTACCAAAAAACTCCTAGAAACAATAGACGATATAGTAGAGTGGCAGGATACAAAATCAACACGCAAAAGTCGGTGGCTTTCCTATATACAAATAACGAAAGAGAAGAAAGGGATATTAAGGAAACAATTCCATTCACAATTGTGCCACAGAAAACCAACACATATATTTGTAACCATGACATCTCAAAGTTCTAAAATTTAAACTCCTACCTAAAACTTCTCTTTCTATGAGAAACATCAATCTCCATATAATAAATTTATAGACAACAGATGAAGTATATATGACAACTTTCCCAAAAGAAGCAAATATTAAATCTAAGTAGGCTTTTTATTTGAAATAATTTTTTTAAAAAACTCTTACTTGAATAGTCAAATATTTCTTTTTTTATTGTTTTATTATACCATCATGAGATAAAAAATTACAAAACTGTTCATGATTAGGTGGAACACCCATCCCTCCACCCCTACACATTTCTCACAACCAATGTCCCCTGGTTCTCTCCCCTTCCTTAGCCTGCCCTTATGACAGGGAGGAATGTTCATATTGCTTTCCACAAAGGCTATAGCAGTTGACATTCCCACCAACAATGCATGAGAGTCCCTTTCTCCCCACATCCATGCCAGCATTTATTGTTCTTGCTCTTTTAGATATGTGGTGTGAGATGATCTCAGTGTTGTTTTGATTTGCATCTCCCTGATGATTAGTGATGATGAGCATTTTTTCATATGCCTTTTGACCATTCGAATTTCTTCCTTGTCAAAGTTTCTGTTCATTTCTTCTCCCCATTTTTAAATGAGTTTGGCTCTTTTCTTCTTTTAAAGTTATACCAGGAAGATGAACATTTTTTTATTACTGGTTAAAAAGAGTAATAAAGATCCAGTATTACAGGATCTCACCATTCTACAAAGAAGTGATCATCAATGTCAAAAGAGGGGTTCGGGAGGGTGATACCATTTCACCAAAAAAAATTCAGCGTCACCCTCGAGAACATCAAGCGGCAATTAGAATGGGAAGGAATGGGAGTGAAGATAGACGGTAGACAAATACACCACCTCCGCTCGCTGATGACATCATTCTAATCACTTGATCACTTGACTTCCCGTAGATCATGAATTTGCTTGAGCGTAAACCAGTAACATACGCCCTGTCACATGCTAGATAACCCAAGGGCATCTGCCAGCTACGGGAACATAAAGAGCCTCAAAGCATTCCATCAAGTCATGGGAATGAGGTCTATAATTGTTACTGGTATTTGGCATATCAAATACAACGTGGGTAGCTTGCCAGGCTCCGCCATGCGGGATTAAAACAGGGTAGGTTTGGGATTATTGGTGGTGGGAAATGGCTACTGGTAGAGGGATGGGTGTGGAACACTTATGACAAAACCCAGACATGAACATCTAAGGACTCTGATCATCACATGATAGAAAAACGTTTCTACTTATTTATTTCAAAGTCAGTTTAGTAAAATGGTGAACAATGAGACAATAAATATTACAAAGAAAGTGAAAAAAATAGTTCACAAAATGTTGACAGATCAATTGAAACAAAGAGAAACTGTAAAGGTGAGTTTTTAAAAAATTACTTCAAACATTATTTTCAATTTAAATCTCTTCAAAGCTTTTATTCATTAAGGTCAAATGTTCCACTTACTCTATTTTCAGTAAAGAGAAGACATTACAAGATACCCGAACAAAGCGTGTATTCAGGATCGGGGAGGGGGGGTTGCAGACTGACTGCCAAAAAAAAAAAAAAAGAAAGGAATAACAAAATTTATGATGACCATATTGTATAGCCAAATAAACAAGCTAATTTAAGGTGCCCTTTACAGCCCAACTGGTAAATGATGCTCTAAGAAAACACTTGTTTGTATGACAATTCCAATTTCTCTTTTAATCTGTAAGAACCCTACATTGTAGAATTCTTTTGACTTTCAGAACCAATTTACATGAGGCTATTGAATATAAGCAAATGGCACAAATGCTAGCTGACTTTGACTGAGAATGTGGAAAGATAGGTCTACAGCTGAATCTCAGCAAAACTGTATCACTGTACCACTGTCTTCCCGTAGATCATGGATTACTCAACCTGGCACCAGTAACATCTCAATACGCCCTGTCACATGCGAGATAGCCCAAGTGCATCTGCCCTCTCCAGGAACATAAAGAGCCTCAAACAATTCCATCAAGTCATGGAAATTAGGTCTATAATAGTTACTGGTATTTGGCATGTCAAATGCGACATGGTTAGCTTGCCAGGCTCTGCAGTGAGGGTAAGACCCAAAAAGTCACTTGATCACTTGAATCCCGTTATTCATCGATTTGCTTTAGCGGGCACCAGTAACATTTCCATTGGACCCTATCATGTGTCAATGTAGCCCAATGACATCTGGTTGATTCAGGAATATGAAGAGCCTCAAACCGTTCCTTCAGGGTCTTGACAAGGAAGTCTGACCATCTTGTGGGTGGGCGGCCACGTGATCTTTGACATCCCGTGGGATCCAGTCGGTAACAGTTCTAGTCCAGCGGTTGTATCCAAATCGCATTACATGTCCAGCCCATCTGATTTTCGATGCCTTGGCAAATGAAACAGCGCCCCTGATTCTGGAATAGCGATGGAGGTCAGAATTCGGATTCCTTCTCTCACTTGAGGGAGGCATGATATTCCAAGCATAGCTCTTTCTATTCCTCTCTGGGAGACCCGAATAGCATTCTCATCCTGCTTTCATAGGGCCCATGTCTCTGAGGCATATGTTAATGCAGGGAGAATGGTGGAGTCGAAGAGATGTGCCCAGAGCTGGAGGTTTTTTTGTCCTTTTAGCTATTTCTTTGATGCCTTTGAAGGCATTCCATGCCACTCTCTTCCTCCTGCGCAGCTCAGGTTTTAGGTCGTTCATAATGTTGACTTCTCGACCTAGGTACACATAACTGCTTTGAGGTTTGTAGGGAGTACAAGATGCCACTCTGTCTCACGTTCATTGATTTACAGAAAGCCTTTGATTCTGTGGAGACTGAAGCAGTCGAAGCCCTAGCCAAACAGGGTGTTCAAACCAATACATCAAGATGCTTCGTGAGCTGTATTACGGATTCACCACCAAGATTTTACCATTCTACAAAGAAGTGATCATTGATGTCAAAAGAGGGGGTTCGACAGGGTGATACCATTCCACCAAAACTCTTCAGCGCCACCCTCAAGAACATCATGCGACAATTAGAATGGGAAGGAATGGGAGTGAAGATAGATGGTCGGCAACTACATCACCTCCCCTTCGCTGATGACATTGTTCTAATAACACCAAACATTAGCCAAGTGCACAAATGCTGGCTGACTTTGACCGAGAATGTGGAAAGATAGGTCTACAGCTGAATCTGAAGAAAACTATGTTCATGAAAAATGAACTAGTTCCAGAGGCCCCATTCACTCTCAATGGAACAAACCCAAAAAGTTAAAAAAAAAAAAAAAAAAAGACATGATTTTCAAGGGGCCAGGGTGATATTACAGCATAGTACAGGGGAGGGCGCTTGCTTCACACATGGCTGACCCTGGTTCAATCCCTGGCATCCCACATGGTCCCCAACATCTGGTCAGCAGTGATTTTTAAGCACCAGATATGAACCCACTCCCCCCCAAAATAATTTGGCTAAGCAAAGTACTTGGAGTATGTTTTTAAATTATGAACTTTACTTTCAAGGTTTTGGAGTTGTTTATGTTGGAGGTCTCATCTAGCAGCACTCAGGGGTTACTCCTGGCTTGGCGGACCGTATGGGATACCAAAGATGGAACCCCGCCAACCACAATGAAGGATAACACCTGACTCACTGTACTCTCTCCAGTCCGTTTATTAAATCCTCATCAATAATAATGGACAAAAATCATAATAATAAACAGATCTAATTTACATTGCCAAAAGCATACATAAAAACATTTACAATCAAAGTCTTAGCTATACGGAACTCGCATGCAAGGCACACTCTGTCACTTGGTCATATCGAACTTACAGAGACAACTGCTTCAAGCCAGAGAGACAGAACAGCAGCCCAGCACCCACAGGGACCCGGGGCACTGCCAGGAGTGACCCTGAGCACATATCCAAGAGTAAGCCCTAAGCACATTCAGGTGTGGCCTCAAAACAAAACAAAGTAATGATAAAAGATTAACCTTTTAGAAGGAGATGTCAAAGAACTGAACTAAGTTGAAAGGAAATAATCGGGTGAGTCATGGACTCTGAACATGAAGACAATACCTTTAAGGGGGTTCCAGCAGGGATGAGTCAGACCCCCCCCAGCTGGGGCCCTGCCAGTCACACAGCAGGAGCCCACAAACTGCTTAAGTCACTATTATTTATCTTTTTCTCTGGATCTTCCCACCTAAGCAGCAAAATCTTTGCACTCACTAAAAATCTGGAAAGTTCCAGGCAGATGAATTCAGGAGTATTTTGGGTCAGGGCAGAGGATGGCTCAGTGGTAGGGTGTGTGCCAAAAATGAACTACGGCCCAGCCCTCTTACCGGGACAAAATTTAACCCAAGGCCAAAAGCATGATTGTCCCTAAAGAACAACATCCATGGAAAATGAACTAGTTCCAGAGGCCCCATTCACTCTCAATGGAACAAACATCTCTGAATGCAGCAGTTATGTGTACCTCGGTCGAGATGTCAACATGATGAACAACCTAAAACCTGAGCTGCGCAGGAGGAAGAGCAGCATGGAATGCCTTCAAAACCATCAAAGAAATAGCTAAAAGGACAAAGAACCTCCAGCTCTGGGCACATCTCTTCAACTCCACCGTTCTCCCTGCATTAACAAACATACACCTCAGAGACCTGGGCCCTACGAATGCAGGATGAGAATGCTATTCGGGTCTCCCAGAGAAAAATCGAAAGAGCTAAGCTTGGAATATCATGCTTCACTCAAGTGAAAGAAGGAATCCAGAGCTTCAACCTCTGTCGCTGTTCCAGAGTTAGGGACACTGTCTCGTTTGCCAAGGGATCGAAAATCAGATGGGCTGGACATGTAATGCGATTTGGAGATGACCGCTGGACTAGAGCTGTTACTGACTGATCCCACGGGATGTCAAAAGATCACATGACCACCCACCTACAAGATGGTCAGACTTCTTTGTCAAGACTCTGAACGAACGGTTTGAGGCTCTTCATTTTCCTGAAGCAACCAGATGCCATTGGGTTACACTGGCACGTGATAGGGTCCAATGGAAATGTTACTGGCTCCTGCTCGATCAAATCGATGAATAACGGGATGTCAAGTGATCAAGTGAAAGTTATACCAATGCCTGACATATCAAATATTAACTCCTTATGAGACAATTTACACTATTCTTCCTACTACATTTGTATAAACCACAATTAGGTCCTAGAAAAAGTATGAAATATGGTCTTTCAGTTGAAAAAAAAGAGAGAGAAACAGAATTTTAAGAAATAGCCTGAAAACAAAAGCCTGAGTGATCAAATAAGGCTAAAGATGAGACAATAACAATGTATTTCATTTTGAAGGTGTTAGAATAGGCACACACATTAATATCAGGATTAAGCTGAAAATGTAATGTGACTGCCAGATTTACTGTAGTGAGATTCCCATAATCCTAAAACAAAAAATCATTAATCCTTTATTTTACAGGATTAAGCACATTTTCAGGAAACACAAAAAAACATTAATGTGTATATTTATGAAACAAACATCACATCATTCAATTGAAAACATCAAATATGAATAACTTTTTGAATCAGAGTGCTTTGATTAAAAATATACTTGAAAACAAAAGAACATCAAACGTAAACATTTATGCGGAGTAGCCTACTTCCCTAGAGTTCCTACTTGGGAACACATCACTTAAAAAGTTGTTGTAGAGAGTAGATATTTGACAATCAACTAGGAGTTGTTTATCATCTAATGGATTTGGTGACTTGATAAACCTCATCCGGCCCAAACTTAAAATTCCCTCACCTATAAACAGTAAGTTTTTCAAAATTGAAAATTGGTCAATGAGGATATAAGAAGTGTTAAGAATAGTCAAAGATTTTAAAAACAAATAATAGATGTACAATGTACAAATATATAGGCTAAATCTGTAACATTTTTCAAGAAAAGTTAATTTACTAAAATTCAAAAAATGACAAAAATGGTAACATTTTCATTTCCATCTACTACTATTCCGATCTACATTATTCTTTTTATTTTTTTATTTTTAAATTTTTATTATGCCATCATGAGATATGCAGTTACAAAAGTGTTCATGTTTGAATTACAGTCATACAGTAATCCCTCCACCAGTGCCCATTTCCCAGGGTTTGTGATCCGATTTTCTCCGTGATCAGATACATGGGGCAAAGCTGCTACCAGCTCTCCCCATGCACAAATGACCATGAGGCATCCAGGGAGGGAAGGCTGGTCTAGCCCTGGCCCACCATCCCAGCAGAGCCTCACAAGAAGCCATAGGAACCCCCATTCCATGAGGGCCGCCATTTTCAGCATCCAGACTCCACAGCTCGTCAGAGCTCCACCCAGAAGAAAATCGGATCACAAGCCCTGCTCTTCAGAGTACCACACTACAGCAAGTCTATTTCAAGCCCAGGTATGCCTGATCCAGAGACTCAGATACACAGGGCAGAACTGCTACTGGCTCTCCGGGTGCACAGCTGACCATGAGGCACCCAGGAGGGAAAGTGAATCTAGCCCTGGTCCACCATCCCAGCAGAGCCTCACAAGAAACCAGAGGAACCCCCCAACATCATGAGAGCCGCAATTTTCAGCATCCAGACTCCACAGCTCATCAGAGCTCCACCCAACAGAAAATTCGTAGACAAACAGACTAAAAAAAAAAAAAAACCTATGATAGTAGTGGGAGACTTTAATGCTCCACTTTTGCAATTAGACAGATCAACTAGATGAAGTATATATGACAACTTTCCAAAAAGAAGCAAATATTAAATCTAAGTAAGCTTGTTATTTGAAATAATTTTTTTAAAAAAATCTTACTTGAATAGTCAAATATTTCTTTTTTATTATTTTATTATACTATCATGAGATAAACAATTACAAAACTGAATTCATGAATGTTGAATTAGGTGGAACTAATTCAACTAGATGAAATGTCAGTAAAGTTACAAAAGCTTAAATGAGAAATTAAAAGAATTGGAATTAATAGACATATACAGTCTTCTATCTTTAAAGAGATGAATCAATATTACTCTCTAGTGTACACAAAACATTCTCCAAGATACAGCACATTTTAAGAAGTAACTCAAACATACATAAATTCAGTGTAGAATCATACCATGTGCCCTCTCAGAAAACAATGCCTGGAAGTAGAAATTGTCCATGAAAAAAAAATATGGGCAAAAAGTCCAAACTGGAAGCTAAAACATGCCATTAAATAACAACTGGATCAAGCTAAAAGCATAAAAGAAATGGAAAGTTTCCTTGAAACAAATGAGAATAAAGAAACCAACTATTAGCATCTGGGGAGGCCTGGGACACATCTCAGCACGGTATGGGCAGCCTGAGCACTGATCTGGGAGTTGTCATTCAACACTGAAATTAAGACAAAGTCTAAAAAGCTATTCATGCCAGTGTAGATTTAGTTTACCTATGTGATGTAACAAACTGGAATTTCTTCACTCCAAATTCTTTATTGTTGTTTGGTTGGGGTATGGAACCACAAGTATTGAGAGGCTACTTACGAGTCAGTGCTCAGGTTGCCAACACAGTGCTGAGATCATCCCAGCCTCCACAGCCCCACTCCAAACTTTTTTTTAAGTTACACAAAATGGTTTTTATTTGAACTTACTTTTAAAGCTGTGAGGGGAGAGAAAGAGATGATGTACTTGGTAAGAGAGAACACAGGCTTCTCCAGAGTAGGAAAGGGCAGCAAAGAAACAGAGATAAGCAAGTGACATGCGCCTTCAAGGGAAAACACAGACCTGAAATGTAGGCCCAAGCTTCTTAAAGAAAGCAGAAATGTCTCTTATAAGCTTCATCTGAAGGCAAGTTTTATGTCAAAACATATGCATATCATTATCTGGACAACCAAAGATCATCTTTGCTGAGATTTTAGATTAGGCTCTGCTAAACACTGGAACTTTTTTATAAGAAAACATCTCTAATGTAACACAAAGAGTAAAATAATAAACCCATACTATTTTAAATGGCCAAGGGGCAATTTTAAATTTCCTACCTGAAAAGATAAGTCATTTTTGTGCTACTACATTCATGAAAATAGAATTTCAAAATGTACATTCCAAACAACTACTTGTATGTATAATTAAATACTTTATTTACTGTCAGTGATTTTTTTCATACTGTATTGCTCTTATTTTAAAAAATAGATTTTATAGAGTATTTTAAAAATTATTTATTACTGGGTTTCAGACATACAATATTCTAGCAACACCAATCCTAACAACACCATTCCTAGCAACACCATTCCTAACAACACCAATCCTAACAACACCACTACCAATCCTAACACCAATCCTAACACCAATCTTAACAACACCTATCCTAGCAATACCAATCCTAACAACAACAATCTTTTCACCAAGGTCTAATCCTGTCCCTCCCCCTCCAGCTTACTTACTATTCTTTAATTCCCAATCAGACTCTAGAAATTTGTCTTTAAAGTTAGTAGAAGTTGAAAGGTATTTCAAAAGTGCTGTGAGGTCACTGAGGCTGACACAAGACCATAAAAGAAGTCGATCTCAGTGCCTAGATTAGATGCCAATTATCCAGCCCCGGGCCACAGGAGCAGGGAGACCACAGCTTAAAGTCATTATAAGATAGCATTAAGACAATTAGACAAATCACTTGAAACAAGAATACTTGCATTCTTCTCCTAATCTGAATAAAATGTACCAGAGGACAATCTCAGAAATTGTGGGAAATTATAGAAAAGTGTTACAACATGAGTAAGCATTCACTTGTCTTCATCTTGCAATTCAAAATTATTCAGGTCTTCAAGAATCAAATCTAAGAGTATTTCATGAGAACAAAGTATACCAAAAAAAAGACCTTCAAGTGTTTCAGTGATTCATAGCATTAAACATGCACATACACATCTATGTAGTAAACAAAGTCTCTTAACATTTTGTGACCATTCAGTGTTCTCACTGAAGCAACCAGTCATTTTTCACCTTTACTTTGTCTTATCTTTTAAAATAAAAACAATATTTTCAAAAATCCTCTTGTCCTGCTAAAATTACAAGTGAATAATATGGCAAATTATTAAATCCTAATGTCCATAAAATTCTAAATAAGATGTGGGGTTTTTTAATCTCAAGCTAAAAATAATCAATGGAATACAGTGGGTGGAGGGAATTCTGCATCCCTTTCATCCCAGCAAGTGATTTTAAAGATAACATGAGTGCCTCATAAATCAAGTGACCTTAAGTGGAAAAATATTGATTATTCTAAAGATCTTCAATTATAAATATGATGAAATAATTATTTGTAAATAGTTGGGGTAAGGTTTGAGGCCACATATGCAGAATGCAGGACTTTCTCTTGGTCCTGGACTCAGGGACAGCTCCTGGTGGTGCTCAGGGGACTAATAGCATAATGAGGATCAAACTCAGATCAATTACATGTAAGTTAAGGACATCACCCATCGTTCTTTCTTTTCTGGAACCCAATAATTATTAAAATTATGAACTAGATACAAAGACTTAGAAGAGTAGGTTATTGGTAGTTGCAAGTTCCAAGTATGTTCCTCTTTGATTAAACAAAGAAGTTACACTACAAAATATGGACACATGAGCTTAGCAAAATTCACAGGGAGCATATGGGCAGTGCATTAAGCATAGCAGGGATGTGCCCCTCCCTAGGTCCAACCCCTCCATTTATTGATGTGTGGTCTCAGGCAAGCTGTGTAATTTCACTATCTTGTCTTCTTCCCTGGGTAAGTGTAATATTTACCTTTTCCTGTGAGAATTTAACAAGATCACTTGTCACTTGTCACTTATTATCCATTGTCCATCGATTTGCTTGAGTGGGTGTCAGTAATGTCTCCATTCATTGGGAATGAGGTCCATTGTTACTGTTTTTGGCATATCAAATACATCCTGGATAGCTTGCCAGGCTCTGCCATGGCTCTGGGTTCATCCCAGGGGGCCCAGTCTTTTTTATGTCAGACCATCAACAATCCAGGGCCCACGGGCAGAGCCCTGGTTGTAGACAAGCCTGTCTCCTGTCTGCCACCTGCCAACACAGCTGGGTACCACAGCCACATCTGCAACACTTCAAGAGGCAGGTTAAGAAGATAAGGCACACATATTACTTTACATAACACTTCTCAACAAAAATAATATTATTTATGACAAGAGTCTGTAAAGCAAACTCTGCTAGGAAACTCAGGTTTTTTTGTACACCTTCCATCACTGAAAGAAGCCCAAGACTCTTTTGTCAGATTTCTTCATGTCACTTAAGTCTTAAAGAGGAAAAAACCCTACAGGAAGATCAGAAATCAAAGGCAATATTTTCAGTAATGTTGAAAGAACCATAAATCTACATTATTAATAAGATCATTTTACAGGACGAGTATCACAACCAAAGTTACTCAAAAAGCTCACTATAACAGATAGTTAAATTTATTTTCATACTCAACAACAGTCAAGAGCCTGGCAAGAGCCTGGCAGAGCCTGGCAAGCTACCCGTGTTGTATTTGATATGTATGCCAAATACCAATAATAATTATAGACCTCATTCCGAATGGATTGAGGCTCTTTATGTTCCTGGAGCAAGCAGATGCCTTGGGCTCTACTAGCATGAGACAGGACATATGGAGATGTTACTGGGGCCCGCTCGAGCAAATCGATGGAATGGGAAGACAGTGATACAGTGATACTCAACAACAGTAGAAACACAGTCACAGAGCTAGCTCCAATGACCAGAACATGGGTTGCAATGCAGAATTCAACCCTTAGCACCACATAGTACCCTGTCAGCCTATACTGAATCAGCCCATATTCAGTGCTTAGCACCACATGGTACCCTAAACACTACCAGAAATGACCCCAGACCACTCTGGTTATGGTCCCAAAAGGAAGAAAAGTTGACTGAATAAGAAAGCATTAAACCATTTTACTTTTAATTCTTTATGCTCAAAAGCATAATCAAACAAGCAAAATACTGAAAAGACATAAAAGCAAAGGATGCTCTGAATTACAAATATTCACTAATAACGTCAAGTTGACAGTTTAATGGAACACTAATTCTGCAAATCTCACAAAAGAAATTGGATCACTAAGTAAAGATGTCCTGTCTCACTGGTGAAAAGACTGTGCATGGCTCCTTTGGGGATATGGGAGCTTCGAACATGCTTTTTTTGTCTTGGCTGAACAGAGGAAGGAAGCTAAAACACTGAGCTCCATCTTCAAGTCACTCCCAGATATGCACTGAGAAGGCACAGAACTGTGAAGCCCAAGGCTAAGCTAGAGCCATTTCTCCAGGAAACATTCCAAGCTCGGTGAAAGAAAAGCACAAAAACAAGCCCAAATATAGCACAATATTCACACTGCAAGAATCCCTGTAACATACATTTCTGCCCCAAGGTTCAAAAGCAAAATTTAGTTGACTACTCAGAATAGATAAAAATAGAATTGCAAAGGGCTGCTGAGACATTAAGATAAATTTCTTTTCCTTAAAATCTAATTCTCTCTCCAATTACTTCCACAAGTAATGCATGTTTTTAAACATACAGATCACACATATTTGCAACTCCATTACCCATAGCTAAAAGGCACCGTATATGGACATTACTCCAAAGACTAGAAATTGAGCTCCCCTTTTGACCCAGTCATACAACTCCTGGGAATATACCCTGGGAAGCCAAAAACACACAGCAGAAACACAATGCGCACTTTTATTTTCATAGTAGCACTATTCACAATAGCCAGAACCTGGAAACAACCAGTATGCCCGAGAACTGATGACTGGATAAAGAAACTGTGGTACATCTACACAATGGGATACTATGCATCTGTTAGGAAAAATGAAGTTATGAAATTTGCCTATAAATGGATGGACATGGAAAGGATCATGTTGAGTGAAATTAGTCAGAAGGAAAGAGAGAGACATAGAATGACTGCATTTATTTGCATGACATAAATATATCAGGAGTCTTACCAAAAAGTGGAAATTACCGCAAATGTGAGGGTGTCAGAGGTTAGGTAAGACAGAGAAGGGAACATGTGTGAATAAATGTCGAAAGGGCTGATACCAACATAGAACTGAGCATTAAATACAGGCAAAAAAATGCACATGATGGCTTCCAAGTGTATGTAGTGCAACCCACAATGTGTAGGAGAAAGAAGGGAGAGAGAGGGAGAAAGAAAAGAGATAAAGAACCTGCCATTTAGGCAGGTAATGGGAGGGGGGAGGGAATTGGGGACATTGGTGGTGGGAAATGGGCACTGGTGGAGGGCGGGTGCTGGAACACTATGTGACCAAAACCTCCAAACATGAACAATGTTGTAATTGTATATCTCACGGTGGTATAATAAAATGTTTAATTTAATAAAAACAGTATAGCTAGTGGCTGGAGAGACAGGACAATGGGTAAAACGCTTACCTTGCATAGAGCCACTCCAGGTTAAATCCCTGGCACCCAGGTAGCCCCCTGGCCCCTGCCAGGAGTTATCCCCTGAGTGCAAAACCAGGAGTAAGCCCTGATCATAGCCAGATATGGTCCCAATTTTTTTAATTCAGTAAGAAAGGTACTAGTCAATCCCAAAGCTATTTATTATAATTTATACAACTATTAATTGGAGTTCAAAAGTAAAACTTGGGACTGGAGTAATAGCAGAGCGGAGAGGGTGTTTGCCTTGCACGTGGCCAACCGGGTTCGTTCCCCAGCATTCCATATGGTCCCCTGAGCACCGCCAGGAGTTATTCCTGAGTGAAAAGCCAGGAATAACCCCTGAGCATAGCCAGGTGTGACCCAAAAACAGCAAAATTAAAAAAAAAGAAAATCTAGTACAAAAGTTGCTATAACCATTCAGCTTTTCATCTTTAGGGGGTAAAAAAAAAGAGCAGAATATAAACATGAACCATATTTTAAAAAAATCTAACTTTTTAAGAAGATATGACTAAAGAAAGAATCTAAAGGCAAATGCAATGAAATAACAAATAAAATGTTACTAAGAAATGTACACACTTACAATTATGTTCATATATAATTTTATAATGCAGATATTTCTAATTACAAGTAAAACATTGAATGGAAACCAATTTATGCTAAACAACATAAATGGAAAACACCTTAAAGTTCAATCAAATAGAAATGAATAGAAAAAGGGATTAGGCAGATGGCACAGAAGCTACAGTGCTTGCCTTGCTGACCCTGGTTCAATTCCCGAGCACTACATATGGTCCCCAAGCACCCCCAAATGTGACTCTTGAGCACAGAACCAGGGGCATACTCTGAAAACTGCATGCTGTAGCCCCCCCACAAATAAAAATGAATGGTAAAATAAATAGTATGGAATTAAGATACAGCCCATATGCAAAGCTGAATACTGCAGTTAGATGCTAGCAGTACATAACACTTTTAATAATATAATCTAACTCAGATTTAAGGCCTGATTATGTAAACACTGACTTTTTATCATTTAAGAAGGGCCTTAATAGCAAAAGGGAAAGGCACTTAATAACGTGACCTGGAATAAATTTTACTGTCACAGGAAATAATATGACTTTCTTCCAGAGCTTAGCAGAATAAAGGAAATGAGTTAGAAAATAAGCTTAAAATAATTTTCATACAATGTATAAATTGTAAGAGACCCAGCCTACAGAGACCCACCCTTTAGAGACCCACCCTTCAGAGGAGAGTATTTCAAGCCCAGGAATGCTTGAACCACAGATGCAAATACATCAGGCAGAGCAGATACCAGCTCTCCCCGTTGAACCCCCTGCACTCCACATACCACAAGAGCAACTTCTGGCCTGAGTCCACCATCCCGATAGAGCCTCAGAAGAACCCAGAGGAAACCCCACACCATGATGGCAGTGATCTTCATCATCCACGCTCCACAGATCGTCAGATCTCCACCCAAGGGATTAAGCCAATCTCTAGCCTGGCTTGTCAGAGACACAGCCTACAGAGACTCACCCTTCAGAGACCCACCCTTCAGAGGGAGAGTATCCAAATTAACATGAATATTCTACCCAGTCCTCTCAGAGAGCCCAGCAAGCTACTGAGAGTATACGCCCACATGGCAGAGCCTGGCAAGCTGTCCGATGAGTATTCGATATGCCAAAATCAGTAATAATAATGTTTATTTTCCCAACCATGAAAGAGCCCTCAATTTGGCCGCACTAAGAAGGACGAACAAGGAGTGTCTAATAAAATTTCAGGGCCAAACTAGGCTGCCAAAAAGTAGAAGGACTAAAATGACTGTCTGTACTTTCAATGCACGTAAACTGGCATTAAGGGCATATATCAAAGACCTGATGGTGCAAGCATGAAAGATCAAATATGACATCATTGGTCTGATTGAGACGAGGAGGCATCAATTGCATCACACCATTTTTGACACAGGAGAAGAAATGTTCCTCGGAACATGCAATGAAAGAGGCGGTGTCATCCATGTTCTTGTGAACACAAACATGGGTGTGAACAATGATTCATTTGAATGCCTAACAAACCGGATAGGACAATTACACTTGAAGAGATGTGGTCCACTGTCAGCAATTTCTATTTTCCTTGTCTATGTACCAACATCCACATACAAGGAAGAAAAAAAATTGAGAAATTCAACATGGAACTGGAGGAGTTCTATAAAAACGATCACACCTTCTACAAGATCATAGTCGGTGATTTTAATGCTAAGATAAGACAGAAAAGATCAGCCAAAGAACTCCACAACAGGACTCATGGCCTAGAATGGAACGAACAGGGTGAGAGACTATCTGAGTTCATCATGTCCACCAAGACCATTCATGGGAACTCACAGTTTCAGAAGGCTGAATTGAAACGTGGGACATGGGAATCTCCTGGTGGACAGTTCCACAATGAAATTGACCACATCATCTTCAATCGACGATTTTGCCTGACTGATGTCGCTGCCATCCGAAAACTCCAAACAGGATCGGACCACCATCTCCTTCATACAAAATTCTACTTCGCGCAATGGGGAGAAAAGGCTACAAAGTTTAAGAAGAGAACTCCCAGAATGACCACCAACTGGGAACTCTTTGGCACCATTGCAGAAATATGGGAAGATGCTATCATTGATGACATCGATGAAGAATACAACCAAATGGTTCAGCACCTCCATGATTGTGCAAAGAATGCCAAGAGAGAGAAAGACAAAAGGACACCTGTCTTCAAAAACTCTCGAGCTCATTAGCCAACATGGCAAGTCACGAGCCTCAAGTGACCAAATACTAACATCCAAGCTTGCAAAGCAGTACAGAGAAGTGATATAGGAAGACATTAAATATTGAAAAGCGGAAATACTAGCCAATGCAACAGAAGCCTGGAAAAGCATTCACAACACCTGCCTTCCTTCACCAATTATAAGACCAAGATGACTGACCTCCAACATCAGGATGGATCTGTCGCATCTTCCAGAAAGGCAATGGAGAAGATTATCCATGATTTCTACTCAGATCTCTTTGATAGCCACGCCCCCACCCACCTGCCCACATACCAAATTCGCAGGATGGATGTGTTGTTCCCAACGTTCTCCCTTCTGAATTTGACACGCCATTTTGTCGGTAAGGAAGTGGACAGCACCAGACCCAGAAAGAGTCAGACCTGAACACCTGAAGAATCTACCATAATTTGTCATCAATACACTGGCTCAGCTCTTCACACAATACCGTCTGAATGCAAGGTGCCCTCCCAATGGAAAACCAGCAGGACAGTTATACTGTTCAAGAAGGGAGACATCCACGACATTGGCAACTATCGCCCCATCTGCCTGTTGTCCATCATCTATAAGCTGCTCACTCAATTCATACTGAACAGGATTGGCAGAATATTAGATGAAGGACAACCAGGCGAGCAAGCTGGCTTCAGAAAAGGATTCAGCACACTCAACCATATCCACACAGTAACCAAGCTCATTGAGGTTTGTAGGTAGTTCAAGATGCCACTCTGCCTCACGCTCATTGATTTAAAGAAAGGCCTTAACTCTGTTGAGACCGAAGTGGTCATCAAAGCCCTAGCCAAACAGGGTGTTCAAACTCAATATATAAATATCCTTCATGAGCTGCATTATGGATTTACCACCAGGATCTCACCATTCTACAAAGAAGTGATCACTGATGTCAAAAGAGGAGTTCAGCAGGGAGATACCATTTCACCAAAACTCTTCAGTGTCACCCTCAAGAACATCATGTAACAATTAGATTGGGAAGAAATGGGAGTGAAGATAGATGGTCCGCAAATATACCACCTCTGCTTCACTGATGACATCGCTTTAATAACACCAATAGTGTTATAGTGCCAAGCAGCACAAAAGCTGGCTGACTTCGACCGAGAATGTGGAAACATAGGTCTACAGCTGGATCTCAACAAAACAATGTTCATGAAAATTGAACTAGTTCCAGAGGCCCCATTCACTCTCAACAGAACAAACATCTCTGAATTCAGCAGTTATGTGTACCTAGGTTGAGAACTGAACGTGATGAATGACCTAAAACCTGAGCTGCACAGGAGGAAGAGAGCAGCATGGAATGACTTCAAGAGCATCAAACAAATAGCTAAAATGACAAAGAACCTCTGGCACCGGGCACATCTCTTCAGCTCCACCATTCTCCCTGTATTAACATACATCTCAGAGACCTAGGCCCTACGAAAGCAGGATGAGAAAGCTATCCAAGTCTCCCAAAGAGGAATCGAAAGAGCTATACTTGAAATATCACATCTCACTCAAGCGAGAGAAGGAATCCAGAGTTTTGACCTCAGTCGACAATCCAGAGCCAGGATGCTGTCTTGTTTGCCAAGGCATCGAAAATCAGATGGGCTGGACATGTAATGCGATTTGGAGATGACCGCTGGACTAGAGCCATTACCGACTGGATCCCGCGGGATGTCAAAAGATCATGTAGCCGCCCACCTACAAGATGGTCAGACTTCTTCGTCAAGACCCTTAAGGAATGGTATGAGGCTCTTCGTATTCCTAAAGCAACCAGATGCCATTGGGCTACACTGGCACATGATAGGGTCAAATAGAAATGTTACTGGTGTCCGCTGGAGCAAATCGATGAATAATGGGATATCAAGTGATCAAGTGATATATAAATAGCAATGATAGCCTTGAAAAGTTTCAGAAATTTTTCCTTTCATATTGTTGAAAAAGTAAATTGAAATTATAAATTATATAGCAAGTAGAAATGCAAATTGTTTTTCCTCCCTCACAAAATCATATATATTTTAACTATCACTATCACTATCTTCCCATTCATCATCAATGTGCTTGAGCAGACTCCAGTAACATCTTTATATGTTCTGTTTCATGCTAGTAGAGCCCAAGGGCATCTGCTCGCTCCAGGAACATAAAGAGCCTCAAACCATTATATCAGGTCATGGGAATGACCTAACATAATTGTTACTGGTATTTGGCATATCAAATATGACACGGGCAGCTTGCCAGGCTTGCTGTGTGGGTGGCATACTCTTGTAGTCACCTCTAAATACAGCATTTATTGATGAACTGCACGGCTGCAAGCGGCCGCATGAGTCAGACTGTGATAGGCTCGTCTGCTGGGTGGAGTTCTGATGAGAGGGAAGTCTGGATGTGAAAAATGGCAGCCCTCATGGAGTAGGGGGGGTCATCTGGCTTGTTGTAAGGCTCTGCTGAGGTGGCAGGCAAGTGCTAGACCCCACTCTCCCTCCTGGCACCTTGTGAGCGGCTGGGCACAGGGAGAGCAAGTAGCAGCTCTGCCCCATGTCTGTGAGTCTCTCACAGATATTTTAACAAAGTAAGAAATAATTTCAGAAGAATTTCAGCACTTCTTGTGCATTTGTGAGATCATACACAGACAATAATGCAAAATATCTAAGCACTATGATGTAGATAGTGGATTCCAACTTCATCACGCAGAGAGGAATACGGGAAATCATGTCAAGCAAAATGGAGATCAAAGATGAGAGGTAACACAGAGCCAAAGGCCCACTCGAGACCGCGGCACTCTTAGAGAATGACAGAGTAAGAACAAAGAGCTCCTCAGACCTTTCAGAACAACTTAAACTCAGGTCTAATAATCAGTCCAAGAGCTAGAGGAGGGAGGTAAATGAATAACCTGAGAAGTAAAACCACAGACCTGGTAAAGTCTTTCATTTCACATTGATTGTGTGTTCAGTGAGGGAGACCACTAGCCAGAGAGGTCTCTGGCAGGGCCTGGAACAGTGGTGACAGGCCTGAGAAACAAGTGACAATTAGTGACCAGTGAAATAACCCCAATGCCAGTGGAGGAAGAATTGTCAGGAATTTGACACAAGTTCTTTCTTAGGGGAATCAAGTAGAGATTAAGAGATTAGAGGCTGCTGCTGGGTCAGAGCAGGGCTTGCATAGGGGGAAAGTCAGTGAAGAAGAGTCGAGAGGCAGGAGACAGAGCACACAGGGCTGAGCTTGTGCTTCACATTCAGGAGGCCCGGGGTCATGCCGTGGCAGGGGGCTGCAGGAGCCCACAAGCATAGCTGGGAAAAGACCCCAAGTAATGCTGGTCTGTCCTCAACAAACCAAAAAAAAGAAGTTAGCAGAGGACAGGGATGTGGCTCATGTCTCATATGGGAGTCCCAGATCTAGAGCCTGATGTTGCAAGCAAAAGAAAAGCTAGCAGACAGGAAAAAGGCGAGGAGAGGAACTGGCAGACCCATTAGGACACAGAGCACAGATTGTTGTTTCAGACAGCGGATGATTCTCAGAACGGAAGGAAAGCTGGATGACGTTGCAGGTACACAAATGGGAGCTAGCTCAAGGCAGAAAGATGGGGCCATCCCTGACCATGCGTTTTCTTAATTACAAAGTATGTAAAACATGGGTCATAGTTTTACTTGCTTCGTAATTAAAAACTCAGGTCATGGGCAACCTCAGTGACTGGCATGCAGGAGAACATGACTGGAACATAGGAGGCCCTGTTTTCATCACCTGTATTGTATATGATCCTCCAAACAGCCAGGACCGACCATTACTATATTTGCTTTATTTTGTATGTTTTTTTCAGGGACCAGATCCAGAGATGCTTAGGATTACTCCTGGCTTTTTACTCTGGAATCCCTCCTTGTAGTGTTCAGGGGGACCCTATCCGGTGCTAGGAATCAAACCTGAGTAAGTTGTGTTCAAGGCAAGTACCAACCTGTTGTACTGTGGCCTCAGTCCCTGAAACCTGGCTTTTATCCAGACATTCTCCTGTACCCCAGCATCATTGCAAACTATTCAGGAGACGTGAGTGGGAAAGGTGGCGCCCACTCCAACTGGAATCAGGCATATGCTTTCACGCCCTGCACTCCAGCAGTCAAAAGATGGGGGTCACTGTAGCTTCACAGCGCTGCCCCTGCAACACACAGGACTTAGATTTGACCAGTTCACAATGGTGTTGCCTGAGAACCTGACCTGACCTATAAGAAGGCAGACCATCCTGTTTACTTCTGCTTCACCAGAGAATGTCCATTGAAATCTGTAACCATCAAGAGCAATTCAGATATAGAATTTATCGCTGCATTATAATCTAATGTAGAGTCTCCAAAACCTACTTAATTATATATACAAGCTACCCACATACAGAATTTTAATCTTCTGGATGTTACCTTATTAAAAATAACTTCTAATGGGCACGTAAAAAATGCTGTAAGATGATTTAGTTACAGTTCAGAAATGCACTATGAAGCAGCTTTGAAATGAAAAGTTAAACCAAAAATGCTATCTGCCTCTTTCATTTGTATAATTAACACTATTTCTGAAATGAGTTTGAGTCTGCTTCCCATCACAAATGATTCAAGTAAATAAAACACAGCCACTTTGTCGCCTAGAACTTGAGAAAAAATCCAATCACAAAATGTTTATCCACAAGGAAAGTCCATTTTAAAACACATTGTGTCAAGATGAAGCATTAAAGGCAAATATACAACCTAAGTTAGAAACCAAACAGGGACTGCAAAATAAATAGTATTTCTCTCTCCCCTCTCTTTCTTTGAGGATCGTAAGATCTCAGTGGTTCTGAATGGAAAAGAAGAACCAAGAAGTATCACTTCACCCCAGTGCTGAGTACATCCGGTGCATCTTCAGGCACCCTGTGGCTTCACTTGACCTCTACCAACTGCCGTCGTCCAGGGCCACACTGCCAGCAGCCCACCTAGAAATGTCACTGCCACTCCCCAGAAAAACTCTCTGAGGGTCGTGGCTTGGGTGAGGGACACAGGCTCTGCCTGTGCAGAACTGTGGGTTTGGCCTAGCACCACCGGGAGAGAGCCTGCAACAACACTGGCACACGGAAACACAAGTTCTCTAAGCTACTGCAGGAAAATGCCTCCAGACTGCATCATTCAATTGGGGTCACCCCAACGTCTTGCTCTTTCTAACAACTCTGAGAGAGAGCAGGCCTGGAAGCAGGAGGCGGAGAGGCTGTGCCTTGTCTCTAGGCCCTGAGTCTGAGCCCCACTATCAGGTCCCAACACTTGCCAGCACCACTGAGTGTGGCCCCCGGGAACCCCATCACCACTGGGCCGGAGCAGCCCAGCCTCCGCAGGCCCACACAGCTCGCCAGACCTGGGAACAGCTGAGTATGGCAGGGCAAGCACTGCCTGGCGCCCCTCCCCAGAGAGGACGGGGGAGCTGCTGCAAGGACAAAGCAGCTCACATAGCGCCATTTGCAGGTAGCTGCTGTCACTGGCACTCACCCCTGAGATTGCGCCTGACACTCAGAGTGCAAGTCTAGTCAAGAATACACCCAAGCGACTGGCTCACGGGAATCCTCTTCAGTCTTAAAATGACCCAAGTCTATTCAAAATGCTCAGGGAAGACACAATGGGAAACCACTTGGAACTGAGCCATGTACAACTGAGAGTGCAAACTGTGCAAGGCTGGATTGACAGCTGCATTGTGACATTTCTAAATTTCTCTCTTGGGAAATACAGCAGCAGCAAGCACAATCTACAACCGGACTGTTGGCCCAGAGTCTGTGGCTGACACTGTAAAAGAGAATTCACGGCACACTGCGACCATGGCGGGGTTGAGGGGCGCAGAGTGAGAGGGAAGCTGCACTGAAGCACAAACATCAACCTGGGTCTAAGCAGCCTCGACTCCACAGGCGTTGCCCACAACACTCCCTGGCTCCAGCACAGCTCAAGGGGTGCAGCACCCACGGCTGTGCTCAGGGAGAGTAGTGCACAGCTCCCAGCAAGATGGATGCAGTCCTGGGGACTGAGAAAGCACCAGGTCCACGCACCAAACAATGAACCCACCCCATGGCTGAACACAGCCCGAGAAGGCCCCCTGAGAAATGCTACAGTGTGATACCAAACACACACACACACACACACACACACACACACACGTTCATGACAAATATACACAGAGATTCACAAAGAAAAATATACACACAGCACAGACACAAAGGCACATACAGACACACAAAAACAGATATAAATGGACACACACAGACAAATATACACACAGACAAATATACACACAGACACACACAGAGACACACACACACAAATCCAAGTTAAAGAAAAGGAAACAGGTTTGCCTGGCTACTGGAACCCGTAGATGCTGGACTCAGAAGAGCCTAAGAAAAAGACATTCTAATACACCAACCAAATCCTTATGTCTGCTTTTGTCCTTGATTGCTATTAAAGTAAACCTAAACTTACAGCATTAAAAACTCTTATTCCAGACCCATAAATTTAAAAAGCAAAAAATTACCATTGTCACCAGCTAAGTTTTGTTAAGACTGTCTCATTCACTCTGACATCTGACAGCCATATTGTGTCGATGCCCGAGCTGACGACGCCTTGGTAGAGTATGTTCTTGGCAGTTTTAGTCAAGTTTCTGGATATTCAGAAATTCTAAATGCATACGTTTTGCTCTTCAGCTATGCTGTGGATCTCATTTTCAGCTTTTACTTTATTTCCTCTCGCCTTAAAAAGATAACAAACTATCGCCTAGGTAAAAGCATGACCAACAAAGTAAAACTCTCATGATTAAATTCTTTCCACCTTTAATTCCTTTAATTTCTGCCTCAATCAGCAACACTTCCATGGAGTTTAGAGAATTAGGGAACCACGAGGTCGGGAGAGGAGAAGCAGAGACACTCTTATTCCAATGAGGGCATTGCACCAAGAAAGTAGAATTTCAAATTAGAAGCAAAAAATCAACAACAAATAAAAGATCCTAAATCCATGCCACTCAAAATGAAAATAATTAACTGAGCTCCAGAAAAATGAGCCTTTTCAGTGAATGAAATGGAAGTGATTTACATCTCAAATCCTAACCTTTAGTCATTTATATGCAGTTAAGTCATTCACTCACAGTTGGGGTCAAAATAAACTGTTTCTTCTTTACACAGGTTTCTCAAACATAAGCATTCCACTGTTGGTGTATATTAGCTCTTGTTTAAGCTCCTCTCTCAGTCCTAGTATTCTCAAGCATATCATCTTTATGTCACCTGGTTAGAGACTTGGCTTAAAACCATCTCAGCATACAAAGAGTTAACCTATCCAGAATGCAAAAGTTGGCTATTTGAGTTTCCAGGCCACACTATCTTTCCATGTTTGGAAAACAGATGTGCACAACCAGGTCTTCTGAATTACATCTCACTAAGCAAATTAATGAGATAGGGGGCCATTTTTCCCTCATCACACCACTGCACATAAAATAAGGCCAGTTTGGTGGCTTGACAGTGAGAAAGCACTAATACTGTGAGAGTCTTCCATTTAAACCATACCAAGAAAAAAAGCAGGATAAGTGGAAATACGGAAAGCTATTTCTTGAAAGAGAATTGTTAATGAGAACATGCATTTCTTTAAGGTTCGCTTCACAGTGTATAGGGGATGACCTAGTTCTAACGTTGTGCTGTGTCATGAAGCTTAATTCTCTGACCTCCCAATTTAGCTTAGCTGTAGACGGACTGATGGGATAATAACTCAAATTCTTCCAAAAGGCTAGGGTTTAAATCACTTCCAGATTTTGCCCTGTCTAAAATTATTGTTTTAATAAAATAACATGGTCATAGTCATGAAGACTATGCTGAAGATATCTATTAACATAGCTACAAAAGAGGAAAGGTAGTCCTCTCTAAAACTGAACCTGGAGAAAAGAATACCACCACACACAACAATCTTGTAGATTTATCTGTCAATACTTAGAATTTAAATTTGAATTGATTCATAAGGAGCTGAGAAAGATTCTGGAGATATAATCACAGTGCCTTTCACTCTGGTGTACTAAGTATGTACAAAACAAGGAAGGAGTGGAAGAACTCAAACACACTATCTCTCAGGCATCAGCAGTGACTGGAAGTGCCCTGTCCACTTCTCAGGCAGCTGCTATGAATAACAAGTACAACAAGGGACATACTCAGTTCTTCCATTAAAACTGAAATGGAATATTAAATATTTGAAAACTGAAATGGGATTTTAAATATTTTTAAAATATTTATTTCAGAATTAATTTGGAATAGAATTTTATTTTTAAAATAAGTATTTTTACACCACTTAGTTTTATGATAAGTGAAATTTTTTGTTTTGTTGAACCCATCTTTTGGTTTTGTTGAACCGATAGCGACCATGCGGTTCATCAATAAATGCTTTATTTAGAGGTGACTACAACAGTATGCCACCCGCATGGCAAGCCTGGCATGCTGCTCGTGTAGTATTTGATATGCCAAATACCAGTAACATTTATATTAGGTCATTCCCGTGACCTAATATAATTGTTTGAGGCTCTTTATGTTCCTGGAGCAAGCGGATGCTTTTTGGGTTCTACTCACATGAGACAGGACATATGGAGATATTACTGGTGCCCGCTCTAGCAAATAGATGATTAATGGGAAGATAGTGATAGTGATAGATCTTTTAAGGTAGAATATTGTGCCGTTAAAGATTTGCTCAAAATATTGCTTTATACACTTTGAAGTAATTGCCTAATACAAAGTTTTATAATAGCCATTAACCTGAATGAATACCACAGATGGATGATTCTGGTTTATATTCCTTTGTTTGTTTGTTTGTTTGTTTGTTTGTTTGTTTTTTAGGGCTAAACCTAGAGATGCTCAGGTGTTATTCTTGGTTCTGCATTCAGAAATTATTCCTGGCAGTGTTCAGAAGGCAAGATAAAAATTCCTGGCAATGTTCAGAAGGCTAGATAAAAATTCCTTGGTACTAGGGACCAAACCCAGGTTGACCACATGAAAGGTAAGTTCCCTACCTGCCATGCTATTACTGACCCCCTAGATTATAGTCCTAATGACTACCATTTCACAGTCAGATTTATCAAAATTTCTTTTTAATTGACTTGCTGCTTTCTTATATTTAGAAAATATTGCCACACCCTCTATCATGTTTATTTAGAAGAGAGATCTCATTAGAATGAACTTTGGCTTAAGAACATGTAAATAGATTAAGCTGTGAGCAAAGCTCCCAGGCTAGCTAAGCCTGTCATCCAACAGTTACTCCTTTAGATTAAAGTTTTTTTTAAAGGGTGTAAAACAGTATTACAGTGGTAGGGTATTTTCCTTGCATGCAGTTGACCCAGGTTTAATCCCCAGCATTCCATATGGTCACCAACAGGAGTGAACCCTGAGAGCAGAGCCAGGAATAACTCTGAGCATCACCAAGTGCCGCCCCAAAACAAAACAAAACAAAAAAAAACAGAAAAAGATCTTTAGATAAAATAAAACTATTTATTTAGCATTATCCAGCACCTAGAGACTAGTGTTGGAGATTCTCAGCCTGGTAATACAGAGCTGACAGTTATCAGTCGAGACCCAGTAGAGCTAGAGGTCACGGGGCCACACCCAGGAACACTCAGGGACCAAATGTTGCCAGAAATGACAATTACAAGCTCTATTTTCAGTAACTGACTTCAACTAGCCTCTGGACCTGACATATTTCTGGCCTGAAAAAAAAAAGCATCTGAAGGAGTTGCTTATCATTGAGCTATTCATTCTCTCAGTGAGCCTGTGCAACTAGGGAGACTACATCTCAGCATGCAGCACTCAATAGTACCAACAACTCCTTTCCAAAACAGCTACTTTCTATATCCTTAGAGCCACGGCACAGTAGACATGATGATGGAACTCGAGTGATGGAAAGGTCCTTAGGGAAATGCCACATTAGCCTAGAAAACTGTTTTCTCAGATTCTCAGAGTAAAAGGTCAAGGGTACCTGAGCAAGCAGCAGATGTTTTAAGATGTTGCAAAAGAGGCAAACTGACTCTCCAGACTGGCTGAGTTAAAGGGTTCTGGGAAGAAATTTGGTTTTCCCAGTCCAAAATCTCCTAAACAAGGGCAACACATTCCATGGTCTAGCAACTGTCAGTCTATCTTCTTGCTCCTAGGAGCGCATTTGTTTCTATGCCCTTGTTTGTTTGTAGCAGAAAATCAAGAGAGCTTGTGTCAGGATGGCAAGTCAAAGCAGCACTATGACTTCAGGGAACATCTCTCCAAATATTACATGTGCTGAAAATATGATATTCATCAATGCCAAGCCCAAAAAATAAATTACTTGACCTATTCATCTCAAATAAACTTTAGTTTTTCTATGCATTGATGCTGTAAACAGAACAGCACAGAAGAGGCTAGGAGGGGCAGCACCATGGACGTCACCAGTGGGGCCACCACAGGCTCCTTTTCTCTTTCTGGTAACTGGCCCCAGAAAACTGAAAAGCAGGTGCGCCTGCTGGCTGCAGGTGTCTGGAAAATTACAAAAGGTTTTGTTAAGTGCACAACTGTTAAATTATTTGATGATGACACCCAATATAATTTTATATATAAGTGAAGAAAAATGGAAAAAGAAAAATGGGACAAATAAATGAGAAAAACTCTCTAATAAACATATATATAAAGAAGTAGGGAAACCTTTGTTGAAGGTCTCTGCTTCACTGAAGGTCTCTGCTAACCATCTCTGAACAGTGATGGTGCCCATCAGAGAAATCTGTTCTTAAATCCTGGGTGTGTTCTCGGAACCATGTTCATGGGAAACTATCATTCACAGTATTTAACATCACAAAGTCTCAATCAATTAAAAATAGTTTAAAAACAAAAACTCTGAATTTATTTCTTAACAATAGTTCAACGTTTGACAAGGCAGTTAACCTCTCCAAGTCTTCTTTGTAGAATGAAAATATTCACAATGCCTGCTACATTGGACAGCTAGCTGGCTTTTAAAAAAGAGAAGAAAAAACCGAATGGTACCTAGATAATTTTTCCTTACAATAATTCCAGATATTTCAGTGTGTTCTAAGATAACCAGATGGGAATCCTTAGTACAGGATAGGGAAGTGTGGATGAACTACAGTGAAGAAAAAATGTAACATAGCTGTGACACTTTAGAAAATAACTGGACTGAATGTTTGAAATTACACCTTATCCAGGAGAAAAGTTCTCCCCAAAA
This sequence comes from Cryptotis parvus, assembly GCA_021461705.1. Classification (NCBI taxonomy): domain Eukaryota; kingdom Metazoa; phylum Chordata; class Mammalia; order Eulipotyphla; family Soricidae; genus Cryptotis; species Cryptotis parvus. The sequence goes on from JAJIBD010022495.1 coordinate 95,970, forward strand.
AACACCAGGACTGAACTTTATGAAAACACATCACGACCTTTTTCACTGATAAATACGATGTGCTCTCATGAGTGTAAGTCTGTCACACTTGCTGTAACCAGGATCTCAAACAAGGGCTCACAACTTCTTAACAAATGAGTAGGGACTCATGAAGGTGAGAAATATGTCACACTTTTATGAGCTCAGAGCCTTATATTTTACATAAACATAATTTTATGAATAGTATTTTTGAATGGTATTTTGAATACAGTGAATTTTTGCAAGAACACAAATAAAAGTCTAAGGATTTGTTTTGTTCCAATATCATCAGGGAGCCCAGAAGAAGAGCAAATTAACACACAGTGGCCACAGAAATGTAAATTTAATATACATTACAATTCAGGTCAGATTTCTTTTTACCCTTAGATATTATATATTTATTCATTGGGGGGTGTTGGAGTCTGCACCAGGCAATACTCAGGAGTTACTCTTGGCTCTACACTCAGGTATCACTCCAGGCAGTGCTTGGGGGACCATATGAGATGCCAGGGATGGAACCCGTGTCAGCTGTGTTGCAGGACTCCTCTAAGAGCCTCTGCATCTGCTCTGAATTGCCACCTGCAAATCAGTTTGTAGATAAGGGGGTAGTCTAAATGTGGCAGTTTGTCTGACCATGTATTCTGTACTAGCTGGTATAAATATTCTCTCATGCTACCACAGTCATCGTGGGACTAGCTAGATCTTACCAGCATATTTGCCTGGCCACATAGGATCCGTAAGTAATTAGACCAGAGAGAAATGCTGTTTGCCTCCAAGCAAACAAGCATGGCTCCTTGATATACTCAAAGGCAACTAAAATACAAAACTACCGTGAAGTAGATGAGACTTGTGAAGGCTTGGAGAAATATTTAACTGGTACTAGACTTTGGTACAGAGACAAGCCATCTCGGAAACCTCCTTCTCTACCTTAGAAAGGCTTTTCCAGGCAGATCCTGGCTCAAGACAGCATATAAAAGGGCCTAGGTGAGGTGCTGGGAGAAATTACCTGAGGGCATTTGACCCTCCCTGCTTTCCATAACAGTGGGAGGGAGATCTGAGTTGTAGGGGTATAATACTAGCCTGCTTCCTCTCTCGCGCAGCTTTTTGGGCTCTCTCTTTGTGAGCTTGCACCCTTCTTGGGAGTCTTGTCTTTGTCTCCTCTTTACAGGGCCTTTACATGAGGTGGCCGCCATTTTGGCCTACACGTGGCTGGGGTTCTAGCCAGGAATCCTAAGCACAGGGTTTTTCCTATTGTGGATTTGTATGCCTGAACCTGTGATAAGTAAAGCCTTTTTAAAACTGCATCGGATTCCTGAGTCTTCATCCATTCCCTGCCGGCTTCGGAGGTAGAAGGGAACTCGCTTCCTGGCACTGTCCGGGACCCCAGCGGAGTTCCCTGACAAGCTGCATGCAAGTAAAGCCCATTTCCCACTGTACTATTTCTTCAGCCCCAGGTCAGATATTTTAAAACACCATCATAAAGAAATGAAAGCTCTAAGAATGAAAATTTATTTTTAAGAGCAAACTGAAGTCATTTAAGACTTAAATATCTAAAGCATAGATTTCTTGAAAATTATGCTGTGCTGTAAACTCAATTTTTAAGTGTTTGCCTAATGTTCTCTAAAATTTCGGAGTGAATTTCATATATAATTCCCTTTAAATGGTATCACCTAGCCTGGCCTTTAGTGCTTTTACAAAACAACTTAGAGGGGCCAGAGTGATAGCCCAGCGGGTAGGGCATTTGCCTTGCACACGGCCGGCCCATGCTGGCCTGGGTTTGATCCTCGGCATCCCATATGGTCCCCCGAGCACCACTAGGAGTAATTCCTGAGTGCAGAGCCAGGAGTAACCCCTGAGCATTGCCGGGTGTGACCCAAAAAGCAAAAAAAAAAAAAAAAAAAACTTAGAGAAGCTGTGGGTGATGTGGGTGAGATAGTCCGAGAACTTCTAAGGCTTCATATCTGCTTGTTTTGCTACTCTAGCCATAGACGTCTCCTCTCATCGAGAGAGAAATAAAAGACAATGATAAAAGCACTAACTATATGAAGCTTATTTTGCATATATCTTCATATTAGTACTGTAAATATGACTTTAAGAATCAGTCATATTTCTTATGGTACTTAATAATATAAGCACCACAAATATTTAGGAAATAAAAATGCAGAAGTGAATCCATGGCACTGAGGATAATTCAAGTCTCAACACCAGGGCTAGCCACCAAACTGCCACATAAGTGGCACAAAATCACCTGCATCCTTGCATACTTGAGCACCAATTTTGATTTGTGAAAGGTAGTTTATCAATTTGGATATTCACTGCTATATAAAATTCAATTAAATGACTTTTGTTTATAGGTTTACAGCTGAACATATTCAGTCAGCAAATATTTCTGGAGATGATCTTACATATATATTGATGGTTATATAGAACAGGGTTAGAATAGCATGTGTCTATTCCAAAAAGCACTTTCTGTCAATATTTCCCCCATTGAACACCATGTTTAAAAAAAAAACAGTGAACTAAGAAAACTGCCCTTTTAAAGAAATAAACATTTCTTCATTTAAGGTAAATGAAAGTATTGAGGTACTACTCCACTTCACCTCAATACTTTTACTTAGTTTTTTTTTAATGTACCACTGTGAGATATACAAAGATATTCATGATAGGGTTTCAGTCATACAGTGTTCCAGCACCCATCCCACCACCAGCGCACATTTCCCACCACCAATGTCCCCCAGATTCCCTCCCCCTTCCCCCAGCCTGCCTCTATGGCAGGCACTTTGCCTCCTCTCTCCCTCTCTCTCTCTCTTCTCTCTCTCTCTCACTCACTAATTCCCACTCTCACTTTCTCTAACTTGCTCTTTCCCTTCCCTTAGACATTGTGGCTTGCTCTACATTTAGGGATTATCATGTAAATCCCTTTGCATACATTCAATGTTCAGTTCTACTCTGGCATTACCATTTTCAACAATTAGTAGAACACTAGTATATATTTGTAACCCATCACCTCAATACTTTTAACCAGGGTTACCAACTGTCATTTGCAGGCCTGAGTTTGAGAGATTCAGACTAAGGATCACCAGTGCTAAAGACCAGAATGTAATCTATCAAGTTCTAAAATCAAACTATATATTTAAAAAAAACAGTTTTTACAATGGATTTTCAATTTTAAATCACCCAATATTTCTTTGCATAATTCCCAGAATTTTTCTTGTAGCAGAAATTCCATAAATGGTCACCATAAGCCTCCCTCCAAAACACCCTTTCCAGATGAATTTCTAAAAAACAGAACTATGGTTTTGTTCAAATTCAACAAGCTATTTATAAAAACTACAGTAGCCCCAAGTGAAGATCAATTATCCAGTATGAAATTTCACTACATGTAACCAGTAGTTGCTCTGTCTTATTAGAGGGAGAAATAAGACAATGATGATAAGAAAACAGGTACATAAATTGCAATTATTTTAATATGGGTACTTGTTATTGTAAGAAATAAATGTTTGGAAGGCAGCTATGCTCACCACTATACCACCAACGCCATCAAGGAGGTCTTGTCAGTGGGTAGAATATACTGCAAGTGTGTGGCAGTCAGAGATTAGGTAAAACAGAGAAAGGATCAGTATGCTAGTAATTGTTGGAAATGATAATACCAGCCTAGAACTAAGCATTGAATGTAGGCAAAGGGATATACATGATAACCTCTAAATGTATGTATTACAAGCCATAAATGTGTAACAGAAGGAAAAGAAGGGAGAGAGAGAGAGAGAGGGAGAGAGAGAGGGAGAGGGAGAGAGAGAGAGGGAGAGAGAGAGAGAGAGAGAGAGAGAGAGGGAAAGTGAAGAGGCAAAGTGCTTTCCATAGAGGCAGGCTGGGGGAGGGGAAGGGTGTTAGGGAACACTGGTGGTGGGAAATGGGCATGGGTGGAGGAATGGGTGCTGGAACACTGCATGATTTAAAGCAAACATGAACATTTTTTGTAATTATGTATTTCACGGTAGTATAATAAAAAATTTAAAAATAAATAAATGCTGCTGATTAATTTTTATGATCCTGTCAAATATTTAAGTCCTCCTTTTAATTAGCAGGTAAAGAAATATAATAAAGGCAATGAAGTATTATTTTTACCATGACTACCATATGAAACTGTAAAACACCATAAATATTTTAAGTAATATTAAAATAGAATTTAAGGGACTGGAGCGATAGCACAGCAGTCTTGTATGTGGCCGACCGGGTTCGATCCCGGCATTCCATATGATCCCCTGAACACTGCCAGAAGTAATTCCTGAGTGCAGAGCCAGGAGTAACCCCTGAGCATTGCCGGGTATGACCCAAAAAAAAATAAAATGGAGCTTACTACTTGATATAGGTTAATACATGAATATTTTATGTTAGGCCGAGAGTGATAGTAGAGTAAGGGAAGGTGTTTCCCTGGCACAAAGTCAACATGGGCTCAACCCCATATGGCCCCCTAAAGTGTTCCTTGAGTGCAGAGCCAGGAGCAAACTCTGAGCACAGGCAGATGAGCCACCCTCTAAAAAAATATAAACAAATGTTTTAGATTAAATATGTGCTAAAATCTATTAGCCTAAAATTGTACATATGTATGTATATATGTACATATATGTGTATATATGTATTAATGGTAGGTCTGTATAGGTTAATTGAATAATTTCTTTTCCAAATACTCTCTTAGCCCCAGAGAGAATAATTCAATCTGCTGGCTGAAGTGTTCTGCACACACTCAGGATCAAAATGAATGGTGAAGGACAAAGGCAATAAGGTCGATATTCCCCCAGATGGACATTTTACATCCCTACCCCTACCACACCCAGCCACAGCAACAAAATTTCTGTCTCATTGTACAAAAAAAAAGTATTTCCTCAAGTGTAAACAGGCCGAGCAGGAACTGTGATCATCTTCAGCACAAACTGCCATGCCGTCTTCGTGCTTTCTATCTCTGTCCCTGTCCCGCAGCAGTTCACTCCTTAGAGCTTATGTTCATACACCAAGTGTTCACTGATACGGAGCATGGGCAAGACAATGGCAACACTGGGGGGAGGTGATGCCAAGACAAGGGCTCAATGGTTGCAAGATTATATAACCAAAAGTTTAATTAGCTTTTTTTTGGCTTTTTTGGGTCTCATCTGGCGATGCTCAGGGGTTACTTCTGGCTCTGCACTCAGGAATTACTCCTGGCAGTACTCGGGTGACCATATAGGATCCCAGGGATTGAACCTGAGTTGGCCGTGTGCAAGGCAAGCACCCTACCCGCTGAACTATCACTCTCGTCCCAAAAGTTTAATTAATTCTACCAGGTAAAAATCAATATTCATATTTTTGTATTCCCTTCTCTTACTGACAAGAGCTTATAGTGTGTTCAATAATTCATTCACATTATTCTGTCTTGCAGACATTCTGTCTTGCAGAGAATGCAAGACAGAACACGGAATTGGGAAAAAGATTTTAATTATGTCTTTATGGTCCTTATGGGGCCAGAACAATAGTACATCAAATGACAATAGTCATGTGCCTTGAATGTGACCAATCCAGGTTCAGTGCCTTACATCCCATATGGTCTCCCAAGCACTGTCAGGAGTAATTCCTGAGTGCAGAGCCAGGAGTAACTCCTGAGCATCAACAGGAGTTACTTAGCAAAAAAAAGCAAAAAAAAAAAAATACATCTTTCTGAACCTTTAACTAAAATTTAGCATTCCTATCAATTTTTTTCTGAATCCACACAAATAAGTTGTTTCAACCAAAAAATATATCATCAATTTGGCATATTAGCCTCTGTCGAAAACTACTGTCTAATCAAACTCCTAAAACCCATACTACTTTGTACTGAATGGTGTTTCACCTGACTTCAAGTCAAACAACAGAATGGTGAGCTCGCAAGTTTCCCTCGTCTTAAATTTTACCATTTCCTTTCTTTAGGAAAGCAAATAACACATCAAAGTGCTAATACCTTTGACCTTGTTCCAGTAAAAATGTCATCATCATATATTATCTCAGTCAATATGGATATCATAAAAGACTTTCTCACTGCCTTCAAATGAAGGAGGTCCTGTAACATGAAGCCAGAGTTCCATTCAGTCAGTGCACAAGATTCAGATTAGTTTTTACTTCTTGAAAACTGCACTTTGTTTTTCACTGTAATGCCAAACTTTTTATTTTAGAAATTATTTTTCACTAAACGACCAGAGGGAGGCAGAGTGCTTTCTTTGCATGCAGTCAACCCAGTTTCGCTCTCTGATATCCCATACGATTCCTTCATCTTCCTAGGAGTGACTCCTGAGTACCAAGCCAAGAGTAAGCCCTGAGAACCACCAGGTGTGGCCCCCCAAAAAAATTATTTGAAGAAGTGGGTTCATAGGCTTCCTCATGTCTAAGACCCTGAGTTCCATCCCTGGTCCCTCCTTTCCCCTCCACACTGCCAATGTGGTGCTGGTGCTCCCAAACACCAAACCCTCAGGCCTCTCCTACTGGGCCTTGCTGGTAAGATCGAGCCTCTAAAAATTAAAAAGTCGAAACAAAAACAGGGAAAGGAAGACTCTGTGACCTCCCTCCACTCCGCAGTTCCTCAGTGTGCATCTCTGGCACAAGGGCTCTGCTGGCAGGACAGGGAACAGGGTTAGAAAGGTGGGGACAGGACTGGGAACATCCACTCTCTTCAAAGAACAAAGGACAGAGAGCTCCGGCTCTCCTGGGCCAGGACACAGAAGATTTAAAATTCTAGGCTCACTTCCAGTCTTTCAGCCTCTTCTTATCCCCCTGTCCATACCTTCAGCCCTGTCTAGGATAGCCAGAGGAAGCAGAAAGTCAGTAAAATAAATTGGAAAGTAAGAAAGTTTAACCCCCCCACCACCTCTTCATTCCCCATGCACAAGGCCCTGCGGCCTGCACCATGCCTGGCTGCTCCCTTCCTGCAGGGTTCCATCTGGCCCAGCCCCTCTCGGGCTCCACTCCAGCCGTCCCCTTTCCATTCCTTCCACCTCCTGGCAGATCTCTCCCATGCCTGGTTAACTTGAAAAACAAAATTTTAGAAACCACGCACCAAACCAACCAACACCAAAGATGGGAATCCCAAACTTCTCTAGAGCTCATTTTCCTCCCAGGAACCACACCTTTCTTGGTGGCTCTTTCTGTGAAGAAAACTCCACCTTTGCTCCCAGGAACTCCTTATTCCACTCTGAAGGCTCATGAAACCACCCTAGTGAGGCTCTCACACCGCCTGCCAATACTAAGGTTGCCACGATGCAGCCCTCTCCCAGCAATGAACTGGGAAAAGACCAGGTTGAGGTTATCAACCCTCCCTCAGGAAACACCTCCATTGGAAAGTCCAGAGATGCCATTGTCTGACCGACTGTCCACCTCATTCCTTCCAGGCCACTCTTTTTGCTTCCTCCTCATCTCCCTGATTTCCGTACCTCAGTCTCCTCTGTATCAATAAATGCTGGATTTTGAGATGACTACAAGAGTATGCTACCCACACGGCAGAGCCTGGCAAGCTACCCGTGTCGTATTTGATATGCCAGATACCAGTAACAATTATAGACCTCATTCCCATGACCTGATGGAATGGTTTGAGGCTCTTTATGTTCCTGGAGCAAGCAGGTGCCCTTGGGCTCTACTTGCATGAGACAGGACATATGGAGATGTTACTGGTGCCCGCCGAGCAAATCGATGATGAACGGGAAGACAGTGATACAGTGATACAGTGATAGTCTCCTCTGTAATGACTATTCAATCTTTCTTCCAATGTATACTCACTCCCTAAAAATTTCACCCTTAATGCAAAACCGCTTTGAAAATGCAACACAAATCTCTAACTCAGTCAGCCTGCCTCAGACTCCTGTCTCACCATAGTTTCAAATGGATGCCTCAGCAAATCTCAAATGAAAGCCCTCATGTCTCTGGAGTCTACCCTACTAGATAAGCACTGTTCAGCTACAATTACATTTACTCATCAAATCACTTGTATCACTTGTCTTCCTTTGCTCATCAATATGTTCAAGTGGGAGCCAGTAACGACTCCATTCGCTGGGAATGAGGTCCATTATTGTTACCATTTTTGGCATATCAAATACACCACAGGTAGCTTGCCAGTCTCTGCCGGTCTCATCAGATACTTCTTTGATCAGTCTGCTGCCAGTCTCATCAAATACTTCAAATACTTCACTTACTTCAAATACCTCATCAAATACTTCAAATACCTCATCAAAAACTTCACCTGCCAGTCTCATCAAATATTTCACCTCAATTTAAATGGCTGCTTTTATGTTTACTTGCACTGCAATCTACAAGTGTATTTTAATCAACTTTAATATATTTGCAAAAGAAAGATTAAAGATGCCTCTCCCGTAGCCTCTCTTCATCCCATTAATGGGAAAGACAAGGAGCCCTCTCCGATCATCTCCCCTCATCCTATTAATGGGAATGCCATCCAATGATTGTGAAAATTATTCTTCACTAGAGCCTGTTGAGCTCTATCTATTTCCTTTCTTGGCCCATCCAAATTTCTTCCTCGTCAGCTCCACTGGGGATCTGGAGGCTCTAGCAGGTCGATCCTTCTCTATTCTCTGTCATACCAGCAACTACTATTCTGCAGCCAGAACGAGCATTCTAAAGCCAATGACCATTCATGCTGCTAGTTTGATAGAATGTCCAAAGGACTAAAAGTGCACATCCTGGGAATTGCCTGCACGCCTGAGCAGGCTCAAGTTCCCCTGACCCTCCCTGAACCCTCCCATAACCTCTCCTGGAAACTTACAGGCAGTCCTCCAGGCTGCCCTCCATGTAGCCCAACCACCTTGCTGGTCTTCAGACACAAGGTACACTGGTGGTCTTGGCTCCAGAAGCACTTGTTTTTCCCCAACATACAATGAATCATACCTCACTTTTACTGTGGAAACCCCTGCAGTGAGGAAATCCTTAAAGTAACTTTCTCCCACTTTTTCAAATTCTTTTACTGAAAAAATATCCCAGTTATCTTTTTGTGAATTAATTACAGAGAATTATATATATACATATATATACATACATACATACATATATAGCAGCTCAATAAGTTTTAATTTCCCTTTTAACCTTGCTTTTATTAATATTCAGTTAAGGGGCTTCACTGAAATAGTTTCACTTTTCTTTTAATTACTAACTGAATTCTATGCAATTCAACTGACTGGGATTGCATTTATTTACCCAAACTAGATCCAATTGGGTGTTTTTCGGTTTATTTCTGCTATAATTTGTAAATAATTCTTTAACATAGATGATGAGGTAACAAAGATTTAATAGATTCCTAAAGGAATAATTCTTTAAAATTACTTCCTTATATCCTGGGCCTCCATTAAGTAAAAATAATAATAATATTATTAATATATTATTAATATATTAATATTATATAATAATAATATTCCCTTCCTGTTCCTTTTGGGGTTCATAATAATTAATTTCCTTAATTATTATGAACAGTAATACTGAATTAAAATCATTTTGAACATCCACAAAGGGGGCCAAGAGGCCCGAGGATTGCAGATTCTCCAGTGGGACATCCCCCACACTCCCTGCCGCCCTGAAACTGTCTTCCCACCTCCCAACTCAGGTATGTGACTATCTGGGCTAGTGAACCCACCCAATCCTCAGCCTAAGAGCCCAGGAACTCACATATCTAACATCTCAAAATTTAAAACTGTTTTAAAAAAGTCATCTTGGTCTTATGGTTGGCGAAGGACAGGCGGGCGTTGTGAATGCTTTTCCCAGCTTCTGCTGCACCTTCCAGTATTTCTGCTCCTCTCTCTTAGAGGTCTTCCTTTATTGCTTCTCTGCACTGCTTTGCAAGCTTTGATGTTAGCATTTGGTCGCCTGAGGTTCGCGCCTTGCCACGCTGGCTAATGAGCTCGAGAGTTTTTTGAAGACAGGCGTCCTTTAGTGGCTTTTTCTCTCTTGGCATTTTTCGCACAATCATGGAGGTGCTGACCCAGTCGGTTGTATTCTTCATCGATGTCATCAATGATGGTATCTCTCCATGTTGCCGAAGTGGTGCCAAAGAGTTCTCAGTTGGTGGTGGTTCTGGGAGTTCTCTTCTTAAACTTTGCAGCCTTTTATCCACATTGCGTGAAGTAGGATTTTGCACGAAGGAGACAGTGGTCCGATCCTGTTTGGAATTTTGGGATGACAGCAACATCGATTGGGCAAAACCGTTGATTGAATTTCCTTAATTATTATGAACAGGAAAATTAATTATAATTAATTTTCCTTAATTATTATGAAATTGATGTGGTCAATTTCATTGTGGAACTGTCCACCAGGGGATTCCCAAGTCCAACGTTGCGATTCAGCCTTCTGAAACTGTGAGTTCCCATGAATGGTCTTGGTGGAAATGATGAACTCAGATAGTCTCTCACCCTGTTCGCTCCATTCTAGTCATGGAACCCGATGTGGAGTTCTTTGGCCGATCTTCTCGGTCCTATCTTGGCATTAAAATCACAGACATTAAAATCTGGGCATTAAAATCTGATCTTGTAGAAGGTGTGATCTTTTTATAGAACTCCTCCAGTTCCATGCAGAATTTCTCAATTTTTTTCTTCCCTTGTATGTGGATGGTGGTGCATAGACAAGGAAGAAACTGCTGGCAGTGGGCCACATCTCTTCAAGTGTAATCGCCCTATCTGGTTTGTTAGGCATCCAAATGAATCAATGTTCGCGCCCATGTTCCTGTTGAAAAGGACACTGACGCCACCGATGCCTCTTTCATCGCATGTTCTGAGGAAAAGTTCTTCTCCAGTGTCAAAAATGGTGTGATGCAATTGGCGCCTCCTCGTCTCAGTTAGACCAATGATGTCACACTTGATCTTTTGTGCTTGCATCATCAGGTCCTTGATAAATGCTTCCATTGCCAGAGTACATGCGTTGAAAGTAGAGACTTTGTTTTGGCAGCTAGTATGGCCCTGAAATTTTATCAGGCCCTCCTTGGTCGTCCTTCTTACTGCTGTTGTATTAAGGGCTCTTTCAGGGTCAGGAAGATGAACATTTTTGGCATATTGAATACATGCATTGGACATCTTGTGAGGCTCTGCCGTGCGGGTGGTATACTCTTAGTAGCCTGCTGGGCTAAGCACTGCCTGGAGTAATTCCTGAGTGCAGAGCCAGAGGTACCCCCTGAGCGTACCTGAGTGTGATATTGCTCTCCTCCCTGACAAGCAGGCCATACCCTTCAGCCACTACACGTAGCCGGAGGACACATGGCCTGTTTCAGTCATCCGCTGGCGGTCCTTGATGAGCGCAGCAGACATGAAACAAGATGACTGCCCTCCAACGTCCTATCACATCTTCCAGAAATGCAATGGAGAAGATTATCCATGATTTCTACTCAGATCTCTTTGATAGCCACATCCACCTGCCCATATACCAAATTCTGCAGGATAGATATGTCATTCCCAACGTTCTTACTTCTGAAATCCAACATGCCATTTCATTGGTAAAGAAGAGAACAGCACCAGGCCCAGACAGAGTCAGACTCGAACACCTGAAGAATCTGCCTTCAGTACTCATCAATACACTGACTCGGCTCTTCACAAGCTACCTGTCTGAATGCAAGGTGCCCTCTCATTGGAAAACCAGAAGGACAGTTCTACTGTTCAAGAAGAGAGACATCCACGACACTGGCAACTATCACCCCATCTGCCTGTTGTCTGTCATCTACAAGCTGTTCACTCGAGTCATCCTGAACAGGATTGGCAGAACATTAGAAGAAGGGCAACCATGCGAGCAAGCTGGCTTCCGAAAAGGATTCAGCACAATCCACCATATCCACACAATAACCAAGCTAGGGGCTTCTATGACTGCTTCAGTCTCTACAGAATCACAGGCTTTCTTTAAATCAATGAACGTGAGACAGAGCTGCATCTTGAACTCTCTACAAAGTTCAGTGAGCTTGGTTTTTTTTCAATCTGGCCCAGGTATGCTGAACCAGAGACTCTCAGACATGGGCAGAGCTGCTACTTGCTCTCCCTGTGCCCAGCCGCTCGTGGAGGCACCTGGGAGGCATGGCAGGTTCTAGCCCTGGCCTGCCACCCCAGCAGAGCCTCACAACAAGCCAGACAACCCCCTCCGACTCCATGGGGGCTGCCATTTTCTACATCTGGACTTCTTTCTCGTCACAACTCCACTCAGCAGACCGGACTATCACAGTCTGGCTCGCTGCACTGTTCATCAATAATTGCTTTATTTAGAGGTGACTAGAAGAGTATGCCACCCGCATGGCAAGCCTGGCAAGCTGCTCGTGTCGTATTTGATATGCCAAACACCAGTAACATTTATATTAGGTCATTCCATGACCTAATATAATGGCTTGAGGCTATTTATGTTCCTGGAGCAAGCAGATGCCTTTGGGTTCTACTAGCATTAGACAGGACATATGGAGATATTACTGGTACCTACTCTAGCAAATAGATGATCAATGGGAAGATAGTGACAGTGATAGTGAACCAAGCTCACTGAAGTTTGTAGAGAGTTCAAGATGCCAGTCTGTCTCACGTTCATTGATTTAAAGAAAGCCTGAGATTCTGTAGAGACTGAAGCAGTCCTCAAAGCCCTAGCCAAACAGGGTGTTGAAACCAAATACATCAAGATCCTTCATGAGCTGTATTACGGATTCACCACCAGGATCTCACCATTCTACAAAGAAGTGATCATCGGTGTCAAAAGAGGGGTTCAGCAGGTGAAATATCATTTCACCAAAAAAAAAATCAGACCCACCCTCGAGAACATTATGTAACAATTAGAATGGGAAGGAATGGGATTGAAGATAGATGGTCGGCAACTAAACCACCTCTCTGCTTCACTGATGACATCGTTCTAATAACACCAAACATTAGCCAAGTGGCACAAATGCTGGCTGACTTTGACTGAGAATGTGGAAAGGTAGGTCTACAGCTGAATCTCAACAAAACTATGTTCATGAAAAATGAACTAGTTTCAGAGGCCCCATTCACTCTCAATGGAACAAACATCTCTGAATGCAGCAGTTTTGTATACCTAGGTCGAGAAGTCAACATGCTGAATGACCTAAAACCTGAGCTGCGCAGGAGGAAAAGAGTGGCATGGAATGCTTTCAAGAGCATCGAAGAAATAGCTAAAAAGACAAAGAGCCTCCGGCTCTGGGCACATCTCTTTGACTCCACCATTCTCCCTGCATTAACATATGCCTCAGTGACCTGGGCCCTATGAAAGCAGGATGAGAATGCTATTCGGGTCTCCCAGAGAGGAATCGAAAGAGCTATGCTTGGAATATCACACCTCACTCAAGTGAAAGAAGGAATCCTGAGCTCCGACCTCCATCACTGTTCCAGAGTCAGGAACACTTTCTCATTTGCCAAGGCATCGAAAATCAGATGGGCTGGACATGTAATGTGATTTGGAGACGACCGCTGGACTAGAGCCGTTACCGACTGGATCCCACAGGATGTCAAAAGATCACATGGCCACCCACCTAGAAGAGGGTCAGACTTCTTTGCCAAGACCCTAAATGAATGGTTTGAGGCTCTTCGTATTCCTGAAGCAACCAGATTCCATTCTGTTACACTGGCATGTGATAGGGTCAAATGGAAATATTACTGGTGCCCACTTGAGCAAATCGATGAATAACGGGATGTCAAGTGATCTAGTGGATTAAAAAAGTACTTACTGTATATCTTACATAAAGTTCCAGTGATTATACGTGCCTACATTCCTTACCTCTCACAAAACTCTGCAAACAGCCTAGACACCTACTAATTGTAGTATCTAGCCACCCAGGAACGAACAATTTTCAACCTGCAAAAGGCGTAATGGTAAAGCAATGCAGAATTGCACCAAGCTCAGTGAGTAAAATCGGTAGCCATGTAATAGATTTAGCCATGTAATAGATTTAGCCATGTAATAGATGTAATAGATTTTACATCTATTAAAAATTTAGCGGGCGAAATGAGAAACTCACTGGAAAACTTCCACAACAGAGTAACAACTGCTGAAGAAGAATTAGTGATCTCCAAGATGAGGTGCAGAAACTCTCTAGACAGCAGCAGAAGATGAAAGAAAGACTCATAATTAACAAACAGACCAGAGACAATTGGGATGATGTCAAAGGGAATAACACAAGGATCACTAGGGTCCAGAGGGGCAGGAAGAAAACCCTGATGAAGAAGCAACTGTGAGAGCCATCATTGCTGAGAAGTTCCCAGATTCAGGAGGCCTGAGAGTACCAGCTAAAAGAGACCCAAATAAGAATACTCCCAAACACATCCTAATTAGAATGACAAAAATCATAGAGAAAGATTACTGAAAGCAGCCAGATCAGAGAAGGAAATCACATATAAAGGAGCATCCCTAAGATTCACAGAAGACTTTTCAGATGAACTAAAATTATCCCAAATACTAATTTACAAGAGCAGGAGATGTAATACAGCAGATTGGGCACTTGCAATACACACAGTTGACTCACATTCAATCCTGGCACCCCAAATGTTCCCCAGAGCACCATCAGGAGCTATCCCTGAGCAATGCTAGATGTGGCCCCAAAATAAAACAAAAACTACTTCATTTAATGCTATGTTCTTTAAATTATGAATATGTCATCTATGGTGTATCATTTTAGAAAAAAAGTTGTTGTTGATATTCTTTGATAACTGATTTTTTCCTGGAGCTGGTGATAGTGGTAAAAGCCTCACAAAAAGCAAAACCTGAAGAACAAGCACAGTCACTAACCTCATTCTTGCTCCTCCTTCCCATCCACACTCTCCCTGAAAAAGGGCAGTGGAGATTGAGGGCTTTGAGGTTCTGGCCCATTACTACCCTCTGGGCCACCGGCATTCATCTGGGAAATTTGCAGAACCATTTGTGGTAACCATGACTCACTGAGAATTATCCAGAGATCAATATGAAACAGATTTGGGATCCAGAAACATTACTTCTGTTTTTCCCTGCACATCTTTCTTTCCTAAGTAATCCCCACCTCAAACTTCCGCTGCTAGAGTCTGGAACAAATACAACAGTGGAGAGGGTGACAGCTCAGCACATCCACCAACAGCATACAAGTCCCAGTGTCCAGTGTCTGCCCTGTCCACGCCAGTCTCAAGGGCAGGTGATACACTGTTGGATGAAATGCCCAGACACTTTCATCAGGAGCAAAGAAAGGGGCCAGAGATCAGTTCACCTGAAGAATGCCCAAGGCACAGACTCTGACTGAAAGGCTGACTCTACAACTCCACCTTTGAGTCACTCTGAATCCTCAGTCCACCGAATTTCTTCAGACTGGCTTACGTATCCCCATGAGAGTAATGGGGATGTGGCTTAGGAACTGCAATAGGCATAAGAAAATACAGGCCACAACTATGCTCAATGAAACTATTCCAATAATGTAGATGATTTGTGATTATTCAAAGACATCGATGATTTAAAATAGAATGGCAGCTCTACAGTTAATCATTAGTGATAGTTTTTGATTTAGGGTTACAACTCCAACAACTTCACTATCCACACAGTACTAGAACCTCATCACAAGATGGACAAGACATATATGGCGAGTAATAAATTCAAAGGAGGTAAATTAAATGTAAGCTATATCTCTATAATGTTCAGAGAGAAAAAGATGCTTCAAGATTTGGAAAGACATGTGCTTGTCATGTACATGCTGACTTGGGTTTGATCTCTGGCATCCCGTATGGTACTGGGAGCTTTCCAGGAGTGATTCCTCAGTGCTGAGCCAGGCATTGCTAGGTGTGGGCCAGAAACAAAAGATTCTCCAGGATTTTCACACAGTCACTGTTTACCAAATGAAGAAAAAGAAGAAATAATATTCATTTGCCATACTTCTCATAAAAAAAATAAGGGTGTTTCTGGTATTATTTTCAAGGAATTATGAAATTTGCATTTGGTACCTCTTGTGCTACCTCTAGCAGCCTGTCGCCAAGCATAGCACTCCATCTGTTCCTCCGTCCACCCTCTTCTCTTTCCCTGTGAGAACCACCATCGTCACTGCGTCTTAGAAGTTCATTCTGGGGTTTTCAAAATTTTTAAGGTTTCTGATATCACTGAATGGGCTGACACATTAAGCACCAAAGGATGAATCTTAGGACTCAATGGCCTGATTAGTTAACATGAGTTTCTTTTAAAAGCCGGTATATTATGATCCACACAAAAGGGATAAAAGAACCCAAGTTCTATTATGCTGCTGCTGAAGAAGGGCACCATTACCATTCATCTGAAGCTGGACACCTGAAAGGAACTTGGACAGGAGAAACACATTCAAGGCTCAGTTAAGCATGACTTCAAAGGTAGGACACAACTGAGAGCTCCTAGGAAGCAGCGCACTCTGATCCAACACTCAGTCCAAGGTTGGCTGTGTGCTTTCACAACAGTAAGTCTATGAAGTGCTCATTAAAAACAAATACACATTTACCTGGAAGAGTATCACTTTTATTAGCAAAAATTCCAAGAACAACACCAGGTGGAATTAAGACCATGTACTGCAGAATTTGGCTGTCCATATCCTCCAGCTGAAATAAATTTTAGCTATGTGAATAAATTTAGGCAAGTTTTTAATAACATTAGTGCTTAAAATTTCCAGAGGAAAAAAGAAGTAAATTTGATTATATTTTAGCATTAAGCAGTAATTTGAACAGTCATATTCCTATCAGAAAATATGAAAGTTTATGTTTCCAGGTATGAACTGGCTATCAGATTTAAGATACCCTCGAGAACATCATGCAACAATTAGAATGGGAAGGAATGGAAGTGAAGATAGACGGTTGGCAACTAAACCACCTCTCTGCTTCACTGATGACATCATTCTAATCACACCAAACATTAGCCAAGTGGCACAAATGCTGGCTGACTTTGACCGAGAATGTGGAAATATAGGTCTGCAGCTGAATCTCAACAAAACTATGTTCATGAGAAATGAACTAGCTCCAGAAGCCCCATTCACTCTCAATGGAACAAACATCTCTGAATGCAGCAGTTATGTGTACCTAGGTAGAGAAGTCAACATGATGAACTTGATAAAACTTGATGTCAACGTTATGAAACCTGACCTGGGCAAGAGGGAAGAGAGCGGCATTGAATGCCTTCAAGAGCATCGAAGAAATAGCTAAAAGGACAAAGAACCCCCCGCTCCAGGCACATCTCTTTGACTCCATCATTATCCCAGCATTAACATAAGCCTCAGAGACCTGGGCCCTACGAAAGCAGGATGAGAATGCTATTCGGGTCTCCCAAAGAGCAATTGAAAGAGCTATGCTTGGAATAGCATGCCTCACTCAAGTGAGAGAAGGAATCCGAAGTTCCGACCTCCATCGCTGTTCCAGAGTCAAAGACGCTGTCTCATTTGCCAAGGCATTGAAAATCAGATGGGATGGACATGTAATGCGATTTGGAGACAACCACTGGACTAAAGCTGTTACCAACTGGATCCCACAGGACGTCAAAGGATCACGTGGCCGACCACCTACAAGATGGTCAGACTTCTTCGTCAATACCCTGAAAGAAAGGTTTAAGGCTCTTCGTATTCTTGAAGCAACCAGATGCCATTCTGATACACTGGCACATGATAGGGTCCAATGGAAATGTTACTGGTGCCTGCTCGAGCAAATCGAATAACGGAATGTCAAGTGATCAAGTGATCAAGATCATACTTAATGTGAAATTATCTTAAATAAAACAGTGATTTATGACTTCAACCTTAGGGTCAATATATCCTGTCACATGAAGCAACATTTTTTTAAAAACATTTTATCACGGAGAGATATATAATTACAAAGTAGTTCATGTTTGGGTTTCGGTCATACTGTGTTCCAACATCCACCCCTCCACCAGTGCCCATTTCCCACCACCAATATCCTCAGTTCCCTCCCCTCCCCTAGCCTGCCTCTATGGCAGGTTCTTTATCTATCTTTATTTCCTCTGTCTTTCTCTCTCTCTCTGTTCTTTCTCTTACACACTGTAGATTGCAGTACATATATATATTTAGAGATTATCAAATGTATCTCTTTGCCTGTATTCAATGCTCAGTTCTAGGCTGGTACTATCATTTTCAACACAACTATTAGCACACTGCTCCCTTCTCCGTCTTCCCTAACCTCTGAATCCACATGTTTGTATAGTTTCCACCTATTGACAAGACCTTCTGATCCATGTTTGCCTGACCTTGGATATTGGTATCATGCTTTATATATATATATAAAAAATATATGTTATATAATATATAACATATATATGTTATAATATATAACATATATTATATATGTTATTATCATATATTATATATATCATACAATATATAATATAATATGTATTATATATCACGCAAATAAATGCAGTCATTCTATATCTGTCTTTTTCCTTCTGGCTAACTTCACTCAACATGATCTTCTCCATGTCCATCCATTTATAGGCAAATTTCATAACTCCATTTTTCCTAACAGCTGCGTAGTCTTCCATTGTGTAGATGTACCAAAGTTTCTTTATCCAGTCACAGTTCTTGGGCATTCTGGTTGTTTCAAGATTCTGGCTATTGTGAATAGTGCTGCTATGAAAATAAAACTGCAGATGGTGAGAAACAAAAATTTTTAATTAAATATTTGCAAGAATTTTACTATCCAAGAAGTAGAAAACTGGAAAAAACTATATGCAATTCTAAATAAAGAAAACTGTAGCATCTCAGCCTTAGAATAGACTATATTTTTCTAAAATGCGTAGTTTAGGGTCATAGAGTGGAGGAAGTGATACACTTATCTTTTCAGGGACAACCCAGTTTCAAACTCAGGACTTGGTAGGGTCCCCCAAGCACTGTCAGAAGTAATGCCTGAGCACCAGTGGGTAAAACTAAAACAAAAAATTATCACTTGATCACTTGATCACTTGAATCCCATTATTCATCAATTTGCTTGAGCGGGCGCCAGTAACACTTCCATTGGACCCTATCACGTGCCAATGTAGCCCAATGGCATCTGGTTGATTCAGGAATATTGAGAGCCTCAAACCATTCCTTCAGGGTCTTTACAAGGAAGTCTGACCATCTTGTAGGTGGGCGGCCACGTGATCTTTTGACATCCCGTGGGATCCAGTCGGTAATGGCTCTAGTCCAGCGGTTGTCTCCAAATCGCATTACATGTCCAGCCCATCTGATTTTCGATGCCTTGGCAAACGACACAGCATCCCTGATTCTGCAATAGCAACGGAGGTCAGAACTCCGGATTCCTTCTCTCACTTGAGTGAGGTGTGATATTCCAAGCATAGCTCTTCCGATTCCTCTCTGGGAGATCCGAATAGCATTCTCATCCTGCTTTCATAGGGCCCAGGTCTCTGAGGCATATGTTAATGCAGGGAGAACGGTGAAGTCAAAGAGATGTGTCTGGAGCTGGAGGTTCTTTGTCCTTTTAGCTATTTCTTTGATGCCTTTGAAGGCATTCCATGCCGCTCTCTTCCTCCTGCGCAGCTCAGGTTTTAGGTCGTTCATCATGTTGATTTCTCGACCTAGGTACACATAACTGCTACATTCAGAGATGTTTGTTCCATTGAGAGTGAATGGGGCCTCTGAAACTAGTTCATTTTTCATAAACATGGTTTTCTTTATATTCAGCTGTAGACCTACCTATCTTTCCACATTCTGGGTCAAAGTCAGCCAGCATTATAATCTCAGATATATCTTAGGACTGGAGAAATCATACAGTGTAGGTGCTTCTATTATGTGCAGTCATCCCTGGTTCAATCCCAAACGGACATACAGTCCTCCAAGCACTGTCTGAAGTCACTCCTAAGCACTTCCTGGTGTGGCTGAAAAATCAGAACTGTTTTAATAAAAAGTAATAAACAAAACATACCTAGAATATAGTATCCAATATTAGTTTCTTTCAGGAGTCTCTATTTTCTACAACAAGTATGTGTGTACCTTATAGAGCTCATTAATTTAAGATACAAATATTGGTATCAAGAGATATTTGTTTTGTTTTGTTTGGGGGCCACATCTGACTGTGTTCAGGACTTACTCCCAGCTCTGCACTCAGGGATCACTTCTGGTGAGTTCAGGGGGCCATATAGAGTGCCAGAGATTAAACTCAAGTTGGCTGAGTGCAAGGCAAGCGCCTTACACATTGTGCTATCTCTCTGGAGTCCTCAAAGGATATTTGTACCCATAGGTTAAACAGCTTCAGGTCATTCATTTCACTCAATTTTTAAAATATCTTAGATTTATACACAAGTCTATTTGATAATATGATACATAATTATAGTATTTAACATAAAACAGGAGGCTTTAAAATTTATGTTCCAGGTCCCTGATGTATGAGACTCACTCCTTCCCACTAGTACTATTAGAAATCCTGTGACTTAAAACATGAAGGCAGAAGTTCTGTTATCTGCTGATCTTTTCTATTATTCGATTCAGTGCCTCATTTTCCTCTCAAGCACTAGTCTTCTTACTCATCAGCACCTGCTTACTCTTCCAGACAGGAACAAGTTTCCATTGTAAACGTGAGTAATCAGGGATCATAAACCCAGTCTCAGTCCAGCTATTGGTGATTAGAGATCACTGATTAGAGATCAGCTGATCTAATCAGAGATCAGCTGATCTCTAATCATACTGAGTCTCAATAGTATCTAGAATTTCTGGGGCAAATGCGCTGGGCAAAACAGCATAAAAACATGAGGCAAGGACACCATGCCTGGAAATGTGCACCAGGGCAGAGTCCAGAGTACTCCAGAAAACAGAGCAGGATATGGATGACATCTAAATCTCTGGATCAAACCATACCTGGTGCCCAATATCTGAACTTTGAGCTTTATAAGGCGGCTCATCGCTCTCATCATTTTACAGTTTTAGTTGAATTTTTTGTATGCAATTCATCTAACATACTTCATGAAAAGAGTTGAAGGGTACGTGACTTAAAACATGAAGGCAGAAGATTCAGTGCCTCATTTTCCTCTCAAGCACTAGTCTTCTTACTCAATGCTCTTTTGTACTTGATATCAGGAATTCCCATCAATTCACATCCCCCTTCCTGTGTCAATTAGCTTCAAAACTTCCAAAGTCCTGCTATGACATGATCACAAACTTGATTTAACCAACCAAAATTCAAACACAGCTTATTTTATTGCTTTAGTGGCATTTTGGCTTTTGGTTTTATTTTCAGAGGTGAGGGGGTACAATCATCAGTGTTCAGGGATCACTCCAGGAGGGGCTCAGAGGACTATATGGGGTGCTGG
This sequence comes from Cryptotis parvus, assembly GCA_021461705.1. NCBI lineage: Eukaryota > Metazoa > Chordata > Mammalia > Eulipotyphla > Soricidae > Cryptotis > Cryptotis parvus. The sequence goes on from JAJIBD010022495.1 coordinate 117,228, forward strand.
GAATCAAGCCCAGGTCACCACACACAATGAAAACAACTTATCAACTGCATTCACTGGCCCTTTTGTGGTGTTTCAGGTCATTAATATCCGTTCAGTATCATAGGCTGCTATGTGTGAATAATTACTATTGTAAAAAATGAAACTAAAACAGAGTTCTCTTTTGGTTCACACTACAGATTGCCTTATTTTTTCCCTGGAAATAGACATTAGAACACCGATTTAGCTTTCTCTAGACTTCCAAAACATTCAATGGTACAAACATTTGACAATGTGCTCCTCCTCTTAAATTTCAGATAAAAATTTATTCCAATCATGACCAATCTGTCTATCTGTCATTCTTAGGCTGATCACTGTATCACTGTCTTCCCATTCATCATCGATTTGCTTGAGCGGGCACCAGTAACATCTCCATATGTCCTGTCTCATGCTAGTGTAGCCCAAGGGCATCTGCTTGCTCCAGGAACATAAAGAGCCTCAAACCATTCCATCAGGTAATGGGAATGAGATCTATAATTGTTACTGGAATTTGGCATATCAAATATGACACAGGAGGCTTGCCAGGCTCTGCTGTGCGAGTGCTGTGCTCTTTTAGTCACCTCTAAATCCAGCATTTATTGATGAACTGCGCAGCCACAAGCGGTCACCTAAGCAAGCTGAAATAGGCTCTTCTGCTGGGTGGAGTTCTGACGAGGGGGAAGTCCGGATGTGGAAAATGGTGGCCCTCATGGAGTGGGGGTCATCTGGCTTGTTTCCGAGGCTCTGCTGGGGTGGTGAACCAGGGTTAGAACCCACAATCCCTCCTGGGTGCCTCGTGAGTGGCTAGGCACATGGAGAGCCGGTAGCAGCTCTGCCCCATGTCTGTGAGTCTCTGGATCAGCATACCTAGGCTGGACTTGAAAAAGACTGCTGCAGGGTGGGTCCGATGAGCTGAGCTGTAATAGGCTCTTCTGCTGGGTGGATTTCTGATGAGAGGGAAGTCCAGATGTGGAAAATGGTGGCCCTCATGGAGTGGGGTCGTCTGGCTGTTTGTGAGGTTCTGCTGACAGTTATAAGTTATCAGAACTTATTAACGTTAGTATCTTAGGCTGATCTGTGTTTTAAAACGAGGTTCACCTAATACCTAATACTTTAATACCATTCCTCTAAATTCTTTTTTACAGTTTAAATCATTTCTAATTCTCCTCAAAACCTTTCCTGACTCCCATCCACCTTTTCTGTTTAAAGAAAATCAACAATTGTGATCTTCATTTGTTTATTTACTTTTGTTGACTGTTACTGAAAACACCAAGTCACTCACACACACACACACACACACACACACACACACACACGGTCTCTTATCACATATCACATCTTAATTTCTATTGCACTGCACTGTGCCAGGAACCACCAATTTTCACTTTTGGCTGGGTCTTATCCTTCAGCCACACTAAACCTCTTGCCTCCTCTCAGCTGAACAAAACATTGGGCTTGCTTGCATGATCCTCCATCCCTGATGAGTAGTACTAGTCCTTTGTCAGGAGTCAGAACTGGTGTCCTACCACACATCCCTTTTTCCCAATGGTGCTGCTCTCCCTCTTCTATGATCCATGCGCCCATATATCCTGACTGTAGGTAAGTCCTAAAATCGTACATAAAAAACAACATTTCTAAGGAGCTTGCATATAAAAAAATGAATAAGAGTGGGGTCTTCTTTTTCTAAACATTTGGAAAAGATGGGATGCAAATGACTATTCAAAAAAATGCTGATCACAATAGGACTATCCTGAAAAGAGTGACAGATTTTCTAAAACAAAATCTAGAATTCCATAGACATGTGACAGATCATTACTTTAGGGTGATGCCAAGAATAACTCAAGCAAGTCTAACATTTACAGTGCACCCAAAATCCTACTAGAGCAAGTCTATTTAGTTCTTCTGCAGGGCACGAATCCTGGCAGTGCTCAGGAGTCTAGTGCTCACTATTAACTCTGAAGTATCAGCACATATTATTAACTCTGAAGTATTAGCATATGTTATCCATAATATTTGCATCATATCATGATATGGACTATTACTGATAATATACAAGTGACTAATAATATACTAAGTGAAAATAAGATACAGAATGAAATACACATATATAGTTAACAGGATAGATATGTCATACCCAACGTTCTCCCTTCTGAAATCCTACATGCCATCTCATCGGTAAAAGAAGGGAACAGCACCAGGCCCAGACAAAGTCAGACCCGAACACCTGAAGAATCTGCTGTCGGTACTCATCAATACACTAGCTTGGCTCTTCACATGCTACCTGTCCAAATGCAAGGTACCCTCCCAATGGAAAACCAGCAGGACAGTTCTACTGTTCAAGAAGGGAGACATTCACGACATCGGCAACTATCACCCCATCTGCCTGCTGTCTGTCATCTAGAAGCTGTTTGCACGAGTCATCCTGAACTGGATTGGCAGAACACTAGATGAAGGACAACCATGTGAGCAAGCTGGCTTCCGGAAAGGATTCAGCACAATCAACCATATCCACACAGTAACCAAGCTCATTGAAGTTTGTAGGGAGTACAAGATGCTGCTCTGTCTCACGTTCATTGATTTAAAGAAAGCCTTTGATTCTGTGGAGACTGAAGCAGTCATAGAAGCCCTAGCCAAATAGGGTGTTCAAACCCAATACATCAAGATCCTTCGTGAGCTGTATTATGGATTCACCACCAGGATCTCACCATTCTACAAAGACGTGATCATTGATGTCCAAAGAGGGCTTCAACAGGGTGATACCATTTCACCAAAACTCTTCGGCGCCACCCTCGAGAACATCATGCAACAATTAGAATGGGAAGGAATGGGAGTGAAGATAGATGGTCGACAACTACACCACCTCCGCTTCGCTGATGACATCCTTCTAATAACACCAAACATTAGCCAAGTGGCACAAATGCTGGCTGACTTTGACCGAGAATGTGGAAAGATAGGTCTACAGCTGAATCTAAAGAAAACCATGTTTATGAAAAATGAACTAGCTCCAGAGGCCCCATTCACTCTCAATGGAACAAACATCTCTGAATGCAGCAGTTATGTGTACCTAGGTCGAGAAATCAACATGATGAACAACCTAAAACCTGAACTGCGCAGGAGGAAGAGAGCGGCATGGAATGCCTTCAAAGGCATTGAAGAAATAGCTAAAAGGACAAAGAACCTCCAGCTCTGGGCACATCTCTTTGACTCCACCGTTCTCCCTGCATTAACATACGCCTCAGAGACCTGGGCCCTATGAAAGCAGGATGAGAATGCTATTCGGGTCTCCCAGAGAGGAATCGGAAGAGCTATGCTTGGAAAATCATGCCTCACTCAAGTGAGAGAAGGAATCCGGAGTTCTGACCTCCGTCACTATTCCAGAATCAGGGACTCTGTCTCGTTTGCCAAGGCATCAAAAATCAGATAGGCTGGACATGTAATGCGATTTGGAGACAACCGCTGGACTAGAGCCGTTACCAACTGGATCCCACGGGATGTCAAAAGATCACGTGGCCGCCCACCTACAAGATGGTCAGACTTCCTTGTCAAGACCCTGAAGGAACGGTTTAAGGCTCTTCATATTCTGAATCAACCAGATGCCATTCGGCTACATTGGCAAGTGATAGGGTCCAATGGAAATGTTCCTGGCGCCCACTCGAGCAAATCGATGAATAACGGATTCAAGTGATCAAGTGAGTTAACTTGTATTTTTAATTTTATATTTAATTATATATCATATATCTGAAATGCATACACACAAATGCAAATGTGAATATCAGTAGATGGATATTTATGAGTTCTGGAGCCAAACAATAGGACAGTGGAGAGGGAGCTTGTTTTGCACACGTTAGACCTGGGTTCATTCCCTGGAACCACTTCTGGTCCCCTGGTATTACCAGAAGTGATCCCTAAGCTAGAGCCAGGAGTAAGAACTGAGAACCATCAGATATGGCCCCAAAATGCAAAAAGGTAAAAAATTTCAGACTCAGGGTTGGCATCACACTGAAAATAGACCTGCTGCTAAAAACCATGTACGCATGCAGCCCTGACATAATGGATGGATCACTTTACGAGGTACAGATCACATTACATTACATCTGTCTACGGAAATGTACCCAGCTTAGATAACGGTCTTTTGCTTGTTAGTTTGGGGCAGTGCTCAGGGTCTTCTTCTGGTTCTGTGCTCTGGGGTGACTGCTGAAGCTCCTGGTGATGCTCCAGGGATCACATGGAATACCAAGGATCAATTTGTCACATGCAAGACAAGTTCCTTACCCATTATGCCATTTCTCTGGCTCTTAGCTAACTGTTTAATAGCTAAATATAACTTATAAATGTGCCTAGAAATTACAAAAGTAAATGACTCTTCTGTGATAATGCCTCCATCTCCTGTGAGCAGATATGACTATTTCCTACACTTAACGTATTTTTTCAAAGAAACAACCACACTGCACTAGATTCATTAGCTATACAGATGTGTGATCTTGAGCTTGGCTGCAGTACTCAGGAGCTGTTTCTGGTTCTATGCTCAGGGGTGACCAATCGCAGTACTCATGATACTATATAGGGTGACAGGGATTGAAGTAGGGCCAACAGAATACAGGACATGCACAAACACCCTTGGACTATCTCTCTCTAGCTGTCATCTGACACTTTAATCACAGCCTCATTCTAAAGAAACATCAGGTTCACAAATTTTCCTTTACTTAGGTAATTTTGGTAATTCCTTTAGCCATTTAGCTGTGAAAATCAATATGAAACAAAATGTTGTGTGCCTGCAAAAGGACAGGCTTTGGGGATGGTTGGGGAAATGTGGACAATGGGGGGGGGAGCACTCACTCTGGTGGTGAGATTGGTGTAAGAATATTAAAAGCCCCTAATTACTATAATAGAAACAACTCTGTAAACCATGCTGTGGGAACATTGTCTGGTCCACACCTATGGAAAACAGTATAGAAGGTACTCAGAATTTAGCTCCCATATGACCCAGAAATTCCACTGTTATGGAAATTATAGACCCAGGTATCTATCCTCAGGACAGAAAACACTCATTCAAAAGAACATACACATACCATTACTCACTGCAGCACTCAATACAATAGCTAAAATTTGGAATCAACCTAAATGTCAACCTAGATGTCCAATAACAGATTAGTTGATCACGAAAATGTGATAATATATACACAGCTGTAAGGAATGACAAAATCATGCCACACATGGATAGAGCTTGAAATCATCATGATAACTGAAGTAAGGCATAAGAAAGATACACACAGGATGATACACTTGTATGTGATATACTTAGAATATCTGGAAAAGAAATGTAATGTTTTAGAGGGGGATTCCCAAATCAACCTTGGCCCCAGCGTATAGGGAGGACAAAGAGTGGAGAGAAAGGGGAGAAAAGACAGATGAGAAGCAATGAGGCCAGGTCAGGGGATTTAAGCACAAGGTGGTGTTAAGGAGTGATTTTGTCAAATATCCAAATCACAGCATCAACAACACTGAATCAAGAGATACAAACAACAACAAAATTAGAAAGGAGCTTGTCAAGAGGGAACGCAGAGGGTGGAGCAATACAGGAGGGAACCTAGGAACATTGGCAGAGGAAAGCTGACACTGTGGTGGGATTGGTGCTGCAATTTAGTACATCTGAAGCTCAACTAAAAATAACTTTGGAGATCACAGCACTTTAATTTGAAATGCGCAATGGAAGAAATATAAAATTAGTGTGTGGGAGGGAATTTTGGGGTTCAACCAGTGAGCAGAATTAGTTCCCTGAGTATCAAAATAACAAAAGAAGGTGGTAACATTCCCCCAGATTAATCCAGGGAATAGCTGAAAGAGCTGTGTGCTGGTAATGCTGAACCTTCCAAATCTTCAGTGACCAGACAGTATAAACACGTGTCCCTCCTAGTAAGTCATCATACTGATCTGGTTCAGGAGGTTCTAAGCCACAGAACTTCACTTCCTACACCAAGTCTTGGTGTCCAAGTGAAACAGGAGTAGAATTCTTTTAATTTAATTTAATTTAATTTAATTTAATTTAATTCAATTTTTTATTTTACCACCATGAGAACAACATTACAAAGATGTTCATAATTGGGTCTCAGTCATATATTGTTCCAGTACCCATCCCTTCACCAGTGCCCAATTCCCACCACCAATGTCCCCACATTCCCCCTCTCCCAGCTCCAGAAGAGGCATTTCTTCCTTCACTCCCTTTCTCTCTGTCACTCTCCGTCTCTCCTTCAACAGGAGTAGAATATTTCTAAACAAATTTTATCTTAGTTTTTCACTGCTGTCAAAGTGAAAATGATGTCCAACATTCACACAAAACTCACCTTGCCATGCAGAAGTGGCACCTAGAGTATTTCATTTTGTTTCCTCTGAAAAGCCCTCCAAGAACTCATCACGCAGACGGAGTGTCCTGCTTTCCCTCTGTGGCATCTTGATCCTCCTTCAGAGCATTCCATGACTCTTTGTCTGCACCTTCCTACACTTGACAGGCCCTCTAATCACCAGAGTGCCCTGTGAACAATAAGAACTCAACACTATCCCAAACTAAGCAGGTACCAAGTTAAGAAAAGAGTTCCTAAGAACAGCAGCACAAGGAAATGGTGATCTGTAATATAAAACTGCAAACTAGGAAATTCAAAGCATGAATAAACTTATGCAATTTAAGCTGTAAGGAATTCTACTTTCCAGTCCACAGTTAACAGGCATGTGCTTCTTTGATTTATGGAAATATAAATTTGAGGCATTTAGGGTGTAGCGTGGAAGGTCAGATAACCATCAAAAGCTAATCTAACTCAACGTTTACTGAATCATAAACTTTCAACACCTTTTTCTATCACACCATTCTACCACACCTATTGCATTTGGCAAGATTGCTTTGTTTTCTTTCCCCTTGATGATTCTCTCTCCTCCCTCCCTCTCTTTCTCTCTTCCTCTCTGTCTCTCTCTCACACAAAGCATAATCTCACACATATCCAAAATCCCAGACGCTAACTCACACATACTCATACATACTCACCCACACACATACCACTCTGCATGGAATTTGACTTCACTACTTAGGATAAAATGACTCTTTTCCTTAAAAATGTATTTTAAGATCATTAGATCTTGATTTTCCAAACTACATTCCAGGAAACCTGTGTAATGTTTCTCAATGAATACTCATGCCCTGCTATGCTGTTAACTGATAATCTGTGAGGGTAAAATATCCATTCTCAAATACTGCTGCAAATGACACAGGTCCTCTTAGTTATACGACACTATACATTAGCATGTTGAAGTCTCTGAAAATACATGAATTCTACTTCCCAGTCCACAGTTAACAGGCATGCACTTCTTCAATTTGGATTGCATGAATTTATTCATGCTAATGTGGTAAATAAACATTCTACACTAACAAACAAACAAGTCCCACTCTACAGCAGTCTTTCCAGCCCAGCCCAAGTATGCCTGATGCAGAGACACACATTCACGGGGCAGAGCTGCTACTGGCTCTCCCTGTGCCCAGCTGACCAGGAGGTGCCCAGGAGGGAAGGAGGGTTCTAGCCCTGGCCCGCCATCCCAGCAGAGCCTCGCAAGAAGCCAGAGGAATCCCCACACCATGAGGGGCCACCATTTTCCACATCCAGACTTCCCAGCTTGTCAGAGCTCCACCCAGCAGAAGAACTGATCACAAGCCCAGCCCATCAGAGTCCCACCCTACAGCAGTCATTTTCAAGCCCACCCCAGGTATGCCTGATCCAGAGACTCACATAAATGGGGCAGAGCTGCTACCAGCTCACCCTGTGCCCAGCTGATCATGAGGCGCCCAGGAGGGAAGGTGGGTTCTAGCCCTGGCCCGCCATCCCAGCAGAGCCTCACAAGAAGCCAGAGGAACCCCCACACCATAGGGGCCGCCATTTTCAACATCCAACACCACAGGTCATCAGAGTTCCACTCAAGAGAAAAGCCGATCTTTCCTTGTGTTCATCAATAAATGCACAAGATGAGAGACGACTACAAGAGTATACTAACTGCACAGCAGAGTCTGGCAAGCTACCCATGTCGTATTTGATATGCCAAATACCAGTAACAATTATAGACCTTATCCATGACCTGATGGAATGGATTGAGGGTCTTTATCTTCCTGGAGCAAGCAGATTCCCTTGGGCTACACTAACATGTGACAGGACATATGGAGATGTTACTGGTGCCCACTCAAGCAAATCGATGAACAATATATTTTTATTGCATCACCATGAGATACACAATTACAAAGTTGTTCATGTTTGGATTGCAGTCAAAAATGTTCCTATAGGGCCAGAGTGATAGCACAGTGGGTAGGGCATTTGCCTTGCACACGGCCTACCCAGGTTTGATCCCCAGCATCCCATATGGTCCCCCGAGCACCGCCAGAAGTAATTCCTGAGTGCAGAGCCTGGAGAAACCCCTGAGAATCGCGAGGTGTGACCCAAAATGCAAAAAAAAAAAAATGTCCCTTCACCAGTGCACTTTCCCACCACCAGTGTCCCCAGTTTCAGCACTTCTTTTCATCCCTACCCCCTCTCTCTCTCTCTCTCTCTCTGTATCTTTCTCATTCTCTCTGGGCATTGTGGTTAGCAATACATGTACTGAAAGTCAAACATCAAACAATGTTATCTAACCCTAAACTCAAAGACTATCATTAACATCCTGTTACATCCTACAGAACATATTTTCTTTATATATAATTATATATCTGAAATTATATTCTATAGAATAGTCTTAAAATAGTATTTTAAACATTATTAAAATATATTTTAATTTCAAGGACAGAATAATAAAATTATTCTGTCTTTGGAAATAATGATGTTTTACCACACAGGAATCCTGTCCAAATAGATTAAGATCTTAACTTCCAACGCAGCTAACAGACACATGTATCTTCTTACAGTGCTAACTTTTTGTGGCTCCTGGTGTAATATAAGTACCAAGATCACACAAAGTATCAATCATTAATTCAATTAATTATAGAAGTTATATGCAATTTAAAATACTTCTTAATTTGAGTCACTGAAGGTCACAAACCTACCACATCTTTCATATAAATATTTTCATATAATGCTTAAAGAGAGGAATAAAAGACTGTCAATAGTTTTGGGTCACACATGATCTAGTCTAGTGTTTACAAACACTTGTGTAAAGCTGAGATGTCAGAATTTTCCCTCTGATCCCCATGAGCTCAGTTTACTGAGAAAAGGAGCTGCCGAGTGAGTCACCAATTCATGAGACTAAGTGATGACATGTCTATTGACTCATATTACACGGCATTCCTCAGCAGGAACTCTTATCCTGTCATTTCATTTGCATCTAGCAACTTTCTCTTTCTCCTCACTTTTAATTACAAAAACACATACATATTTTAAAATATTTCTTTCAAGCAACAGGATTAACAAATACATTCAAATATTGCTGCAATAGAAACCAAGTTGTGGTTGCAAGAAAAATAGCAAGAACGAAACATTAGGAAAATAAAAACAAAGAAAATAACATTCTGAATAAAGGTAACGTGACTACTACATAAATTTAAGATTTAATAAGAGGATCAGAGATGTAGCACGCAGCAGGTAGACATTCGCCTTTTCTTCTCCAGCACCACAGATGGTCAGCCAAGCTTGCCAGAAGTGAGCTTTGAGCACAGAGCAAGGAGTAAGCCCTAAGAACTTCCATGTCTGACCCAGCACTACAACCATAAAAAAAATAATATTTTTCCTGGCACACAAGTCTTGCAAGTGTCTTTGCAAAAATGACTGAATGAATACATGACCGAGAGGCAAGAATTGAAAACTACACAAAAGCTTAAACAATGTTTGCCTATTACATAAGCTTGATTATTTAGATTTCCAAAGGGCAGGCCTGAGGAATAATACAGCAAGTAGGTACAAGTAGGTATTTTGCCTTGCACAGGCTGACCTAGTTCGACCTGCACCAGTTCAATCCCCTGCACTACACATGACTCCCTGAGTCCCAGGAAGAGAGATCCCTGGGGGGTAAACTGTAAGTCCTCAGCACCGCTTGTGTGGCCTACAAACAAACAAAAAGGGTTAACTTATTTTTAAGTATTTTATTATACTACCATGAGATATACCATTACAAAGATGTTCCTAAGATGTTCCTATTTGGGTTTCGGTCATATAGTGCTCCAGCACCCATCCCTCCACCAGTGCCCATTTCCCACCACCAATGTCCCCGGTTCACTCCCCCATCCCCTAGCCTAACTCCAGGGCAGGTTCTTTATTTCTTTCCCTTTCTCTGTATCTCTTTTTCTTTTCCTTCCCTTCCACATCGTGGATTACAGTACATACATTAAAAGGTTGTTATGTGTACCTTTTTGCCTATTTAATACTCAGTTCTAGGTTGCTATCAGCACTTTCGACAATTATTAGCACAATGTTCCATTTACTGTCTTACCTAGCCTCTGACTCCCACACGTTTGTGATAATTTCCACCTTTGACAAGACCTCCTGATACATGTTTCACTTGACCTTGGATATTGGTATCATAATATGTACATATATATATTTATGTCATGCAAATAAATGCAGTCATTCTATATCTCCTTCTGGCTAATTTTACTCAACATGATCTTCTCCATGTCCATTCTTTTATAGGCAAAATTCATAACTTCATTTTTCCTAACAGCTGCATAGTATTCCATTGTGTAGATGTACCAAAGGTTCTTTATCCAGTCATCGATTCTCGGACACTCTGGTGATTTGCAGATTCTGGCTATTGTGAATAATGCTGCTATGAACATAAAAGTAGGGATGGTGTTTCTGCTGCGTATTTTTAACTTCCAAGGGTATATTCCCAAGAGCAATATGGCTGGGTCAAATGAGAATTCAATTTCTAGTCTTTGGAGGAAAGTCCATATTGTTTTCCAGAAAGGCTGTACCAGCCGGCATTCCCACCAACAATAGATGAGTGCCCCTTTTCCCCGCATCCACGCCACCACTTGTTGTTCTTGCTCTTTTGGATATGTGCCAGTCTCTGTGGTGCAAAATGATATCTCATTGTTGTTTTGATTTACATATCTCTGATGACTAATGATGATGAGCATTTTTTCATATGCCTTTTGGCCATTAGATTTTCTTCTTTGTTGAAGTTTCTGTTCATTTCTTCTCCCCATGGGGTTGTTTTCTTCTTGTCAAGTTCGACCAGTGCCTGATATATCTGGATATTAACCCCTTATCAGATGGATATTGGGTGGATATTCTTTCCTATTCTGTGGACTATATTTGTATCTTGCTCACTGTTTCTTTTGAGGTGCAGAAGCTTTTCACTGCACGTAGTCCCATATGTTTATCTTTTCTTCTAGTTGCTTTGTTAGTGATGTTTCACCTTTGAAGATGCCTTTAGCTTCAATGTCATGGAGGGTTTTTCCTATATTTTCTTCAATGTACTTTATGGATTCAAGTCTGATATTGAGAACTGTTATCCATTTTGATCTGATTTTTGTGCATGGTGTTAGACAGAGGTCCTAATTCATTTTTTTACATGTCGCTGCCCAGTTTTTCCAACACCACTTGTTGAAGAGGCTTTCCTTACTCCATTTTGGACTCTTTGCATCTTTATCAAAGATTAAATAATCATGTGATTGAGGTTGGGTATCAGGATACTCAATTCTATTCCATAGGTCCACAGGTGTTTTTATTCCAATACCATGCTGTTTTAATTCCTACTGCCTTGTAGTACAGTTTGAAACTGGGAAAGGTGATGCATCCCATCTTCTTTTTCCAGAGGATTGCTTTAGCTATCCTTGGGGGGTTTATTGTTCCATATAAATTTCAGGAGTGTTTGGTCAATTTCTTTGAAGAATGCCATGATTATCCTTATAGGGACTGCATTGAATCTGTACAGAGCTCTAGGTAGTATTACCATTTTGACAATGTTGATTCTCCCCATCCATGAGCAGGGAATTTGTTTCCATTTCCTCGTGTCATCTTTTATCTCTTGGAGCAGTGTTTGTAGTTTTCTTTTATATAGGTCCTTTACATACTTAGTTAAGTTGATTCCTAGGTATTTGATTTTCTGTGGCACAATTGTGAATGGAATAATTTCCATAATATCCCTTTCTTCTCTTTCGTTATTTGCATATAGGAAAGCCACCAACTTTTGGGTGTTCATTTTGTATCCTGCCACTCTACTATATGTGTCTATTGTTTCTAAGAGTTTTTTGCTAGAGAGTTTAGGGTTCTCTAAGTATGATATCATGTCATCTACGAATAATGATAGCTTGACTTCTTCCATGCCTATCTGGATGCCCTTGATGTCCTTTTCTTCTCTGATTGCTATGGCAAGTACTTCCAGTACTATATTGAATAAAAGAGGTGAGAGTGGGCAACCTTGTCTTGTCCCTGATTTTCGGTGGAAGGCTTTCAGTTTTTCCCCCATTTAGAATGATGCTCGCTGTTGGCTTGGTAGATGACTGTAACTATCTTGAGGAAGCTTCCTTCAATTCCCATTTTCTGGAGGGGTTTAATCATTAATGGGTGCTGGATCTTGTCGAATGCTTTTTTCTTCATCTATTGATATGATCATATGTTTTTTATTTTTTTTTTATTGATATGTTGTATTATGTTGATTGACTTGCAGATGTTGAACCATCCTTGCATTCCGGGATGAATCCTACTTGGTCATGATGTATAATCTTCTTGATAAGTCTTTGGATTCTGTTTGCTACTATTTTGTTGAAGATCTTGGCATCGTGTTCGTCAGGGAGGTTGGTCTGTAGTTTTCTTTCTTTGTGTTGTCTCTTCCTGCTTTGAGTATCAGGGTAATATGTTCCTTGTAGAAACTGTTTGGGAGTGTTTCTGTTTCTTCTATTTCCTGGAAGAGCATGAAAAGGACTGACAGTAGGTCCTCCTTAAAGGTTTGGTAATGTCCACTAGTAAATCCATCTGGACCTGGGCTTTTGTGTTTGGGCAGACTTTTACTTACTGTTTCAATTTCCTCGATGGTGATAAGCTTATTCAGGTATCGCCGGTTTTCTTGTTTCAGCCGTGGAAGATTATAGGACTTCAGGAACTTATCCATTTCTTCTAGATTCTCATGTTTCATGGCATCCAGACTCTCAGAGTAATCTCTGATGATCTTTTGGATTTCTGTGGTTTCTGTTGTGAAGTCACCATTTTTATTTCTGATTCTGTTTATTTGGGTTCTCTCTTTCCCTGTCCTTACAAGTCCTGCCAATGATTTGCCAATCTTGTTTATTTTTTCAAAGAACCAACTCTTGGTTTCATTAATCTTTTGGCTTGTTTTTTGGGTTTCCAACTCATTGATTTCCTCTCTAAGTTTGATTATTTCCTTTTTTTTTTTTTTTTGCCTGGGTTGGGCTCCTTTTGTTGGTCTTTTTCTATTGTCTTCAGCTGTTAGTCAGGTTATTTATGTGGGCCCTTTCTTCTTTCCTGATGAATGTTTGCAGAGCTATAAACTTTCCTCTTAACACGGCTTTTGCCATGTCCCACAAGTTCTTATACTTGGTGTCTTCATTTTCATTTGTTTCCAGGAATCTTTGTATTTCCTGTTTGATTTCTTCTATGACAAAAAGGGATAACTTATGTAACAATCTTTAGCCCGATGCTGAAGACAGAGTGAATCCAATTTAAAGGGATTACTCTGAAAAGAAGTCTCCATTAACTCAAGTCTCCATTAACTAACGAGAAAGAGTAGAGACTAAGAGAAAGTGAACACCTTCTATAGGGAGTAATATTACAAAAAATAATATTCACTTAACATCAAATTAGATTATATTTTATATTAGAAAATTACTGGCCAAAAATAGGCCTTTTGTAGAATTTAGTATTTCTTGCTTATTTCTATACTAATATCATTTTAAAAGTCATAACAAACTGCATTTTAAACTCAGAAATTATTCTAAAAATTTACTTCTGTTTGAAAAGTCATATCAAAGTACTACATTTTAATCCCTATGTTTAATTGGCAAGATTTTGACTCTTGGAAATGAAAATTTTTCATAAACTTTCTGAGACTAATATAAAAATAATTCATTTCAGTCTCAGCAACCTAATATTATAAGTATCCATTTACTTTTCACTCTGAGTAAGCAGAATATTTATTTCTAGATTACTAGTAACAGAGATTCCTGGAAGAAGGCAAGATAGTGATTATGCATGTTTCCATTTTTATTACTGCACAGAACTTTCCAGATGGTATTTTTCATTGATATGCCCCAAAGAATATTTGCTAGATTCCCTTTTAATCACCTTACTAAAGGTAATAAAAATTAAGAAATGACCTCCTTTGGGTAGTGTCTTTTTAGGACCATAGCCAAGCAGTATGGTCTTATTCTGGGCGATGCTCCGGGTCTGTATGGGGTGCCAATTATCAAACTTGGTGGGCTGTATGCAAAGATAATGCTCTCACTGCTGTACTATCCTCCAGCCCCCAAAATAAACAACTTGTAATAGGTGACACATGACTTCAATGTGCAAGAAAATATAAAATCCATATTAACAAGTTCCCTAGGAAAACAGCCTAAAATGATAAAAAAAAAATCCAAAGACCTGTGAGAAAGCACAGCAAAAGATTTAAGTGGGCAGGAAGTCAGGCAGGGAGGCAGTAAGGCTCTTGGGGGCTTTCTGCAGGGCGAAAGAAGACACAGAACTGCAGGTGTCAAAGGGACTGGCAGAGGAATGACATCTGCTGTGGTCCCTCACCCAGCAATTTCTTTGCAAACTCTGAACCTGAACCCTACCATCAACAGACTGCAGCGAGATTTAACCCATAAGATTTCTTTTCCGTGGTCATTTAAGCAATTATAATGCTTCATTTATGCATTACTATTTTCCAAAACCTACTTCTACATTTAGTACTATTCTGTCAAGCTCTTTATCTCTGAACTAATCATGGAAGAAATCTGATTTCTGGGCTGCAGCGATAGTACAGCAGTTAGGGTGTTTGCCTGCTGACCCAGATTTGAGCCTTGGTACCACATAGAGTCCCTGCAGGCACTTCAAGATGTGATCCCTGAACACAGAGCCAGGAGTAGCCAGTGAGCACTGATGTGTATGCCCCCCAAAAATAAAGCGATCACGATCACGATCTTCCCGTTCATCATCTATTTGCTAGAGCAGGCACCAGTAATATCTCCATATGTCCTGTCTCATGCCAGTAGAACCTAGGGCTTCGGCTTGCTACAGGAACATAAAGAGCCTCAAACCATTCCCATGGGAATGACCTAATATAATTGTTACTGGAATTTGGCATATCAAATACAACACGAGCAGCTTGCCAGGCTGTTTTCATGTTGTTTCATTAAATTATTTTTTAAAACATTCTTTGCAGATACAAATTTTTTTCAGATAACCCAGCAACCAATGGCATGGGGGAGTAAGACCCTTAATACAAATGAAATTAAAGCTTGACAGTACCAAATGCTGAACTCAAAGGCTTGGAAAGTGTAAACACTTTTCTTTGTATGGTACTTTCCTATCGCCTCAAGTGTGGCATGCATTATTGTTTTTATTTTCTAATAATTTATCTCATCGATGTTCAATGAAATCCATTTTGTTTGCAGAAGGTGTGAAGGATTTTGACCTCTATGCAAAGGTTTTATAGATTTATCTATCAGAGCATCACTGGGATTTAGATGCCCAACACCTACTCCTTACAATGGTGAGTCTACGTGCTCTGTTGCCCATGACCTTATTGATTATGGTTTACGAATGCCAAAGGGCCCAATTAATGGCCATGGAAAGACAAAGCAGACCTCTGCAAGGTTTCTCTTCCATACTGACAGAGGCATAATAAAAAATGGCATCTGTCCACCCTCTGAAAATGTGCTCCTTTCTAAGTGACGTGTTGTGCTAACAAACAGAGGATGCGACCAACAACCGAAATCAGAGATAATACTGAAGAGACAAGAAACCCAAGTGTGCACTAGCATCACGAAGTCTCGGGCATCACCACTCCAGCACTGGCCATCCTGGTTGCCACTTCATAAGGATTATAACTGCCTCTCTTGTTCAAGCTGGTTTGACTGGGATTTCCTGTTTGTATGTACAAGTATTCTCATATACCAATGGAATAAAATATAACTTTAAATTATTTCAATTGGGGGCCAAAGTAAGAGTAGAATGGCGTATGGGGGGGCCCTGCCCCTTGAAATGTTGCAGGTGTGGCTGTGGTGCCCTGCTGCATTGGCAGGTGGCAGACAGGAGATAGACTTTGTCTACACCCCAGGGCTCTGCCCTGTGGGCCCTGGATGGTGGAAGGTCTGACATAGAAAGAACAGTGCACAGCCATGCAAGAGGCTTAGATAACAAAGTAGGCTAGGACCAGGTCCTTCCCAGGATCTTTCACATCTGTACAATATAATGATTATTGTAGTTGTAACAAACTGGGGAGTTTGATGGGGAATGCGGAACTATAATGTCACATTAGAAATCACTACTGAATATACACATAGATAATTGCATCATAAACCGTAAGGCAAGTCACAAGAAGTAGGAGAAGAGAGAGAAATATAGAGACAGACATAGTGATAGAAAGATGAGAGACTCAGATGCATGGGGAGAACTGCCATCCGGCTCTCCCCAGCTCAGCTGACCATGAGGCTCCCAGGAGGCAAGATGGGTTTTGGGAGTGGGCCCATCACTTCTGTAGGGCCTCAGAAGCGGCCGGATGAGACTCTCTCACAATAATAGCCACCATTATCATGGTCCAGACCCCACATCAGAACCCACGACGAGACATTGATCTCAAGACCAGCTCAGAGCAGCCAAGTTCAAGCCCAGGTAGGTGGCTCTCGGAGGCAGAAGTCACCGGGCGTTCCTGGAGATGGAGCTGGGTTACCCCTTCCCCTCTTTGACCCGTCCCAGAGGCCTGGTGTCCCCGCCCACTAACTGTCTCAGGGCTCCCGGCCATGATGCAGAGACTCAACGCATGGGGGAGAGCTGCTATCCAGCTCTCCCCTAGCTCAGCTGACCATGAGGCTCCCAGGAGGTAAGATGGGCTTTGGGTGTTGGCCCATCACCTCTGTAGGACCTCAGAAGCACCTGGATGAGACTCGCTCACCATAATAACCATCATTTTCACAATCTGACCCTCACAGCTCATCAGAACCCATGCAAGAGAGATGCTGATCTCAAGACCAGCTCAAAGCAGTCGAGTCCAAGCCCAAGTAGGCAGGTCTCAGAGGCGATAGTCACTGGTTGTTCTTGGAGATGGAGCTGGGTTACCCCTTCCCTTCTCTGACCCGTCCCAGAGGCCTGGTGGCCCCGCCCACTAACTGCCTCAGGGCTCTCAGCCATGATGCAGAGACTCAGACGCCTGGGGGAGAGCTGCCATCCGGCTTTCCCTAGCTCAGCTGACCATGAGGCTCCCAGGAGGCAAGATGGGTTTTGGGAGTGGGCCCATCAACTCTGTAGGGCCTCAGAAGCAGCTGGATGAGACTTGCTCACCATAATAGCCGCCATTTTTGTGGTCCAGACCCGGTACATCAAACTAGTGGAACCAATCATGATCTAGAATATATTTCAATCTACAATGTGTAAGAAAGGGAAGTGAGGAGAGAGAGAGAGAGAGAGAGAGAGAGAGAGAGAGAGGAGATAAAGGACCTGCCATGGAGGCAGGCTGGGTGAAGGAGGAGGGAGGTGGGGACATTGATGATGGGCGATGGGCAGGAGTGGGGGGATGGGTGTTGGAGCACTGTAGAACCAAAATTCAAACATGAACATCTTGTAATTGTATATCTAACAGTGGTATAATAAAAATATTTTTTTTAAAAAAGATAACCATTAGCAAGAAAACAAAACAGAAAAATGAATGGGGTAGGGCATTTGCCTTGCATGCAGCCAACCTGGGTTAGATCCCTGGCATCCTATATGGTCCCCCAAGTACTACCAGGATTAATTCCTGAGTACAAAACCAGGAGTAACAACTGGGCATTCCCAGGTGTGACCCAAAAGGCAAAAAAATTAAATAAATAAATCATTTCAATTGATCCAAGGGTAGTGTATCTAAAATATTTAATAAATCTTATAGAAAACAGAAAGGAGAGAGTACTTGGAACATTGCATATAACAATTACATTCCAAAAGGGGTGGGTGTTTGTCTTGCACAAGGTTGACCCAGGTTCTAGTCCCCGCATCCCATATAGTCTCCCAAGCCCATCAGAAGCAATTCCTGGAAGCCAGGAGTAACCCATGAGCATCACTGGGTGTGACCCAGAACAAAAATACAAACAATAAATAAATAAACTTTAAGATTTTAAATCAGAAAAATAGATATATATATACACATTATTAACTAAATTTTTTTTCAGAAAATCTCATAAGTAATTATTTTGGATCTTTACTTTTTGTTAGTATTCAACTTCAAAAACACTAAATAAAAGATCTTGATGCTGACTAACATTAAATTAGTTACAGAATATGTGTTTTAAATTAGCAGACTGCAACACATTTGACCTTACTTTTGCTAGTTTTCTGTGGCAATAAATTGTTTCAAAAGAGAGTAGCTATAGATTATTGAATCCAACATAGCTGGGTAACACATAAATAAGTCTCAGCCAGCTTTAGAGAATATTAAAGAGTTGTGATATATATGTGTAAACATGAAATTCTGAAGTGCTAATCCAGTGACACTTAAGTATTGGTTCCAGTTTATAAACAGATTATTTTAAGCTTCTGGCAAAATTTAAAAACTAGCAACACTGTGTGTGCCCTGTCACAGCCGGTAAGAGTCAGAGCACATTATGAGCACTAATGATCTTCCTTGAGCCCGTTATTCTAATTACTGTGAGTACCGTATTTCTGGAAATTCCAGTTTCATCTAATGTGTTATTTGGTTGAAGTTAAAAATAGAGTGAATTAGGTACTTTTTTCAACCATTCAAATTCCTTTTCTCAAGTCATGAAGATTGTTAGCATAAAAGGAATTAGGCACCTTTTTGTCAAGGTCTGCAAGAACTGAAAATAAATTTACATTTCTTACTTTGCCATCTGTGACTTAAGAATCCTAGGTAAGAGATTCACAACTAAATCTCCGAGGAGATGTAAGCCAAGTGTTACAATTAATAGATATACCCGTCTCCTGGCTGAAAACTCTGGGGCGCCCTCCTGAGGGGGTAAGCCAAGTTCCTCCAGCCAAAGCCACACCCACATCCTACAGCTGCTGCTACACCAATAGCCCAATTCCACTTGGTCATGAATAATCTCTGCAAAGACACCAAACCGTGAAAATACCAAGTACACAGCAGTTTCAGGATGAGAACTCTGGGGTCTTGGAGTTGGTGCTGGCATCCCTCCCCCTCCCCCATACCTCCAGAAACCCTAGCAGTCACGCCCCACAGCCACCCGTGTCAACTTTTGGCCCAGTTTACAGATCCTGAAGTTCCAGACTGCACAGGCCACATGTTCCACAACACTGCCAGCCCAGCAGGAGCACACTAAATTAGACTGGAAAGTCATACAGAAGCCAATGAAACTCAACAAACAAAAACAGTAACAGATGCTCAGTTAGCAACAAATACCTTAGCTGAAATGTCAGAAAAGTACTTAATGACCAGTGGTGATAACAAAACAATTTTCGCAAATTCTATTTTACTGAAGTATTTTTTATAATTCCACTGTTGTTTAGTTATAACAAGCAATACAAAATAAAATAGGGTAGATTGGGATGGAGGCTGGGAAAATGGGGAAGGAAGTTCACTCAGGAGGTGGGATGGTTGTTGGAACACTGAAAGCCTGTAACAACTGTATTAGGAACAAAATTGTAAAGCACAGTATTTAAATATGCAATTTAAAAAAATCTTAATTACTTAACATCATCAATAGATTCCTAAGAACTTTATGCAAAACTATGTACAATGAAAACAATTTTATTATAGGCTAACTAATAACAAAAGTTACGTTCCTATAACATTCTCTGGTTGCAAAAATGTCACAAAAATCTATGATTAAAAAGGACTCAAAACTTTTTCATATTCAACAGACATCTATATTTCTGTTTTAACCAGCTTGTTTCAGTTCAGGCCTCTGGCAGCCAGAACCAATCCTGGAAGGGCAGAAAGTTGCTCTTGGCTTTACCCTAAACATGATGTCCTTCAATCTCAGGGAGAAAACACACACACACACACACACACACACACACACACACACCACCACCACCACCACCGCACGCCGCAGCAACATACCAATGGGCACTTTTAGGATAGGCAAGGAAAAAGAAGTCCCCAGAGAAATACGTATGGAGAATCACAGGCAGACAGCAAAACCAGCTGGCAGCAATCACTATAACTAACACTAAATGAGAGGCCAGAGTGATAGAAGAACGGGTAGGGTATTTGCCTTGCATGCAGCAGACCGGGTTCACGCACTGCCGGGGTGATTCCTGAGTGCAGAACCAGGAGTAAGTCCTGAGTATCACTGAGCATGTCCCCAAAAAACCAAGGAAGAAAGAAAATAAAGAAGTAATTGAATGAAAATATTATCTTCAAGGACCTGTGGGGCCCCTTACTTTAACCTCTTAGCCGCTACTGAGGCAGCCTGCGGGTGGGTGGGAGGGGTGTGGGTATACTGGTGGTGGTGATGGGGCACTGGTGGAGGGATGGGTGCTGGAATACTGTATTACCAAGAACTAATTATGAACACCTTTTGTAACTATGTTTCACTGTGGTATAATAAATATTTTTAAAAATTACCACCCTTTCTTCTTCTCCGAGTCCCTTCTCTTTCCTTCAGTGCCCATCATAGTGTTCATAGGGGGTGAGACAGATCCATCCATGATCTGTCTTTGAATTCGACACGTTTCACTCTGCGTGGACAGCTCTAGATCCATCCATCCTGCCCCTACAGTGTGATTCCACACGTGGCCAGTAATCCTACCACAGCATCTTTACCCAACCTTGTCAAAGAGCACGGAGGTTGACTTCTCCAACTTTGGGTGTTGTACACGCCTGTGAATGCAAGGCTGGGGGCAAATATCACTCTTCCTTTATATTTTCATGTCCATCACATAAAGGCCACACAAAGAGTGGTACTGATGAATTCTATTATATTTCCAGTTTTAGTGAAATAAAAACATGTCAGCCAAGGCAAGGCAAACATGTCAAACAAGGCAAGCACTGCTATACAATCTCTGGTCCCTCCGTTTTTCATTTTATTAAGGGGTCTCCATGCCCTGGAGTGTTTCTTCAGAGGATGTAGTCATTTACAGTCCTACCAACAGTCCACCAGGGATCCTTCCTCTGGTGGATATTTCCAAACTAGTTTACACTTAGGCCATTTTCATGGGTGTGAGGAGATAGCACACTGAGGTATTGATCTCCCTTTCCCAAAGAGTAAGCAATTTGGAGCCTTTTCTCTCTCTATCTGTGGTGACTTCAGAGACACGGCCACACAGTATTTTTCATGCAGATTTTAGACTCTCAGTATAGCACTATTTGCTCATTCTTTCTTTCGTTCACTCTGCCAACACATTGAAGTCTCCTTACATATCTTGGATGTTGAAGTCACGGATCACCTAGTTTCTTCAGAGTATTTTAGGGTTTCAGGTAAATATCCAAGGTATTATACACTTGGAGTTCATTTGTGTGGATGTCATTATGATTTTGTTTCTGATTTATGATATGTGTATACTTTTGTTAAGTGCCATTTGTTGATATCATCCTTTTTCCATTGTCTGAACATTGTCATAAATCTGATGACCATATAAGTGTCGATTTTATCCCAGTTATTTTTCCAGTATTTTTCTATTTCTTGAGTCTCTATGACTGTTTGGGTTCCAATCCTCGACTGTTTTATTACTCAAGTATTTCATTACTGCTCTCTCTGTGAATACAATGCCTCACAATTGTTTTGACTATTTGGTGGGCCTTCAAGATTTTGGCATTTGTTTATCAGAGATATGGCTCTGTAGTTTTCTCTTTTAGTGTTGACATTTTCTGACTTGTGGGATAGTGCAATAATAGCAGTGTTAAATGTGTTTACGGAATGTTACCCCCTCTTCAATTTGCAAAAGAATTTGTGCCAAGATGAGGTGCTTAAGGTTTTGTGGAATTTGTAGAATTCCCTTTTGTTCTTAGGAAGGTTTCTGATAAATTTTGATTTCTGTACTTGTGAATACTCTGTTGGCTATTTGTTTATTTTGGATTCAATCTTGGAAAGTTGTATGAGTCTAAAAATTTGCCCAAACATTTCTTCTAGGCTGTTCAATTTGTTTGAATACAAACAAATTGCATACAAATAATTTACAAACAAATCTTATACAAACAGATCGAAGAGAATTGCAATCTCTTCAATCCTTGTATTACTGCATATTTGCAATTTTAATATCTGATTATTTCTTTCAGAACTTTATCTTCTTTTCCTTCCTCCTAAGGAGGAATTGATCCATTTTGTTGACCCTTTCAAAGAGCCTGTTCTTGATGACTGGATAAAGAAACTTTGGTACATCTACACAATGGAATACTATGCAGCTGTTAGGAAAAATGATGTCATGAATTTGTCTATAAATGGATGGGCATGGAGAGGATCATGTTGAGTGAAATTAGCCAGAAGGAAAGAGACAGATATAGAATGACTGCATTTATTTATTTGCATGACATAAATATATATAGATAGATATAGATAGATATTAATATATATAGATATATATAGATATATAGATATAGATAGATATAGATAGACATAGATAGATACAGATATATATATAGATACCAAAATTCAATGTCAGGCAAATGTGTATCAGGAGGGCTTACCAAAGGTGGAAATTACCACAAACATGTGGGAGTCAGAGGTTAGATAAGACAGAGAAAGGAACATGTGCAAACAAATGTCGAAAGGGCTAATACCAACCTAGAACTGAGTGTTGAATACAGGCAGAAAAATGCACACAACGGCTTCTAACTGTATGTAGTGCAAGCCACAATGTGTAAGAGAGGGAAGAGAGAAAGAGGGAGAAAGAGAGAAAAGAGATATAGAACCTGCCATAGAGGCAGGCTATGGGCAGGGGGAGGGAATTGGGGACATTGGTGGTGAGAAATGGGCACTGCTGGAGGGATGGGTGCTGGAACACTATGTGATCGAAACCCCAAACATGAACAATGTTGTGATTGTATATCTCACGGTGGTATAATAAAATATTAATTTAAAAATAAATAAAACAGAAAAATTTAAAAAAAAAGAACTGAGCTTACATGGGAGGGGAATGGCTGGAAGGACCCTTTGTACGCTGGTGGAGGCAGCAGGATCTCTGGTGATGGTTGTAGGTGGTATTACAATGATATATTCACATATATCATATAATCACATGGAACGTGTGATTAGCAGTGTTTTAAATCCTGGTACTTATAATGCACAAAAGAAGAGAAACAGAAAGAGAGAGAGAGAGAGAGAGAAGAAAAGTGTGTGCCATAGAGAGTGGGGGGGGGGTGGAGAGGGAAACTGGACACACTGCTATGTGGTGTGGGGACATGTACACTAGTGGAGGGATGGGTGCTGCAACACTGATGACTGAATCCCAATCATGAACAGTTTTGTCATTGTATTTCTCACAGTGATATAATGAAATGTTTTAAAAAAGTTAAAAAAAACAAAGAGCCTGTTCTTGGTTGCATTTTAATATTTTTTTATCTACTAGGAGGTTTGGGGTTTTTTGTGGTCTCATTTATTCCCATTCTGATGTTCATTATTTCCTGCTTCCCTGTTCGCCTCTGGTTCTATTTGATCCTCCTTTCCAAGTTCTGAAGAAACTAGGTTAGACGGTCTATTTGAGACTTTTTTTGTAAACTTGGGTGGGTGTGTATTGCTATGAACTTCCCTCTTAATACTAATAACTTTTGCTCTAGCTCTTGGGATCAAAGAGCTTATTTCTTTTGACTTTTCTGTTTTTGGAGTCATTTTTTTATTTCTTCTTTATTTCTTTGTTTACCCAAGAATTATATATGTGCCAGTATATATAAATATAACCATACATATACATATCTGTTCTTCTTTCATTGCCTCCTATGAATGGAAAGACATTAAAATACACAAATTGTCCTTTTCTTTCTTCCATTTAATGTTTTGTTTGTCTTGTATTCTGTTGTTTATGTTTCTGATCCTGCATTAGCAATCATTCACTTCCCTTTTTTGCTCACTTAAGACCATATATCTGTAGAACTGATTCTCTAACTTTGTTAAGTTTCATTATGATAGTTATTCTAAATGGTTTGGTCTGTTATATCCTCCCGTTCGGTTCTTTATGTTTTCTTTCTGATACTGACTTTAAAATAGCACATTATTATTTCCAAAAGTTGCCTTTTGAATATTCCTACTTATGCATCTGTGCTAAATGTGTTATACTGCAGACGGCAGCTGCTTTTGTGACATAATTTTGTTTATGTGTCCCTGGTAGGAAGTGGGCATGTCATGAGATGGCCATTCCAGGTGATCAATCATAGGGATGATGGTGCTGGGCATGGTGGGAATGCAGCAAGGGGCCGAATCCCATCCAGCCATGCCCTTCCATGAACATCCCTGATCTCTATGCAGAAGGCATGAGTTCAGTCACCCTGCTCTGGATCCCAGTCACACACCTGACCTTTCAGCTTCCTGAGCAAGTGGAGACTGCCCACCACCCTACTATCATTAACCAACACCAAAAATTAGGTATTGGTCCCAGTTCCAACTGGTATTATCAAAAGTTATCAGCACAGGTTGGTCACTGTCACTGATAAATTCACTTTACGTGGGGGAAAAAAAAATGTTTACAGTCTCTGTTCTCCCTGAGCAGAGTCCGGTCAGCCAAAAGCCCCAACAGCTGCTACACTCCACTCGACAGAGACCTTCCCAGAAGCCCCCTCCTCCAAATCCCTCCACCCTGCAGGGAAAGCAACCCTGAGCAGGCCAGGCTGGCTTGTGGCTGAGAATCCCTGAAACGAGAAGATTGCCGTCAGCGGTGGATACTGCCCCATCTCAGAGCAGTGAGGGAGTGAGTACAGAGAAATTGCTCCATCTTGCCGCCTGTCTTAGAGCTCTAATGTATTAGAGCTCCAACTTATTTGAAGTATTCAGAGAAAACGCTGCTATTAGAGATGCAAATGATAAAAGTTTCAATCATCAAGCATCAGCTAGTTTCTACCTTTTTTCCACAAGACACTTTACCAAAGAAGAGTGTTGGCAAACAGACAGTGAACAGACCTTTCTCCCGCTCTGTGTACGCTTGTTATAGATCAATTGAGGATGTCCTGAAAAAATTTCACCCTATTGTACTGTATGTTTTTAATATTCCACAAAGTAATAGACTAATTTTTGGTGAAGTTTCAGTAGTAAGAACTGTAACTATCACAGTCAGAACTATCTCTCTACCACTTTCTAGTTTAACGTATCTAAATAGAATCTTTTTTGTTTAGTAGGGCAAGTTCAGAATTCTGCTTGCTTTGGTTAGTATTTATGAAACAATTTATTTTCCATTTATTGAGCTTAGATAAGTCCTGAGAGGTTGAGTAAATTGGCATATGTGGTCCTTAATGATTTGATTGAGGGGGCAGTTAGCTATCATCCTAACGTGAAAGGTACTTGTAGATGGCTTATGATATCTAAAGGTACATAGGTCCTATCTGTATATTCTGTTCTTGCTAGTTTCTCTTCCCTTACTCTTATTAATTATGGTCTCTATTCTCTTCCCCTACCCCATTATTTTTCTTTTTGCTTTATTTTCATTGATTTCTCTAGATTCATTCTGTTTGGGGGACACATACACTGGTGCTCTGATGCTGAAGCATGGTCCCAAACAGTGCTCAGGGAGTCTCATGTGTTCATGCCTTGCTTGGCATACAACCTAGGGCTCCTGCATGCAAAGTATGTGCTTCAGCCCTTCCAGTCATCTGCCTGGCCCTCAGTTAATCCTCTTTTTTGACTGCTTTTGGTTTTGGTTTTTGGGTCACACCCAGCAATGCTCGATTACTCTTCCCTCTACATTCAGGAATCAGTCTAAGACCTTACTCCGGGCACCATATGGAATGCTGGGAATCAGTCCAGGGTCGGTCGCATACAGAGCAAGTATCTTGCCCACTCTACTATCTCTCCAGCCCCCTTCAGTTACTTCTTAAATGTTAATGCTTCAAAGATTTTGCATGAGTGATATATAGATAATACTTTTATAATACTAGAATCTCCTGACTAGGCCCCCTGGGATGAAGACTGGGCCTGCTGGGAGAACCCAGAGCCAGGGCAGAGCCTGGCAAGCTACTCGTGGTGTATTCGATATGCCAAAAACACTAACAATAATGGACCTTATTCCCAATGAATGGAGACGTTACTGGCGCCCGCTTGAGCAAATCGATGAACAATGGGAAGACAAGTGATACAAGTGATACAAGATGAGCCCATAAGACTACTGTGAAAATGGCAGAAGTGAGACTGTGTGACTGGGTGAATCACTCCAAAATGATGGGCTTTATAAAGTGCCCCACAAAATCCAGGGCTATTTGTAGACAGTGACAATTTTATGTGTTTGTTTCTTTAGTATCTTTATTAGTTGATGTTTGTAGGTCAAACCATAAACTCTGGTACTGGACCACCCGAATTCAAATATTGCTCCACTTTTCCTGTATAACACCAGGTTGAGATGACCATAGTTTCTCTCCCTTCCACGGATATGATTCCACTGTTAGCTGCAGGATCCAAAAACAGATGACATCTAGCTAAAAAAAACACACATGGCCTGCTGTGCTCAAGGCTCCCAGTCGACCAGATATTGTCACCCTTGTCTGCACCAGACTGTGCATTAATAACAGGGAACTCCAGCAACCAACCTGGAACTGGAGCTCTGGCTCAAATTCTGAGTTTGAGGCAGTGGGACTCACCACTGTGGCCACACTATTTTGGAAATAATGTGTCCGGGGGTGGGGAGAGGAGTGCACATTTTGCTCCAACCCAAAGCTGGTGCTTTAGACCTACAGAGGAAACAGAACACAGATGGAGTGTGACACAATACTCACCAGCATCAGTCCCATCTATAGGGCACTGAGCAGAGGACGGGCCCAAACTTCCTCTAGTGACTAAACATAAAGTAAAAGGCTACGAGAAGCCAGAACGCTATTCTGAGCCTGAGAAACTAGACACCTGGAAGAGTGTCCGAAAGATTTGTACTCCAGCAAATGGGAGCCAGCAAAGACAGAGAACTCATCACTTTACCCGCACAGGGGACCTTTGTCATCTACATGAGGACAAGGGCATCCTCAAAGCCTTCAGAAACATCCCTAAGACAACTGTTTCATATCGGCCAAACAAACACTCTGAACTGGCTCCTGGTGGGCATGTGGAACTTGTTTCACTGAGACCGTAAGAGCTTTGTTCACAGTAGATGAACCGTGGCCTGAAGCCGCCCCCTCAGGAATAATGACAATCTTCCCAGGCAAGATGCTGAAGATGGGCCTTAGCAGAACCCTGAAAAACCCAGTGGTCCAAGAGCCTTCCCCAGTCCCACACAGGAAAATTCCTCTCGCTCTGAATCCTGAAGAACAATCCATTAAAAGGTCTGAGCACCATGCCGGAGCTAAAGCCAGTTGCAAAGATGGTCACTACAGCCTCATTTTTTTTTTATTTTTTAAAATTTATTTTTTGACAATTGCAACAATGTTCATGTTTGGGTTTAAAGCCATACAGTGTTCCAGCACCCATTCCTCTACCAGTGCCCACCTCCCACCACCAATGTCCCTGATACCCTCCCCTCCACTAGCCTGCCTCCATGGCAGGTTCTCCATCTCTTTTCTCTCTCTTTCTCTCTCTCTTCCCTCTCTTACATGTTGTGGATTGTAATAGACTTTCAACAATCATTGGTCCACTGTTCCTTTCTCTGTCTTACCTAACCTCTGCTCCCGCACATTTGTGGTACAGCCTCATTCTTCACCCACCCTAGTATCACTTATTTCTTCCAGTATCCTCTGGAGGAAATAAGGCAATAGCAACATGAGAAGGAAATTAGTGGTGACTTCCAGGCCAGGGGCTATGTGGAGAGCAGAAAAGGGAAGCAGGATGCTGGGATGAAGGAATCAAAGAAACCTGCAGCCACAGACAAAGCCTGGAGGAAAGAAACCACAGGCAGAGGAAACAAAGCCCAAGGCATCAGCCTCTACCTGTGCTATGAAAGGGAAATCATAAATAAAAGATCCGAGCAAATAAAGAGGTAATGAGAAGGAAAATTAAACGAGGGTCCCAGTGCAATAGTACAGCAGGTAGTATTTGCTCTGCACACAGGCAGCCCAGGTTCAATCCCCAGCATCCCATATGGTCCCTGAGCCTCGACAGGAGTGATCCCTAAGTGCAGAGCAAGGGAGCTACTCCTGAGCACTGCCGCGGTGACTCTAAAACTAAACATAAATAAATGAATGAATTTGAATTCTTGCTCCATATACTCAAGGTCTAATAACTTGAGTATATGGAGAACATATACTCTAATAACTTGAGTATATGGAGAAACCTAGAACAATGGTTTCTTGAACTCCCTGCTCCACCTCAGCAGTCAAGAGGAAAGCAGGAGATAACGAAACAACAGTAGCCAGAACTCAGCCCCTGTGTCCCATGCACAGCCAGGCCACAAGACTGGCTCACAGTGAGCAACACAGAATGACGAGAACCCAGGCCACAGCTATCCGTTCTCCATTCCCTTGCCAGCAGGCAAACTGGGGTGAATTGGAGACTCACAGGTTCAGAATGACAGGCTGTTACAGGAATTGATGCTCATGGCAGGAAAGCTCCCCATGAACCACAATTGAATCAAATGTTTCCAGCAACCTTTCAGAAAAGAAAACTTCATTAGGGTGAACTCTGGGCCACCGCAGAGATACCACTGGGTATGACAAACAGAGAGCACGGGTGAGTTCCCTTGTAAAAGGTCTGGTTCACACCATGAAGCAAATACTTACCTATGCCCATAAAGCTCTGTGTGCACTTGAAAACCTCAAGAGCAGCAAGATCAGAGACGCAGCCACAGTAGTGTTCTATTTGTGAAGGACAGAATAAGGTTCTCCAAGTGTGGTGCTTGGGGAAAAGGGAGAAGAGCTTGTTTACACATGCACAGAGTAAGCAGCTGTTGAAGTGGTGGGACTGGGAAGGAGATGAAAGGGGCCTTGAGCTAAAAATACACCACAGGCTTCACCATCATGCCAGAAAACCTCCGCAGCTCCTGTCTGCAGCTCATGTGCAAAGTCCTGCTGAAAAGCAACTGTTGTCAGGGTGCAGAGCTCCGTGCACACAAATCAGCCATAATATTTAGTTTAAATTAGTTGAGCTCATATGCCACTTGTACCAGCTGATGGGGCAGAGAGAGAGAGGGAGACCCTTACAATGGGGACTAAGGGTTCTGAAAGGGAAGGACACTTGAGATTTCTCCAGTGACTGAAAAAAGAAAGAAAATCTATTAGGGCAATAAAACAGAGCTAGCCCTAACTTTTAATTCTATCTGCAAATCCCAGCATAAGCTTGTGTCTGAGCACATGTGAATGCATGTGCATATGTACACATACACACAAACACAGCAGTCACAGAAAATCTGGACTTTCTATAAAACCCCCCCTCCCCCTTTTTTTTTTTGCTTTTTGGGTCACACCCGGCAATGCTCAGGGGTTTCTCCTGGCTCTGCACTCAGGAATTACTCCTGGTGGTGCTCGGGGACCATATGGGATGCCGGGGATCGAACCTGGGCTGGCCTGGTCCAGCCGCTGCAAGGCAAACGCCTTACCCACTGGGCTATCACCCGGCCCCCTCTATAAAGCCCCCTTTTATCTTTTTCTTTTTACTTAATACAATAACTCAATAACTTTAATGTAAAAAGGTTACTTGCATCAAGTCAGTTACTGCAACATTATAAATATTAATAGTATGTTCAATTTTCAAAACCTAACAATAATAGAGCAAAAGGTTAAGGGAATTATCACAAATTCCATTTCTAATTAGTTGGCAGCTAGTTAGAATTTCATTGTAGAATACCAGTAACATGGTCAATATAGCTGGTACCCTGAATAAGAAATGACAGGAGAAAATATGAATATAACCATTAGAAGTTAATAAATATGCATTAAATGGTATGAATATAACCATTAGAAGTTAATAAATATGCATTAAAAATAAAATTAAATACTGAAATTGTTTTATTCCAAGGGTAAAACAACTGGAATCATTTTCTCCTCTCTCTCTCTCTCTCTCTCTCTCTCTCTCTCTCCCCCTCATCTCTCTCTCATTCATTTCTGATTTGGACTATACTATATCTGGCTTTATTCAGGACTTAATAACTGACTCTGTTCTTAGGGATTGCTCCTGGTGGTGCTTGAGGAACCTTTAGGGGAGGGACTGAACCCAGATTGGCTGCTGGCAAGGCAAATGCCCTACCCAGGGTGTTCTCTTGCCACTGCTTTTCTCATATTTACTGGGAAATATAAATATTTTCTACAGTGTGCATTCAGAACTGTGTACTTAAAAATTTTAAGTATTAATTTTAAACAGAAATGGAATCATTATACAATATATAATAACATTAAACCAAAATGTTATATACCTCAAGTGACCTGAATAGTATATCAATTGTATCCCATGGAATCTTTATTTAAACTCTAAAAGTGGTAGATAAATTAAATATATTTTTTGCAGAATAAAACCTTAAATGCAACAATATTACTGTGATTAGGAAGCTTGACACCCCTGCTTGGAAACTGCCCAAGAGACTGAGATCAGTGGCTATCGTGTGAAACATGGCAGTAACAGAGGAGAGAACTTTGTTCCAGGACTCTGCAACTCACTAACTAGTTTTTTGGTTTGGGACAAAGTCCTGAGACTTTCTAAATCTTCTCCATAAATATTACTATCATTACGTTCTTACTGACTACAGAGAACATGCTGGATGCTTTACATAGCGTTCTTGCTGACATGAACGACCATGATAGAGAAGAAACCATCATCACATGTTTCATTATACTCGTCTCTTTAAATATCAGCTAACTCGAAGTATAAATAAATATGACATAATTTATCATAAAATACCCCATTTTCTTTCCAACATACATACACACAGCAGTCTAGTCCAGCATTTTTCAACCAGTTCATAAGCTCCCCATGCATCTTCAGGATACTAAAATGTGGGTAAATACAGAAGCCCCCCTTCTTCATTTAATACATGATCATTTAATCTTTGATAAAGGTGCAAAAAGTACAAAATGGAGTAAGGACAGTGTCTTCAATAACTCTTCAACAAGTGGTGCTGAGAAAACTGGGCAGCTACATGAAAAAAATGAATTTGGTTCTCTATATTACCATGCACAAAAGTCTGATCAAAATGGATTAAAGATCTCAATATCATACCTGAATCCATAACGTACATTGAAGAAAAATAGGAAAAACCCTCCACTATATTGAAGCTAAAGGCATCTTCAAAGATGAAACACCACTAACAAAGCAACTGGAAGCAAAGATAAACATATGGGACTACATGGAACTAAAAGCTTCTTCACATAAAAAAGAAATGACAACCAAGATACAAACACTCCACAGAGTGGTAAAGAATACTCACTCAATACCCATCTGATAAGGGGTTAATTAATATCCAGGCTATACCAGGCACTGGTAGAACTTTACAAGAAGAAAAGAGCCAATCCCATAAAAAATGGGGAGAAAAAAATGAACAGAAACTTCCAAAAGAGAATTCGAATGGCCAAAAATTATGAAAAAATGCTCATCATCATTAATCATCAGGGAGATGCAAATCAGAACAACAATGAGATATCACCTCACACCACAGAGACTGGCACATATCCAAAAGAGCAATGACAACAAGTGCTGGCATGGATCAGGGATGAAAGGGAGTCTCATCTTTTGTTGGTGGGAATGTTGACTGGTACAACCTTTTTGGAAAACAATATGAACATTCCTTCAAAATCTAGAAATTGAGCTCTCATTTGACCCAGAAATACCACTCCTGGAAATATACCCTGAGAGATCAAAAACACACAGCAAAAATAGCATCTGCATGTTTATGTTATAGGAGCTCTATTCACAATAGCCAGAATCTGGAACCAACCAGAGTGTCCGAGAACAGACGACTGGATAATGAAACTGTGGTACAGCTACACAATGGAATACTATGCAGCTGTTAGGAAAAATGAAGTTATGAAATTTGCCTATAGATGGATGGACATGGAGAGTATCATGCTAAGTGAAATTAGCCAGAAGGAAAAGGACAGATATAAAATGACTGCATTTATTTGCAGGATATGAAAATAAAATAGTATGAAAACAATATCCAAAACATGGTCTTGTGAGCGGGTGAAATCTACATAAGTGTGTGGGAGTTAGAGGTTTAATAAGACAGAGAAAGGAAAATGTGTCTATAAATGTTGGAAATTATAAATGCCATCCTGGAACTGAGCATTGAATAGGTGTTGGATGACAGGTTTAGCCAGTCTGGGAGCTTTGCTGTTTTACCCAATCACAGCTTAATCTGCTTACATGTTCTTAAGCCAAGGTTCATTCTAATGAGACCTCTCTTCTATGTAAACACTGCTAGAGGGTGTGGCAGTTATAGAAGTCACCTTATTAACTTCTGACTTATACATCTACTAAGACTTCTATGTTATCTAGATTGGGCACAGCTCCTCTTTATACCCACTGCACCCAGCTTGGGACAGTTAGAATTTACCAGGAGACTGCCACCCTGGCTATGTTGAGACTATCTTTAAGATTAAGGAAGGATCATACTAGCTTGCCTCACGCAGGCGAGTGTGATCATTTCAGTATATGGAGAACAAGATATCCAGAATCACCCTGGTGCAGATAATAAATAAGAAGGACCTTGTGGGTACCATCAAGATTACATGAAGCCCATGAAATTAAGATGTATTACTTTATATCAGCCCCCTCTCTTTCTCCAGTGTTTTATATAAGAATAATCTCAGAAGGGATTAGTCCTAGGCTAATGTTTTGTGTATACCTGTAATATGGTGTGGCACCATGCTTCTATACTCTGTTTAGGGTTCTTTGTTGACAGGACCTATCCACAGATAGGATTACTTTGGTGTATATAAGTGACTTGAGGCCCCTTCCTCCTTTTTACCCTTCTTTTGGGTAGGACTCCTCTTGGATGAGATCCTCTCTCTTTGGTGGGAGACTTAGGCTCTCTTGTATGGTCTAAGTTATGACCATAGCTAGAGTTCTTTCATTGTATTGGATTGTGGTGGTAGAGCTTTTATAATATTAAAAGCCTTTTTTGGATCTGTGCAGGACTCATGAGTTTTTCATCCGTTCCCCAGCATTCTCAGAATAGAACTTCTGTCCTGACACTGTCAGAGACCCGGAAGCTCCCAACATGTACTTAAAGGGATATACATGATAACCTCTAAAGGTATGCATTGCAAATCACAATGTAACTGATTGAAGAGAGAGAGAGAGAAAGAGGAGAGGCAAAGTGCCTGTCGAAGAAGCAGGCCGAAGGAGGGGGAAGGGAATCAGGGCACATGGTGGTGAGAAGTGAGCCCTGGTGGAGGGATCAGTGCTGGAACACAGTATGACTGAAACCTCTTGCAGTACACTGTTGCCCAGAGCCTCTGCATCTTCCCTGCAGATAAGGGACAAAAAACAGTTTGATATGTGGCAGTACATCTTATTATGTATTCTATGTTAGCTGGTATAAATATTTTCTCTCATGCTACCACAATCATCATGTGACTAGATAGATCTTACCAGTATATTTATCTGGTCACATTGGACCTCCTAAGTAATTAGACCAAAGAGAAATGCTGTTTGCCTCCAAGCAAGCACATACGACTCTCTAGTAAGTCTAAAGGCTAATATACAAAACAACTACGAAGACAAGAATTTAGTGTAGGCTTGGAGAAATATATACCTGGCTGTAGAATATCCATTGCTACAGATGCTTGCCTTTGTATTCTGAGATACAGTTAGTTCATCTCAGATGCCCCTTCCCCATCTACAAAGGACCTGCAGCCTTGGCTGGGCAATATTAACATTTCAATAGGGCTAGGTGAGGTCCTAGAAAAGTTACCTGAGGGGGCTGACCCTAACTGCTTTCCATTGGTGTGGAAGGTCTGAACTGAAAAATTACAAAAGCTGTGGCCTTTTTTCCCTTTGCCTTTTCACCTTCTCCATCTGCTCTACGCCTCTCTGTTCTCTTCCCTGTTGAGTCTTAACACGTGGTAGCGTTCTTCTTGGCCTAGGATTCTAAACCTGCAAGAGCTGGGGCCCACCTAGGAACCTAAAGCCCAGGGTTTTCCTATTGTGGATTTGTATACTAGAACAAATGTGAGTAAAGCCTTTTGAAATTCTGCTGGATTCTTGCGTCTTACTCAGACCACCAGCCACCGATCCCCTGGGGCAAAAGAGGATCCCTAACCCTGCTCCTGCACTCAGGGTACCCCGACAGAAACCTAAACATGAACATCTTTGCAATCGTATTTCTCATGGTGGTATAATAAAAAAAATTTTAATGGTCAATGTGTTTGAAAATTTCCATGCCTGAGCACAAATTTTCTTTGGATTTTGTGGTACTTATCCCAGAATTAGTGTCTTCTCAAACAGCAAGAATTCTCAGAAGACACCTTCAAAGTTTCATTACTTTTGAATTATTTTTCATTACTTTTCTTTCTTTATTTATTTATTTATTTATTCATTTATTTGCATTTTGGGTCATACCTGACAATGCTCAGGGGTTACTCCTGGTTCTGTACTCAGGAATTACTCCTGGCGGTGCTCAGAGGACCATATGGGAAGCCAGGGGTCGAACCCGGGTCGGCCACGTGTAAGGCAAACGCCTTATCCACTGGACTATCACTCCAGCCCCTCATTACTTTTCAAAGCTAACATTGCAATGAATAAGCTTGGCCTCATGGTGAGTGGCCCTATGGAGTTCCTGGGGGAAAAGCAAAAGGCTCGGCCTGCATCTATCCTTGTCCTACATAGCTCCTAGGGCTTGCTCAGCATGCAGGCAGCAATGCCTACTGGACTTGGAGCAAGCATTGGGGACCTCTACCCATTCCCCAGACTCCGGGTCAGTAGGTGTGACCTTGAGCTCCAGCCACCACAGACAACCGCTGGAAGACGCCACTACAGATCCATGGCTGCGCAGCTTGGTCTCATGGTGAGCGGCCTATGGAGTTCCTGGGGGAAAAGCAAAAGTCTCGGCCAGCATCTGGTCATATCCTCCATAGCTCCTAGGGCTTGCTCAGCATGCAGGCGGCCACGCCTGCTGGACTCGAGCAAGGATTGGGGGCCTCCACCCATTCCCGAGACTCCAGGTCAGTGGGTGTAACCCTGAGCTCCAGCCACCACACAGCCACGCTGCACGTTAATCTTAGACTCAAAGTATTTTAGCACCAGTTCCTTTCAGGATCTTTCTCATTTGTAGACTTCAATGATCATTCTATTTGCAACAAACTGGAGAGGTTATGGGGAATGAGGATTCATGATGTCAAAACTCACTATTAAATATTCAGATAGAGACATCATACATTATTAGTATGCGTAAGACAAGCCATAAAGTGTAATAGAAGAGAGAGAGAGAAATACAGGGACATAGAGATAGAGAAGTAAAATGCGCCTGCAATAGGGGCAGGCAGGGTATGGGTGGGCGTGTTTGGGAATTGAGTGGTGGGAATTGGCACTGGTGGAGGGATGGGTTCTGGAACACTGTATTGTAGAGACCCCATTATGAACATCCTTGTAATTCTATATCTCACATGGTATAATAAAAATTAAAAAAGAGAGACAGAGAGAGAGAAACAGAGAGAGAGAAAGAGAGACAGAGAGAGAGTGACAGAAAGGAAGGAAAAGAAAAAACGCCTGCTATAGAGCTGGGAGGGAGGGAATGTGGGGACATTGGTGGTGGGAATGGGGTACTGGTGAAGGGATGGGTGCTGGAACAATCTATGACTGAGACCCAATTATGATCTTCTTTGTAATTGTATATCTCACTGTGGTATAATAAAAAAAATTTAAAAAACATTGCAATGAATAGTTTTCTTTATATTGTCTCTTACCCTCTATTTCTATAAAAAGTTAACTTGATCTATTGAGAAAAACTGAAAAGTAAAGAATAATGGTCTAAAATTTCGGAATATTAATTAAGACTAATCTATTGCATTTTACACCAAATTACAAATGAGCCAAAAAGCTGCACTAAAATAATTCAAAGCCTATAATATTTATCAGATGTATGAAAATGCGTAAATACAAACACACATACAGACACACAGACACACACACTAATACAATTTCAAGCCATAATGTCCAAAAGGGGAGAGAGACTGAGAGGGATAGAAAGAGAGGAGAGAGAGAGAGAGAAAGAGAGAGAGAATGTACACTGTGAAGGAATGGATATTGGGACATTATAAAACTAAAACCCAATCATAAACAGCCTTGTAACAATGTATAGCAATGTATCTCTTTTACTGAATTCAATGAAAAGATTAAGAAAATATTACAGGGCATAGAAAGAAAGAATAAGAGACCAGATAAAATATGAATATACATTTATGAAAAAATATACTAATTGTTTGGGACAAAGTAGGCCCAAACCTCTGAAATAACAATCTGTATTAGAGAAATAAGAATAGAAACAAGGAGTTGGAGGTGTAGTACAGGGGGTAAGACATTTGCATTGCACGCAGCCAACATTGGTTCCATCTCTGGCACCCCATATAGACCCTGGAGCACCACCAGAAGTGATCCCTGAGGGCAGAACCAGGAGCAAGACCTGATAACCTCTGCATCTGGCCCAAAATAAAATTTTAAAATATGAACAAACTTCTAAACTGTCCCATATATGTGATATTGGTAATAGCCCGAAGGACAGAAGGAACATTTCGGTCCAACTATCACTTTATAAAGTGTCAACAGCTTTGAGTTGAGTCATCATCCTGGGAGCACTATCATTGCTCACACTCATGCCCCAGGAGACCAAGACCTGGGGTAGACAAATACTTTTCCAGGCTCACATGCCTGACAGTCAGGAAAATGCCAAAAACTGAAGCCTGACAGTCTAATTCCAGCACCCGTGCTCTTTGACACAACTCTTGAAATTAACAAAATAAATATTAACATTGCCATCACAAAGTGCCAATGCTATCAAAATAGGAATGCTCCAAGGTAGGAAATCAAACATAATATCAAAACTGATTACAAAGTAATGGAGAGTATGCCACATAGTTTGGGGGGGAAATTTTACTCTATAGAGAAAAAACATGAATTCCTTTTCCCAATAATTCCACTCTTATGAATATAGCCACAGGAAATATGTGAAAATTTAAAAAAATCTATTTGCCTGAAAATATTCGTGATTTATATTATATAATGGCACCATTTATAAATATAATAATTCAAACATCCATCAACACAGTCATTACCAAGTGGTTTTTATTATATTAAAATGCATAATTATTATGACCATATTACATCATGGAAAAAAGGTGAAATGATATATAAAGTATTCAAGTGACTAGGTCTGAGAAAGGCTAAGAAAGAAATGAAAACACCTCATTAATTTCAAGTGGTAGTTTGCAGTGCTTTAAATTTAGTTTCCCATTAATGCTGCTATTTTGTGCACTAAATAAATTCCATGCAGTATGCATAATTTTAAATTGTATAGTATAATGATATGTGTAACATTGCCAATGAAGTTTTGACACACAGAAACCATTTAATCCAGGCTAGACAGAAGGTAACTTACTGCATGCCCCACACTAATATTAGGGCTTCACATGCATTAACATCCTTCATGGTTCCAACAAACCTACACTTGCATTAGATCACTTACGAATAATTAAAATAACGCAGAAGCTCATAAGTCAGTTTCTCAAGGTGGAGGGCCGACGAATGTGACCTGCAGAACTAGAATGTTCTCTACAGCCCACACCACCAACAGCCAAGCAAACCTTGCTAGTGCCCTGTGTGGCAGCTAGTTCATGGTCTCTTCACGAGATATCAACTAAGGACACAGGCAAGCAATGAGCGAGTGTAAGGGCGAGGACTTGCTGCAGGAATTTTACTGTCTGGACATGAAGTTACTGTTTTAAACTAAAGATTTTTAGGAGCTCCCCTTTTATTTATCATTATTATTATTATTTTACTTTTGGTTTACAATACTATAAAATAATGATTTCTCAGGGACATAATTCCAACACCGCACCCATCACCAGTGTACCCATTTGCCTCCCCCAAGGAATTCTGCCCCTCCCTATTATCCCCCAAATCAACTAGGTGAGTCACTTCCCCAGTCATGTCACCTTTGAATCTTTGTTGCTACCTCACTATGTATCTTTAGGTACCAAATTTGAGAGAGATCCTTCTATTCTCAAAACACAAAAACACTGATTTAAAAGGATATATGCATACCTATGCTCATCACTGCAGTCAGTACACTAACCCAGACAGAAAAAACCCAAATACCCAACTACAAATGAATGGACTCACAGGAGATCTTTACAAAAAGGTCTTTTCATACCACAAGGTCTGGGAGTCAGAGATTGGGTGGGACAGAAAAGGGAACAGTGTGCTAACAATTGTTGTAAGTGATAATATCAGCCTAGAACTGAGTATTGAATATAGGCAAGAGATACACATGATAACCTCTGAATGTATGTATCACAATCCACAGTGTGTAAGAAAAGGAAGAGAGAGAGAGAGGGAGGGAGGGAGAGAAGTGATAAAGAACTCTCCATAGAGGCAGTCTAGGGGATAGGGGGAAGTGGGGACATTGGTGGTAGGAAATGGGCACTGGTGGAGGAATTGATGCTGAAACAATGTATGACCAAAACCCGGACATGAACATCTTTGTAATTGCATATCTCACGGAGGTATAATAAAATATTTTTAAAAATAAGCAAAAAATAAAAAGAATGGATCCAGAAGTTGTCTATGTATGCAACAGAATGCTATTGTGGCTCTGAGAAAGAATAAAATCACGCCGTTTGCAGGAACATGGATGAGAGAGAGGATATCATGCAGAGTGTGGTCGGCAGAATGAAAGTGACAGACTCAGAATGAACTTCAGGTTAAACACAAGCCATCTCCCATATTCTTCATTACCAAATTCTGCATGTATGAAAATGAGAATCTTTAAAAATCAAATGGATCCATGTTCAAAAAGAAGTCAAACTGTCATTATTTTCAGATGACATGATCTCCATAAAAAAAACCTACAGAGTCCACAAAAAACTCCTAGAAACAATAAACCAATACAGATAACTAGCCAGCTCAAAGTCAACACACACAAAAGTAGGTGCTATTCCTATATACAAATAATTAATCAGAGGAGAAAGAAATCAAAGAGCCTATCCCATTCAAAATCATGCCCCCAAACATCAAAAACCTGGGAATCAACTTACAATGAAAACTTTAAATCACTTAAAAAGAGATAGAGAAGAGGAAGGGGGCTAGGAGCGATAGTCCAGCAGGTAGGGTGTTTGCCTTGCACGCAGCCAGCCCATGCTGGCCTGGGTTCAATCCCGGCATCCCATATGGTCCCCAAGCACTGCCAAGAGTAATTTCTGAGTGCAGAGCCAGGAGAAATCCCTGAGCATTGCCAGTGTGAACCAAAAAAAAGCAAAAAAAAAAAAAAAAAAGAGAGAGATAGATACACTCAACACATCAGATAAAGGGTTGATATCCAAGATATTGAAAGTGCTCACAAAGATCAAGTCAAAATAATACAATTCCAAAACCCTATAAAAAGATGGGGAGAGGAAACAGGCATTACTCAAAGGAATACAGGCAAATAGGAGACACATGAACAAGCTCTCAGCATCACTTATCATTAGGGAAATCCAAATCAAGACACTTATCATTAGGAAAATTCAAATCAAGACGACAGTGAGATATCATTTCACACAGTGACACAGTAAGAATAGCACATATCCTTGTGTTGTTCCACGCCCATCAGGCCTTTATTGCTCCTGGCCCTTCCACTGACCTCCTCTGAGTCTTCAGAGACACTGTCAGGAATTCGTGGCTTTTTCCTAGTGATGCCTTGGTGTGGCCAGCCCTGTTCACTCCAGAGAGCAGCCTGGTTTCCCCAGAGTTCTTCTGTCCTCTGCACTGATTTTATTCACCTGATCCACTGTCCATTCCCCTTAAGTGAAGAGCAGATATGTATGTGGGCACTTACCACCGAGTTAGACAGACAGCATTTCTTTACCACTCCAGTGCTCACCAAAGCCAGCTGTCAGGAGCTAGCTTCTACCTTGTGACCATTTGGGTTAAGGATTCTCCTGTGCTCTTATGCACCACCCATTGACTTCAGCTTCTCCTGCCCTTGGCCTTTTCAGCATTGTCGAATCCCTTACAAAGCCAACACCATAACTGTTCTAAAGAACAAGCCTGATCACATCACTGCACACACACCAAATACATATATAGGCCCAGTGTCTGCAGAGAAAGCAGTAAACCTCAGTCTCATGTATAGAAACATTCCCACCTATTGAAAGACAGGTATCCCAGAATTTCTCCCCAACTATTAAATCTGTGACAATTTATTCCAGAATCCAAATTTTTTCCATAACTTTTCAACATTTGCATCACTTGCTCAGACTAGTTTTTGACTTGAACAATTTAACCCTGTTTCATAGAAACACCAATTGATTAGCTAAGGCAAGCTTTTAAATTCTACTTTTATAAAAAATTGTCAAACTCCTCGAAAAAGTTTTTCAAACCATACCAGTTCCATGTAACAGGACAAACTTTTGTTGAGCGTTCTCAGGCCAACAGCCTCTCTTACGAAGGGACTCTCATATCAGTTCCCTAAGGATCTAAATTTCAGGGACGGAGCAGCATATAGGGTCCAGAGCAAAGTGGGCGGGTACCCCCGGAGATGGTTCACTAGTGAATGAGATATCAGACAACATCCTGTCAACTTGGCAACCACCCTGTCGGTATTCTCGCTTGAATTTTACATGAGTACTAAACTGACTTCTTTGGGTTGCAGGGTGATATTTAATTTTCGGTATTTGGGGTCAAACCTGGTGGGGTTCAGGCCTTCCTCCTGTCTCTATTCTCAGGGATCACTACTGGCGGGGATCGGGATACCCTATTTGGTGTAGGTGTCTTACCACTAAGCCATCTTTCCAACCCCTAAATAAACCCGTATGTGCACAATTGTTGAGCACTACCAGAACTAGACTTGTCATGCAACCATTAGCTCTGTTCTCACCTTAATTATACCTTTTTTAGTATCTCACGCAGAATCATATAAACATCCAATATGTATATATCACCGGCAGAGCCTGGCAAGCTACCCGTGTCATATTTGATATGACAAATGCTAAATACCAGTAACAATTATAGACCTCATTCCCATGATCTAATGGGATGGTTTGAGGCTCTTTATAAAGTTCCTGGAGCAAGCAGATTCCCTTGGGCTCTACTAGCATGTGACTGGACATATGGAGATGTTACTGGTGCCCGCTAAAACAAATCGATGATGAATGGGAAGGCAGTGATACAGTGATGTATATATCATATTTAAGTATAAAAATCACTAGAGTACATGATCTGTATTATACAATACAAAATTCACTCAGCACAAATATAGATGTATAAAGTACATTTAATA
This sequence comes from Cryptotis parvus, assembly GCA_021461705.1. Lineage (NCBI taxonomy): Eukaryota > Metazoa > Chordata > Mammalia > Eulipotyphla > Soricidae > Cryptotis > Cryptotis parvus. The sequence goes on from JAJIBD010022495.1 coordinate 158,831, forward strand.
TGTTATTTGAAATTATAATAAACTACTTCAATTCTGCATCAATACACTATCCTGAGTGCCTGCTGCTGACACACTGCTCAAAGCAAGCAAGAAAGACCTCAACAACCCAGAAGGGTTTCACACATGACCCGGCTCTTCCCTGGTTTTTGCTTATATTCAACGTTTTGAGAAATCCAGTTTAGATTCTATCTTTATAGCATAAGAGGTTTAGGTATGAAATACATTTTTTAACATTTGAAAAAATAACCTTTTTTAAATGCCCACATAAAATACAAACACATGTATTCTATGTCAGAGAAAATATAAAACTAAATGCATTTACACTCCTCCATTACATTTTATTCTTACATGAAACACTTTATGTAAGCCTGTACTTGTAATCCTTCCTTTGAATAATAAAGCAATACAATGCATGCTAATCCCCATTCACACCTCAAGTTTGTGCTTCTCACTGTGCACTAATTTCCTAAAATTGGAAAAGGGCTAGACTTCTAGGTTACTCCAAGGGACAGACAAAACTACTTAGGAATGTTCTGAGTACATGTATAATAACTTTGACCCTCAAGTTATAAGTTTTAGTCGATCCCTTTAAATAGGGACAACAATGTCATATCTTTGTTTTGAAAGTCATGGAATAACATACAAAAACACTATTGGTTGCCATATTACGTTAGGCAAACATCTATGCATTTATCTCTTTCTAATGGCTTTCAGAAACTTTCATAACATAAATATTATTTACCTTTTACTCTCCAGAGCTGATTCAGAAGAGTCCACAAATAAATTTGTTTGCTTACAATCAAGCGAACACTTCAGGGTCATATAGGAAATCTGGAAACACTTGATTGGGTCTAATAAAATGTTCATTGGTTACGCATGTGTATTATTAAAGAATTTTCCTATCACATGACCCTTTACCAAAAACGACCAAATCAACTGATTTACACCTAGAATATGGCCAAGGAGCCTGTCAGAAGGCAATCACTGCCATAAATGGGGACAGCTGGGAACACAGTCAGGCTACAGTCAGGTCACCAAAAGCTGCTGGCTGAAGCAAGAACCAAGGAAGAGTGTGGAGGCAGCAGGGAATATTCCGTGAGAGAAAGGGAAAGGAAAAGTCCATAAAGTTCCACTCCCCAGCATGAGCAGTGGACACAGACATGGCAGTCAGCAAACAAGGAAGCAAGAAGTGGTGCCGGAGCTGAGTGCAATGAACCAGGGTCCGGGGTCACCATGCTACCCACCCTCAGCAGTTCACCACATGGGAAAACCACAAGGAAGCGACCCCAGAGAAAAGGCTGCTTCCAAAAATATTCGCAGCCTACGTGATTATTTAAATTAGAAACCAAACAACTTTACTTCGAGATTGGCCAGTTTTGTTCCCTTCACAATAGTAAGTAAATATGCACTCAAGAAAGGGCAGATTTGCCACATGCAAAATAAAATACCCACCGGCAAACGCTCAAGTTTTAAAGAGAATCATACAGCCATGAAGCTTTCCTCTGTTCCTATGCAGTGCCACAAGGCCCTGGTGCCGGTGTCAGCTGTAGACCTGTGCTCTCTGCACGTCAAACAGCACAGCTCAGTGAGCCCCAGCATTTCACCCCATCATCAGAGTGCAGCTCAAGTGCCGCCTTCCCCACCATTCTGCACTGTCTCCTAGGACAAAGCCGCATTTAGGCTGGGCCAGATTATTGGCCTCCTGCAATGATGGAGCAAAGCATCAGTCACCGAGGAACTTCCGACACAAGACAGAGGTTTACCTAGATCTTGGAAGCTTCTGGTGCTCCACAATCTCTCACAAGCCCTGCCACACGATGGATGGTCCTTCACAGCTGCGGAACAAGCTTAGCACAGCACTGCAGGGTCACCCAGAACCAATGACCTGCAGAGAGAAACAGTCAAACATCTGGTCAGTGGAATGCCTGATAGATCTTCCACTCACCATCACTCCTCCTTGGGCAATACCCAGAAATGTTCACGACATAGTCCTGGTTCTGCACTCAGGGATCATTCCTGGCGGGCTGAGGGGACCTTAATGGGTGGCAGGGACCAAAAATTTCTGGTCAATTTCATGCAAGGCAAGCACCCTAGCTGCTGTACTGTAAGTCTGGCCCCTGTAATGTCTTATAATTAAATATTTATGGAACATAGAGACAGAAGCTCATGCACCTGACCCTGGATTGACACCTAGTACCAGACCACCAGAGCAGCACGCGGGAGCCTCTGACCACCACTGGTTGTGACCTTGGGGTGACCCCAAGATCCCTGCATCACCAGTCCACATAGCACTGTGTCCTTACTGCTTGGTTGAACCCTCTGGCCCTGGCTTCTGAGTGATGCTGGGATTGAGGACCCTCCTTCCTCTCTGGCTGAACCAAATTCTGAAAAATTATCTTTCGATTATTCAACATTGAGCAGAACAATACTTAGTACACAGCCTTAATTCAAGGCCCAGTACTTATTTTTAGCTAAGGACCACAATCACTGAAATTTCCAAAGGCACGGGTTTGTTGTTTTAAATAAATTTATTATACCACTATTGGATATTCAATTACAAAGATGTTCATGTTTAGGTTTCAGTCATACAGTGTTACAGCATCCATTCCTCCACCAGTGCCCATTTCCCACCACTAATGTCCCAATTCCCCACTCCCCCCAGCCTAACTCTATGGCAAGCACTTTGCCTCTTCTCTCTTTCTTCCTTCTCTTACACACTGTGACTTGTAATAAACACATTTAGAGGTTATCATGTATATCCCTTTGCCTACATTCAATGGTCAGTTCAAGGCTAGTATTACCATACCATCAATAATTTCCACAATTATTAGCATATCTGGAGCATATCTGGGCATCTGGAGCAAGCAGGTGCCCTTGGGCTCTACTAGCATGAGACAGGGCATATGGAGATATTACTGGAGCCCGCTCAAGCAAATTGATGATGAACAGAAAGATAGTAATAGTGATAGATTAGCATATTAGCATTCCCTTCTCTGTCTTACTTAACCTCTGACTCCTCACACTTGCAGTAGATTCCACCCACGGACAAAACCTCCTGATCATTTTTTGCCTGGCCTTGGATATTGGTATCATATTGAGGCATTTTTTTTATACCCCGCAAATAAATGCAGTCATTGTATATCTGTCCTTTTCCCTCTGGCTAATTTCACTCAACATGATCCTCTCCATGTCCATCCATTTATAGGCAAATTTCATAACTTCATTTTTTCCTAACAGCTGCATAGTATTCCATTGTGTAGATGTACTATAGTTTCTTTATCCAGTCATCAGTTCTTGGGTACTCTGTTTCCAGATTCTAGCTATTGTGAACAGTGCTGCTATGAAAATAAAAGTGCAGATGGTATTTCTACTGTGTGTTTTTGGACTCCTAGGGTATATTCCCAGCAGTGGCATTCCTGGGGTCAAATGAGAGCTCAATTTCTAGATTTTGGAGGAATGTCCATATTGTTTTCCCCAAAAGGCTGTACCAGTCAACATTCCCACCAACAAAGGATGAGAGTCCCTTTCTCCCGGCATCCACGCCAGCACTTGTTGCTCTTGCTCTTTTGGATATGTACGTAGCCTCAGTGGTGTGAGATGATATTTCATTATTGTTCTGATTTGCATCTCTCTGATGATTAGTGATGATAAGCATTTTTTCATATGCCATTTGGCCATTCAAATTTCTTTCTTCAGTGGTTTCTGTTCATTTCTTCTCCCCGTTTTCTGAGGGGTGGTTCTAGCCCTGGTTCGCCATCTCAGCAGAGACTCGCCAGAAGCCAGAGGAACCCCCACACCATGAGGGCCACCATTTTCAACATCCAGACTCCACAGCTCGTCAGAGCTCCACCAAGCAGACGAGCTGATCACAAGCCCTGTTTGTCAGAGTCCCACCATACAGCAGTCTACTTCAAACCCAGGTATGCCTGATCCAGAGACTCAGATACATGGGGTAGAGCTGCTACCGGCTCTCCCTGGGCACAGCTGATCATGAGGTGTCCAGGAGGGAAGGCAGGTTCTAGCCCTGGCCCATCATCCCAGCAGAGTCTCGCCATAAGCCAGAGGAACCCCCACACCATGAAGGCCGCCATTTTCAACATCCAGACTCTACAGCTCGTCAGAGATCCACCCAGCAGAAAAGCCGATCTTTCCCCATCTCATCAATAAATGCACGAGATGAGAGGCTACTACAAGAGTATCCCACCCACATGGCAGAACCTGGCAAGCTACCCGAGTCATATTTGATGTATCAAAAAACAGTAACAATAATAGACCTCATTCCCATGACCTGAGGCAATAGTTTGAGGCTCTTCATGTTCCTGGAGTGATGGATGCCCTTGGTCTACACTAGCATGTGACAGGACATATGGAGTTGTTACTGGTGTCCACTAGAGCAAATTGATGAACAATGGGAAGACAAGTGAAGTGATACAACTGATTTTCTTATGTTTTTTTTAATAGCTTCCTATTATAAAGAGGAGTAGCAATAATACTGACTGGCTCAGAGAGTTGTTTGGCTGAAGGGAAGCGGCCTCAAAACTATACAGCACCATATGGACGAGGAGCTGTGCTGAGTCACTATGGAAAGGTCCAGAAGGCATTGTGGAAAGCAAGAGGGGACCTGATCACTCAGAAGGTACAGTACAAGGAAGGGAAGGAGAAAGACAATTCCTGGAGAGAATATGAACCTGCCAAAGCCAGAGGAAGGCAAGAGAAAGCTAAGCCCAGCGCCCAGATCCATTCAGAAGAGTTGAAGGTGTCATCAGAGGGCAGGGGTCTCAGGTACAGGGCACCAAGTGCACTCACTCTCTTGCCTGCCTCACCACCCCTCTGCCCTGCTCCGAATCTGCTTACTCGGCCTCCCGCATCTCCACCTCCCAGCTCTGGTCCCGCCCCCTCCCGGTCCTGCTCAGACTGATATACCTCCATCTGTCTCTGTGTCTCACTCCAGAAACCTTTAAAGATGCTGTAAAAGAATTACAGGCTGCTGTACCCCACTTCACACCATGCTCTAAGTATCTGTTTTATACAAGTCCTTATTACACCAGTGTAAGTTCCTCAACCAGACCTTCTGCAGCTCTGAAGAAACTTTCTGGCATAGAAATCTAGAAAAAAAAATGTGAGACAGATTTATTGCTTAGGAATCTGTATTGTATCAAATTGGCCAACATGAGTAAAGAAAATAGTAAAACAATAAGGATCTTAAAAATAGTTTTGCTTATGGGGGCAGGCAGGGTTTGGGTGGGTGTGTTTGAGAATTGGGTGGTGGGAATTGGCACTGGTGGAGGGAAGGATTCTGGAATACTGTATTGTAGAGACACAATTATGAACATCCTTGTAATTCTATATATCACATGGTATAATAAGGATTGGGGAAGATGAAGGAGAGATGGAGAGAGACAGAGAGAAATGGAGTGAAGAAAGAAATGCCTGCTCTGGAGCTGGAAGAGGGGGAATGTGGGAACATTGGTGGTGGGAATGGGGCAGTTGTGAAGGGATGGGTGCTGGAACAATATATGACTAAGACCCAATTATGAACATTTTTGTAATGTCGTTCTCATGGTGGTAAAATAAAAATTAAAAAAGTAGTTTTGCTTCCCACCATCAGTTAATGTCTAATCCTTCCCAAAAAAATAAGACTTTTCTCCCAATTCCTAAGATTAAGTCATCTTCACATATAAATTGAAATGTTCATGCCTGAGTTCAAAAGCTCTTTCTGTAAAACAACTGTTCTAATCACAAATGCTATTGTAATTTGCTAAAATGGCAAATTTAGGCCTAACTTAGCTAATGAGACAGCGAAAAATGGTCTGAAATTTCTTCCTGTAGACACAGCAATGAAAGAATATCTTTTTGCTAAAGAAGGCATAAAAGCAAATTATGAAAGTAATAAGGAATCACTCTCAAGTTTCCATCTGAAAGGGGGATAATTATTCCAAATATACCTACCATTCTGCTTGACTATTCTATTCTGACTGAGTTCCAGTCACAGTGACACCCACTGATGGGGGGGAAGGAGAAGAATCATGCATTCCAATACAGATCTCAAATCATACAGACAGCGACATTCTTCAGTTTGTTTTTCACCCTTTGAAAATCTGGAATGAATTCCCCATTGTCTTCACACCCTGCTGACGGGAGTGATGGCAGCCTGTAGTTACCGTTGCGTGACGGCATGAAGACACCATTGTGAAACATCATCCGCAGGGAACAGCTTCTCAGCACTGCGGATAAGCAGTCACACTCTAGGAACTGTCTGTGTCATGCTCACACTCACAGTCACACTCTAGAACACAGTTACAGAGGCTGAGGTAGCCATTGGCTTTTCTTCAAATGATTGGAGCAAAAAACATTCAGAGGGGAGTGTGAGACACATACTCAAATGCCCTGGAAGGATTAAGGAGAAAGTTCAGTTGGATCCACAGCACCCCATAAGATCCCTCGAGTCCTGCCAGGAGTGATCCCTGAGAGCAGAGCCAGGACTAAGCCCTGAGCACCGCTGGGTGTGACATACAAAACAAGCAGCCCAACAAGGTGCCATCGCGCACACAGCTCTACATGCTTGGGTGCTGCCTGGCATCCTTTTTCTTCTGCGAATGCTGCTTTCTGGAAAGGCAACACAAGTGACAGTCTCAACACTGATACTACTCTGCTTTAAAGCAGGGCGGGAGGTCCAATAGGAAAGCAACCCCCACAGGGTAATATCTGGAAGGCCGCGCTAAAGCCCACTCTTCTTGATTTTGGATTTGGGGCAACACTTGGCGGTGCTAGGGATCACTCCAAGTGGGCTCAGGGGGACCATATGTGTCTGGGGATGGGACCCAGGTCAGATGCATGCAAGGGTAGTGCCCTACTCACCATACTAGGGCTGGGGCCCCTTAAATCACACTCACATGCTGCCCGCCCCACAGGCTTTGAGCCTGTCAGCACCCTGCTGGACAGCTCTAACTGACCTGCAGATGCCTCCTGGAAAGTTCTCACTTAGGCATGAGGCAGCTAAACCAGCCTCGGGCCTGTCAGCAAAGAAAAGCCCTGTGCTGGCCACCCACTGCAGCATGACTCAGGGAACATGTGTGAGAGAAACGGCCACGACAGGTCTGGGCAGCGGCACGCACAGGTCTCAGCTGAGTCCACAGCCTGAACCCTGCCTGGGGAGTGGCCATCCAAGCCACAGCACATTCTGCGGGGACAGGCCAGGTCAGAAGCTGCCAAGTCGGCACCAGAATTACTGTGTATTTTGGGAAAGCCCAGGCAGAGACTTTGAGACTCTTACCAAAGCTAGCATACCATACCTGGGGTAAAACACTGACTCTGACAACACAGCACCCACATGCATCTTCAGCCACATGCTGAACTTGCCCCCAATCATCACGGATAATGGTTGATCCATAGTGTCTCGTACATTGGGGCGGGGTGGGGGTCACTGTCCATTTCAATATTCAGATGCTGTCCCCAGCAGTCCTGGGCAGCCCAGGCCTCCCGCATGCACACAAGTCCTCTGACTGATCTCCTGGCCCTGCCTCACATTTCTAGATGCTCAATAAATACTCTTGGCTGTGATGAGGCAACAATAAACACTTACGAGCAGAACTACTCCCATCACTGTATTATAAACTCATTCACTAGCTGAATAAACAGCCATTCAGCAGCCTCAGTGCTGCTGTTTCCGGCAGGTGGAGGCAACAGACACTATTGACCAATCTAACTCAAATTCATGCTGGTGTTTGCCAAAAATCCTGAAAATCAGCATCGCCTACATCGTCTAGGCTCACCTCAACTCTCCATTACAAACTGTTCAAAAAAGAAAACACAGGTACTAAAATCCACGAACTACCCTTGATGATCGAGTCTTATTCGACACATTTGGGAAAACTATATAGTTGAGGTCATCGTGAATTCACAAACTTTAATTACCAAGAACCGAAAACAGCTGTAATTTTTTTCTTCAATAGTTCCCAATGTATATTAAATTCATGCTTAATTCATACTTGTACCACTGTTTTTGTATATAAAATACTTGTAATCAAATCATTCCTCCTTATACACATTTCAAGAATATATGCATTTCTGACAATCTTCCTCTAGTACTTTTAAAATAATATTCTGTGTAAATTATATTTACTTTTTTAGACAAGTATCTCTTGAACCTTGAGCACTCCCAGGGAGAACAAATTATTTAAACCTTTCCATATTACATCAACATTTAAATAAAAATTATAGTTGCTATTTAAATTCCACTTTACATTAACTATTTGGGCTGTTTTAAGCCTGACTACAAAAACCAAAGATGAATAAAGGAAAAAGGCAAAATTAATTATGGATTTTTGTTGCTATCATGACCTTATAGAACACACAACAATTTCAAGAAGTGCTGGAAAAGAATTACTGGAATGGTGTAATCTATGGAAACCTGAGGTAGACCAGTAAAGACATTTGTGAAACATGTAAGAACTAAAAACATATAAAGGAAACAGTCTTCTGGAAAAATGTGTTTTTCCTTCAAGTGTCTTAAATGAAACTAGAAAGCAATCAGATGGGTTTTTATTGTGTGATTTGATTAAAAAGGCCTGAATCTTAATCAGCCTTAAATTTAAGCAATAAATAAATCAGACTCAACCACAGTGTCACAGTCAGCACAGGCACTGGTAAGTATAGGTCCACTGATCACCACCTGGGCCCAGCAGCACAGCAAGCTCCAGGCACTCATCACTCAGACAGTCAAACAGGAGCCTCCTGACCCAGCAGTGAAAAACTCAAGCTATTCCTCCATGTTCAGGCACAAAAGAAGTGTGTCCACTCACACCACCATTACTCAACAAAGTATTAGAAACTCCTAGCCACAACAATTAGGCAAGAAAAGTAAAAGCTACAAAATATGCAAAAATCTCCAGCATTTCTATATGCCAGCTATGAATTAGAAGAGACCCAAAAAAAAGGAAAGGAAAAAGAGAACAGCTCCATTTATGAGTGTTTCGAAAGATTTAAGCATATAGAATCAGTTTAGAGGTAAAAACTTACATATGGAAAACTGTGTCATTATTAAACGATAGAGATCAAGCCCTAGAAGGCTCCTCTCATCAGGAAGCATCATGGCCTACCTCTCCCTTCCTTTCTGTTCCCTAAATGAAGTCTTACTGAATTTGTCATTCTTCTCTCTAGCCCCTTCTTTGAATTTTGGTCACCTGAGAACAAGAACCTGCCACATTTGGCAATAGGCAGTCAGGAGTTTGTCTTCTTCGTTGTCATTTTCCACCAAGGTAAACTAGACAAATTCAGCATCTCTCTTCTTTCCTCTCACTCCTTTCTCTCTCCTTCCACCTTCCAACATAGTGCTCCAGGCAGCAGCCTCAAACCCTGGGCCGCCTCACATGCTGGCTGCACGCTCTCCTACTGACCACCTGTCTGGGGACAGGGGTGAACGGAGGATCGGGGAATTGATGCACTTGCCCAAGGCTATTCTGGGAGATCTGAAGGTTCCTCTCCTGAAGCCCTACAGAAAGGTCATTTTCCTCTCCTCACGCTGGGAATGCTTCCTCTGCATTTTGCTTTCAGAATCTCTGAGAATACAATGTAGGTTCCCAGAAGGAAAACTGAAGGGTGTTGAAGGCATTCCCTCAGGCAATTCTTTTTTTTTTGCTTTTTTTTATTTTTTGGGGTCACACCCGGCAATGCTCAGGGGTTACTCCTGGCTCTGTACTCAGGAATTACTCCTGGCAGTGCTCAGGGGACCGTATGGAATGCCGGGGATCAAGCCAGGTCAGCTGCCTGCAAGGCAGACGCCCTACCCGCTGGGCCATCACTCCGACCCCCTCCCTCAGGCATTTCTGCATCTCTAGAAGTACCACTGAGAAACCTTGAGCCCAGTGTTGGGCACTAAGCGGCTAGTCTTGGGGCCAGCCTCTTTCCCAACATGGGGCCTGAATGGGGCCCAGAAGTAGACCCTGTTCTTGGGGCAATAAAGCCCAAACACATCCACTTGAAAAACGGCTGTACAGAATGTGCCTAGTCTTCTGACCACAGGGACATGTAATTGCTGTTCTGCTGCAATGGTCCAGGAGTTAGCAGGTGCTGTTACTCTATGGCCCAGGAGTTAGCAGGTGCTGTTACTCTATGGCCCAGGAGTTAGCAGGTGCTGTTACTCTATGGCCCAGGAGTTAGCAGGTGCTGTTACTCTATGGCCCAGGAGTTAGCAGGTGCTGTTACTCTATGGCCCAGGAGTTAGCAGGTGCTGTTACTCTATGGCCCAGGAGTTAGCAGGTGCTGTTACTCTATGGCCCAGGAGTTAGCAGGTGCTGTTACTCTATGGCCCAGGAGTTAGCAGGTGCTGTTACTCTATGGCCCAGGAGTTAGCAGGTGCTGTTACTCTATGGCCAGGAGTTTGCAGGTGCTGCACGACTTGTGCTTGTATCCCCTCTACCCAGGAACTGTATAAAAGACTATGGCTGTGCTCAATAAAATGGGAACTGCTCTCCAGAACCCCCTGCCCCCCCGCACCCTCTCCCCTGCTGCGTTGGTGGTTTCCTTTTCCTCTCTGCAGCAGTGGTAAGGCAGAGCTTCTCCCAAATCCTTCCCTATCCTTTGCAGGGATAAAGCCCAGCAAGATCTAGATCTCCCTCCTCTGTGCCGGGGCTGCTGTTCAGAGCCCCCGAGAGTCCAGGATGGCGAAAACTCTACTTGATTTCCCTTCCTCTCTCCTTCAGTCTGAGTTACGTGCTAATCCCTAAGCCTGACCACTCAGGGCCTGCCAGAGCTCTGGCCCCACTGTCCAGCTTTTTCTCTTTCAACGTGCACTTTCAGGCACCCCTTTGTTCCAAAACTAGGCCTATTTCCACAGGGAAAAAAGGAAAAGAAAGGTATAGGATACAGAAGGAAAAGAAAAAACTCATTTGCATGGATTAGAATAATTAAAGTGATTTTATACAAAGAAACAGTCTGTGCTACTTATAAAATTCCAATGCCATTCTTGAAGAAAACTGAGTAAATATTACTGAAATATGTCCAGAACCATACGAGACCCTGAACAAGACAGACACCCCTTAGGAGAAATGAATAGAGATTCCTGACCTCGCCATGGAGATATGAGATGGAAGAGGATGACTGTGGTATTAGAAGGCAACTGTGCTAATCACTATACCACCAACTTGCCAAAGAGTGTGGAATTTGAATAATAATACACAAGCTGATCATGTAATAGAACGGAAATACAACAGTCCTTGATATCAGCTGATCATGTAATAGAATGGAAATACAAGGGCCCAAGTACAGTGGGTAAGGCACTCACCTGGTATGTAGCTGGCCTAGGTTCAGTACCTGGCACCCCAAATGGTTAACCCAAGCCCCATCATGACTGACTCCTGAGCACAGAGCCCTGGATGAGCAATCTCTAAGCACCACCAAGTGAGGCACAAAAATAACTGAAAGACAAGAATTAAATCTCTATCTATAATAGTAATTTATGACAAAATCTGAGCACTTAATGAGGAGTAAAGAAAGTCTGATGAATAAATTATGTTGGTTATATGATAACCACATAAAAAGGAAATAGGAACACTCTCATATAAGGCACAAGTATTGAGTCACAATGGACTTGAGACTTAGGATGTTAGTTCCAAAACCATAAAATATGTAGAAAAAATTCACAGGCATAACAACCCATAATACTAACCTCAGTCAAGTGCAACAGCCACATCATTACGCTTTCCCACCTCTGACACCAAACAATTGTGACCCAAGAGCTGTAGTCATGTGGTACCACTGAGTCCCTGGATTATTCTTATCAGCAGTTGATAGGGCCTTCTGAGAAATTGTAATCCTACCCCTACTCCTGTTCCTTTAAATAAGAGTTTCTGTAAACAGTCATGTCAGCGCCCAACAACAGTACAGTGGGCAGTGCACTTGCCTTGCATGCAGTCAACCGGGGTCTGATTCCCCAGCACCACATATGGTCTCCAAGCCTGCCAAGAGTGACCCATGAGTGCAAAGCCAGGAATAAACTTTGAGCACTGCTGGATGTTTCCCAGAAACCAAATAAAAAAGTTCATGTTAATGATATTTTAATGATTCAGGGGAAGGAAGAGCAGAGGAAAGGAAAAATGAGGTAGCACTGAAGGGAAAAAAAACTAAGGAGACAATTACAAAAGAAATCTCATCTGCAGGCTGCAGACTCAACAACTGAGCACAGGCCTTGTAAGCAGAAGGGCTGTGTTCAATCCTTAGCACTGCATGATCCCCAAATATTGCCAAGTATGACCCATGGGCACTGAGTCAGGAGTAGCCCCTGGGCACTTGCAGGGAAATTATCTTACACCTCAAAGCAGCTCTTGAGGAAGCCTAAGGCAACATGACCTAAAAGTTGTAACTTTTCTTGGATTTGCTGTGGATCCTGACGCATACCCACAGGAAGCCTGCTCCAATGTATAGCAGTGGGAATGACAAATGTACGATGCCAAAGATGAGGTGCCACTGTGCCAAGCCACAAGAATACATGGGCTGCGACTGGCCACAGGAAAAACATCATAGGACCAGCAGCCAAGGGCAAAAACAGGTGCTAGAGCCAGTGAAAACTTTACCCCAATATACATCAACACTAAGACAAACTAGCAAATTCCAAAAGTTATGTAACTCTGCAAAATACTCTGAGAATAAAAAGATGGTCAGGAAAAATCACCAATGAGGAGAGATGGTCAGCAGGGTTCATCTCTCCCACTGGGTCACAGCAGTTTTCTACAGCTCTATCAAACTTTCCAGCCCAATTAGATTTGCAGTCACACCTGTTTTCCCGATTCAGATTTGCAAGGTGGTTGTTTGACAAAAGAAGAGAAATTCATTCCTCACTATTCTGGAGACAAAGTCAGAATCATGTTTGGGGGCCCTTCAAGCTCCAGATCTGAAGTCACTTGGCTCCCAGGTCACCTTCCTGTTAGGGCACAATCCTCTCCAGGAGGGCTCCACCTTCCTGCTTCATCTGACCTAAATTCCCTCACAGATCACCCAGCTCCTAATGTCATCACACCAGGTCTAGGACAAATTTTTTGAAACGAACGAATTTCTAAGTGACACATTCAGTTCAGAGGAAAAAATCTTCTCCAGCAGGCTGACTTTATTACTGTGCTTGATTACTGGCCTTGAGTCTTAGCACCAGCAAGGAAATAATTTTCCCAAAGAATGAAAAGAAGAGTTCCATTCACAACCTTGCCATCTGACACCCTGATCTCCCATGAACAACAGAAAATTAAAAAAAAACAACTAAGGTGATAATCTCCCCAGTAGTCGACTTGCATGACAGCATGAGAGGCTCAATAGACCACCACACACACACACACACACACACACACACACACACACACACCTAGGAAAGATTATTTGAGCACTAGAAAGCTTTAGAAAGTATCTTCTGTAAATTGTCATCTGGGCAAACTAGAACCCAGTAAAAGTTTACTCAAGAAAACAAAATGGGGAGAAAAGTAAGAGCCTGTGTCACCTAGGCTCTCGGCACACTCTGAGACATTCCCACACCAATAACGCTGCCCCCCATCTTTTTTAATATTTTATTATACCGCCATGAGATATACAATTAAAAAGATGTTCACGTCCAGGTTTTGATTATACAGTGTTCCAGGACCCATCCCTCCTCCAGTCCCCATTTCCCACCACCAATCTCCCTAATTCCCTCCCCTCTCTTCTAGCCTGCCTCTACGGCAGTTTCTTTATCTCTTTTCTCTTTTTCTTTCTCTCTCTCTTTCTCTCTTCCTTCTCTTAAAAACTGTGGATTACGATACATACATTTAGAGGTTATCATGTGTATCTTTTGCCTGTATTCTAGACTGGTATTATCACTTACAACAATTGTTAGCACACTGTTCCCTTCTCTCTCTCACCCAAACTCTGACTCCCAAACGCTTGTGGTAGATTCCAATTTTGAAAAGACCTCCTGCTCCATGTTTTGTCTGACCTTGGATATTGGTCAGACAATGTCTGACCTTGGATATTGGTCAGACAATGTTCATGAAGAATGAACTAGTTCCAGAAGAATGAACTATGTTCATGAAGAATGAACTATGTTCATGAAGAATGAACTAGTTCCAGAGGCCCCATTCACTCTCAATGGAACAAACATCTCTGAATGCAGCACTTATGTGTACCTAGGTCGAAAAATCAACATGATGAACGACCTAAAACCTGATCTGCGCAGGAGGAAGAGAGCGGCATGGAATGCCTTCAAAGGCATCGAAGAAATAGCTAAAAGGACAAAGAACCTCCGGCTCCGGTCACATTTCTTTGACTCCACTGTTCTCCCTGCATTAGCATACGCCTCAGAGACCTGGGCCCTAGGAAAGCACTAACAGAATGCTATTTGGGTCTCCCAGAGAGGAATCGAAAGAGCTATGCTTGGAATATCACGCCTCACTCAAGTGAGAGAAGGAATCCGGAGTTCTGACCTCCGTAGCTATTCCAGAGTCAGGGACGCTGTCTCGTTTGCCAAGGCATCGAAAATCAGATGGGCTGGACATGTAATGCGATTTGGAGACAACCGCTGGACTAGAGCCATTACTAACTGGATCCCACGGTATGTCAAAAGATCACGTGGCCGCCCACCTACAAGATGGTCAGACTTCCTTGTAAAGACCCTGAAGGAACAGTTTGAGGCTCTTCATATTCCTGAATCAACCAGATGCCATTGGGCTACATTGGCACGTGATAGGGTCCAATGGAAATGTTACTGGCGCCCCTCAAGCAAATCGATGAATAACGGGATTCAAGTGATCAAGTGATCAAGTGAATATGTATATATTTATGTCACTTGATCACATGATCACTTGACATCCCATTATTCATAGATTTGCTCAAACGGGTGCCAGTAACGCTGCCATTTGACCCTATCACATGCTATTGTAGCCCAATGGCATCTGCTTTTTCAGGAATACAAAGAGCCTCAAATCGTTTATTCAGGGTCTTGAAGAAGAAGTCTGATCATCTTGTAGGTGGGCGGTCACATGATCTTTTGACGTCCCATGGGATCCAGTCGGTAACTGCTCTAGTCCAGCGGTGGTCTCCAAATCGCATTACATGTCCAGCCCATCTGATTTTTCATGCCTTGGCAAACGAGACAATGTCCCTGACTCTGGATTCTGACAGAGGCAGGAACTCCGGATTCCTTCTCTTGCTTGAGTGAGTCGTGATATTCCAAGCATAGCTCTTTCGATTCCTCTTTGGGAGACCCGAATAGTGTTATCGGTCTCATAAGCCGATAAGGTCTCTGAGGCATATGATAATGCAGGGAAAACGGTGGAGTCAAAGAGATGTGAGGTTCTTTGTCCTTTTAGCTATTTCTTTGATGCTCTTGAAGGCATTCCATGACGCTCTCTTCCTCCTGCACAACTCAGGTTTTAGGTCATTCATCATGTTGAGTTCTCTACATAATTATATCATGAAAATAAGTGCAGTCATTCTATATCTGTCTTTTCCTTCTGGCTAATTTCACTCAACATGATCCTCTCCATCACTGTATCACTGTCTTCCCATTCATCATAGATTTGCTCGAGTGGGCGCCAGTAACATCTCCATATGTCCTGTCTCATGCTAGTAGAGCCCAAGGGCATCTGCTTGCTCCAGGAACATAAAGAGCCTCAAACCATTCCCTCAGGTCATGGGAATGAGGTCTATAATAGTTAATGGTATTTGGCATATCAAATACGACACAGGTAGCTTGCCAGGCTCTGCCATGTGGGTAGCATAATCATGTAGTCATCTCTAAATATAGCATTTATTGATGAACCACGCAGCTGCGAAGCTGGACTGTGATAGGCTGGTCTGCTGGGTGGAGTTCTGATGAGGGGGAAGTCCGAATGTGGAAAATGGAGGCCCTCATGGAGTGGGGAGTCATCTGGCTTGTTGGGAGGCTCTGCTGGCATGTGGGGCCAGGGCTAGAACCCGCCATCCCTCCTGGGCACCTCGTGAGTGTCTGGGCACAGGGAGAGTCAGTAGCAGCTCTGCCCCATGTCTGTGAGTCTCCAGACGGGGCCTCGTTTGGAGAGTACGGCGGCTGGTACAAAGTGTGTAAGTTGGACAGCCCAACTGTTACGACCACTTTAAAAAACCTTGGGGCTCTCTACAGATGCCAGGGCAAATTTGAAGCTGCTGAGACCTTGGAGGATGCGGCCATGCAGTCACGGAAGCAGGGCCTCGACACTGCTCACAAGCAGAAGGTGACCGAGGTGCTGAGTGACACGGAGCACACGGAGAAGGGGAGCAGCTGTGAGAGCTTGGACGTGGCCAAGTACGCGAGTGGCCCTCTGGCAGCGCTGCTCCTGAAACCTTCTAAGCAGTCCACACGCCTCTTCCGTGGTCAGGGCCCAGGGAAGACAGTCTCCCTGCAGACACAGCATCAAACAGGGCAGCTGCCCACGATGTTCTACGGAGCCTGCAGGAAGCGATGGAAAGATACAGCAGACCCCCACTCAGGCCAGCTAGGAAAAATGTTATGAAAAATGAAGTGATGAAATTTGCCTATAAATGGATAGGCATGGATCCTTTCCATGTTTATCCATTTATGGCAAATTTCATGCCTTCATTTTTCCTAACAGCTGCATAGTTTTCCATTGTGTAGATGTACCACAGTTTCTTTATCCAGTCATCAATTCTCAGTCACTCTGGTTGTTTTCAGATTCTGGCTATTGTGAATAGTGCTGCTATGAAAATAAAAGTGGGGAATGGTGTTTCCGCTGTGTGTTTCTGGTTTCCCAGGGTATTTTTGGTTTCCCAGGAGTGGTATGGCTGGGTCAAAAGGGAGCTCAATTTCTAGTCTTTGGAGGAATGTCCATATTATTTTCCCAAAAGGCTGTACTAGTCGACATTCCCACCAACAGTGGATGAGAGTCCCCTTTTCTCTGCATCCACGCCAGCACTTGTTGTTCTTGCTCTCCTGGATATGTGCCAGTCTCTGTGGTGTGAGAAGATATCTCATTGTTGTTTTGATTTGCATCCCTCTGATGACTAATGATGATGAGCAATTTTTCATATGTCTTTTGGCTTCCCCCTTCTTGAGTTCCAGTCAAGGGATGTAATAACTCCCAGGGAGGAAGAGGTTACTGGCCTGTCTGCATCCAGCTCAAAGCTCAATGGTTATGCTGCTGATGAAAGAAGAGATTGGTACTTTCTCCCTCCACCAGTCTCCACTTATAAGATGAAGTCTCTACATCCACAGTGGGCAGACAATAATTGTTGGATGACAGGCTTAGCTAGCTTGGGAGCTTTGCTCACAGCTTAATCTATTTACATGTTCTTAAGCCAAAGTTCATTCTAATGAGATCTCTCTTCTATGTAAACACTGTTAGAGGGTGTGGCAGTTACAGAAGTCACCTTGACTCTGAATAATTTCTGACTTATTATACATCTACTAAGACTTATATGTTATCTATATTGGGCACAGCTCCTATTTATACCCACTGCACCCAGCGTGGGACAGTTAGAATTTACCAGGAGACTGCCACCTGGCTATGTTGAGACTATCCTTTAAGATTATAGGAGGGATCATACTAGTTTGCCCTCAAGCAAGCGAGTGTGACCCTTTCAGTGTACAGAGACTGAGATTCTCAGAATCAACCTGTTCAGATAATAAGGACTTTGTGAGTATCATCTAGATTACATGAAGCCCATGAAATTAAGATATATTACTTTATATAAGCACCCCCTCCAGTGTTTAAGAATCTCAGAGGAAAACATTAATCCTTGGCATAACCCTTTGTTTATACCTATAATAGGGTGTGGTTCCACCCTTCTACACTCTTCTACTATCTAGAAACTGTTTAGAAAGGTTCTTTGTTGACAGACCCTTCCCTGTCAACATTAGGATGACTTTTGTGTATATAAGGGGACTGACTTGAGGCACTTGTCCCCCTTCTTTTGGGTAGGACTCCTCTTGGGTGAGATCCTCTCTCTTTGGTGGGAGACTTGGGTTCTCCCTGTATGGTATAAGTTCTAGAGTTCTTTCATGATATTGGATTGCGGTGGTAGAGCTTTGTACAATTAAAAACCTTTTTGGAACTGTGCTGGACTCCTGAGTTTTCATCTGTACCCCGGCATCCTCAGAGGTAGAAGAGAACTTCTGTCCTGATACTTTTGGGAACCCCAGTAGCTCCCCAATAAATACCTAATTGTCAATACTTAATATGTCAATTGTCAATACTTAATTTTAGCTCTTAATGTGAAGGTTTTACATCTGGAGAGAAATGCAGAAGTCAAAGGTACTACCTTACAAAATGACAGCTTGACACCGAGAAAAGCAAAAGACTGTCTGCTTCGACAGAGACGCTCAATACTTCTGTCCTGGGATCTAAGAACAGAGTTTCTACGTGTATTTGTTTTTGCCAAATAAACTAGCGTTTCTGAAAGAGTGCCAGAGAGTGCCAGCCTAAGCATACACAAGAAATTATGATATGCTGATGGTATAAACAAGGAGCAGGTTTCTGAGTAGCTCAGCCTAGGTAAGAGGACTCCAGGTTCAAGAAGGAACCTCAAAGTCCAACTCAAAAACTACCTTGTCAAGTGACCTGAAATTTGGCACTCCAGACTATAAAACTTATATCCCAGAAAATTAAAACAATGAAGATACGATAATAATGGCGATGTGATTATTGTCACATCTGGGTGTAACAATAACAGAGGCAGAGAATTAATGGGGGGAGCATGGGGGAAGGGGGAGAGGGGGAGTCTCAAAACCCTGCTACAACCTCTGGTATGCCAAAATGGCCATGAACTCGTGCAAGATTACACTCTCTGGACAGTGGTATTAGACACTTCATCAAAACAGCCTGCCAGATCACTAAACAAGTGAAAACAGAACAAAAACAAAGAATAGGGGGAAAGTCCAACTCAGATTCCAGAGCTGCTATCTAAAATGTTGTGTTTTTAACAAAAACTTACAAAACAAGGAAAGAAAGAGTGAATCATATAGATGTGGGAAACAGGCACCAGAAACGACAGAATCTGACCAGATGTCAGATATGAAAATCATTTTCAAAGCAATAATTATAAATACTCAAAGACACTAAAGAAAATATCTTGAAACTTGTTTTGACAATGATTTGATGTATAAATACAAGGAAATAAGCACAAACGTTCCTTTTAATCTTAAGGAAAAACTGTATTGTGAGGGCAAATTATGGGGGAGACGGGAGTCTTCGATGCATTGCTCTGAGCCCCACCCCCAAGTGATTCTTGGTGAGCCTGAGGGGCAGTGCCAGGTACCTGGACCATCCCAATGGGGCTTAGAGCACACGGAGACACTGTGGTGCCTGGAATCAAGCCAAGTCAGAAGTAATGTAAGGGCTAAGCCTAACCACTGAGTAGCTCCGGGTCCCTGAGTAGATGAGCAATAACTATAACACATTATAATGATGACTGTATTTTGCAATTAAACTAATACAATTTTTAGCTGGGTGAAAAAAATGACTAAAGAATAGCCATGTGATCACAACTATGGAAAAATCACATTACATAATGTAATGTCCTCAAGAACTTTATTTAAAGTTAATTTAAGAAAATGAGGTCTTTATTAATTGTAGCAAATTTTTGTTTGCCTTTTGTTGCAGCACATGAGGTTGCTCAGCATTTATTCCTGGCTCTGCACTCAGAGATCACTCTTGATAGGACTCAGGGGTTCATCTGGGACATCAGGGATAGAACCCAGGTTGGCCATGTGCAAGACAAGTGCTCTACTCACTCTATTCTCACTCTGGTCCCTAGAGAATGTCTTCAAAATGATAATGTGTATGCAAAATATGGATCAGTTATTCTTCATGTGATGTTACATTGGTCCTTGTAAGAAAATTAATAATTTCATCACTTTCCCTATTCAATATTTTATTATAGTCTCTAACCAATACACCAAGACAAGAAATACATATTAATAAAGTACTTTACTTTGTAAATAAAATATCAACAAAGGATGAAATAAAATTAAAATAACTCACGGATACAATTTTCTATTCAGAAACTTATATTTATTTTCTATAAAACAACCTAAATTTACACAAGGTGGTTGAATACAGGAACACCAAGCAGAAAAAATTAATTTCCATTAAAAAATTAAGAAATATGATTAAAAAGTGACTACAGCAGCAAAATATAAAAGGTAACAGAACAAACTTAAAACAGTATGTTCCCAGGGCTCTGGAGCTATAACAAATGCTTAAAATGGTGATATATACCTTATTTCTTAATAAAAAATAGCTATCAAACAGATAAAAATTCTGCCCAAATTCATATCTAAGTTCATTGTAATTTGGGTAGTGAGTGATCTTAAGAAGTTTATAGTAAAACATGCTGAAAAGGGTCATGAATAAATAATTTCCAAAAAATAGAAGAAAAGGATAAAATGGCCCAACAAAATATCAAGACCCACAATAAACTTTTTTATGTGAAGACACTGTATTATTACCACAAGAACAGAAAATAGCAATAGTACAGGGAAGAATGTGGAAAAAGATGAGAGGAAAGGAGGAAAGAAGGGGAGGGGAGGGGAAGTAGAGAGGAGAGAGAAGGCAAGAGGAGAGGAAGGAGAGGAGAGAATGGGAGGAGGGCAGAGGGAGGGGAGGGAAAATGAAACCATGTTATTCATAATTTGAATTACATGGGTTGGAACTAGAGGATATTATGCAGAGTGAAGGCAGAGAGAAGGCAAGAAACAGACACAGAATATCTCGCATGGGTGAATTGTTAAGAAACACAGTAGCAGGGTAACAAGTGACCAAAGGCAAACACAGCAGAGAGCTGGTCTCCAGAACTTAGCTGACCTGAGGGTGAGGTTGGGGGGCTTGGTTCACTGCTGGAGGTAAGTGGGCACTCCAGTGAAGGTTTGGAACAATGTTTATATGAAACTATCATCTTACATTTACTATCTATATTTATATTTCCTCTACTGGTATGTTTCAAACCAAAATTAATAATTTCATCACTTTCCCTCTTCAATCAAAATGGAAAAGGGGTATTGGTTACCAGAAGATTGGGGCGGGGACACAGAAAGTCAGGTAATGGGGCCCAATTTTGTGGTGAAGAATAGGAACTAGATTTTGTAGGCACACATAATGCAGAGGATACCAATGCTACCTTATTGAAATTGCTGAAATTACTGCTGAAATTGGGACTATTTCAACTGAAACAATTTTTTTTTGCTTTTTTAGGTTACACCCGGCAATGCTCAGGGGTTACTCCTGGCTCTTCCTGAGAATTACTCCTGGCAGTGCTGAGGGGCCATATGGGATGCCAGGGATTGAAGCTGGGTCAGCCACATGCAAGGCATGCGCCCTCTCTGCTGAGCTATGGCTCCAGCCCCATCTAAAACATTTTAAAGCAATTCCAAAAAGGGAAAACATGAGCCCAGATATATTTATAGTGTATTTAAGTATCCAAAGTATAGACAAAAAATCAGTGCAAATCACTAAGAGAAACCATCCACCAAAAACAACCCAACAGAAAATAGAAAGAGGCAGGGGAGAGTGTTCAAAGGGCTGGAGTTGGAGCTCGGGTCCTGTAGGCAGGAGGTCTGGCTCTTATACTGGCACCACACGGTCCTCTGACAACCAAGCAAGAAATTACACCCAAAGCATTGCCCCATCCTCCCAGCAAAGGCGTATGGGGAAAATAGAGCAAGGAACACATGAAAACCTGCCCGATATCATAGTCAAGACAGATTATGTTACCAATAATATATGTTAAACCTGGTATCAGTAATTACTTCATCAGTTTATCATACCAAGCAGAAGTTAGGGAAGAGCCATGACAGACATTATCATTTGTTGATGTGAAATGTTAACTTCTTTGGGAAATCATAAGATATTCTCTTATCCATGTTTTCAGTTATAAGCTGCATCTCAGTCCCCAGCATCTTAGCCTTTGCTTCAGGAGGCAACAGCAGGGACTTCGCTCTGCACCTGACCAATCACAGGTCACTGGAGAACTGCATTATGGTCTGTTCCAAAATACATTGTCACAAAGTAATGGGAAAAGTCAAGCAAGATCGGGATGTGACACAATCACTTGATCACTTGAATCCCGTTATTCATCGATTTGCTCGAGCGGGCGTCAGTAACATTTCCATTGGACCCTATCATGTGCCAATGTAGCCCATTGGCATCTGGTTGACTCAGGAATACGAAGAGCCTCAAACCATTCCTTCAGTGTCTTTACAAGGAAGTCTGACCATCTTGTAGGTGGGCGGCCACGTGATCTTTTGACATCCCGTGGGATCCAGTCAGTAATGGCTCTAGTCCAGCGGTTGTCTCCAAATCGCACAATATAAACACAATATAAACACTTTTTTTTTTGCTTTTTGGGTCACACCCGGCAATGCTCAGGGGTTTCTCCTGGCTCTGCACTCAGGAATCACTCCTGGCAGTGCTCGGGGGACCATATGGGATGCCGGGATAGAACCCAGACCAGCTTGAGCCGGCCGCATGCAAGGCAAACGCCCTACCCACTGGGCTATCGCTCCGCCCCCCAATATAGACACTTTTGAAAAGCATATTTCTATACGCAAAAACATACATGAAAGATGGTTAAATCATTGCTTTGTTGTGTTGCTTTTAGGGCCATACCCAGCATGGCTCAGGGGTCACTCCTGGCTCGGCACTCAGGAATTACTCCTGGCAGTGTTCAGGGGACCATATGGAATGCCGGGATTGAACCCAGGTCTGCCACGTGCAAGGCAAATGCCCTATCTGCTGTAATATTGCTCTGGTCCGCATAAATCATTATTACCTCCTACATTTTCATTTTCATGTGCTAGTGGAGTGGGGACACCCAGCCATGCTCGTGGATTTTTCCAGCTCTGGCCATGGAGGTCCCTCCCATGGACTGACTCAAGGGCACACAGTAGCAGAATAAAATTCAGGGCTCCCCTAGACAAAGCATATTGAGCTATTTCCCCATACACAATTTTTTAAAAGCTACTAATGAACACAAAATTAAGTTTAGTATTAAGTCATTAGAGAATAAGAGAAATACTTAGCAGGCATAAAAGGTACTGGTTATACTGTTTCATCATCAGAGAGTAAACGTGAAAGCATTTATTGCCAGCCTAAACTGAAGTGCTTTGCCAGTGCCCTGCAGCAGCAAGGAAAGATGGAATCAGGCAATTTGCTGTAATCTGGTTCGAACTGGAAGATACCTTCTTGAGTAAAGTAAGTCAGAAGAATATGGACAAAAACAGGATGATCTCACTATCTGTGATATACGAAATAATCAAGGAAATAATACAAGGAAATGCCCCCCCAAGGAGTGACTCCTAAGGGCAGAGCCAGGAATAAGCTCTGAGCACAACCAGGTGTGGCCCCAAAACAAACACAGGAAGAGCTACCTTTACCTGAATAAACATATTTCATTAAGAAAGATAAATGGATAAGGAGGTGTAGTATATGAGCAGGATGGAATGGAATAATATGCAGATGTAAGCAAAGATGAAATCATGCAGGTCACTCAAATGTGGATGAAAGAGATGGGGATCATGTTAAGAAAAAATTACTCAGAGGGAGGACAAATACTGGGCGATCTTATTCATCTGTATCTACAGAGAAACAAAACAAGGGAATAGGTAGAACTGAACTTGAACAAGGGCAAACTCTGGTCTTGGACTACAGAACTCTGATTACCAAGAAGTGATGAGGGACACAGAGACAAGGAAGAGGAGAACTAGACAGAACATAAGGGATAAAGACAGTGGAGGATGGGGGGTTCACTGAGCACTTGGGCAGGGTGATACAGTAACTTTAAACATCAAAACCATAAAGATTAACACTATTATGAATTAGCCATGTTACCTAAACTAAGATTTTTAATGTTAAGACTTGCCTTAAATATTTCTGATACACGACTGTAGGCATTTTTAAACATAGAACAAAAAGGTTCTTGTCTTAGTATTTTCAAAATATCAAAATACTTTTCTGCCTCTTTTATAGGATGCTACAATCATCATGAATGTAAATATTTTAAATCTTAAAAATAGTTTAAGACAGAGGGATAGGGAGGAGACAAAAACAAAGTTTCTAAAGGGAAACTTTTAGACTTCCAAAGGGAAAATGGCATTAATTCCTAGTTGTAGTAAAAATATTTGAAACAGATGTCTATCTACTCTCAAATCCAAACTGGATCATGGTTTATACAGTTTAATAAAACTTTAATTAAGGTTCTGCTCTAGCGTAAACTGATCTTGTCACATAACTTCATATTAGCATCTCTTCAGACTTCACTAATCTAAAGAAAACCAGACTTTTCATAATTCATCTAAGGGAAAATGTCATTCAAATTAATAGAAATGTACAATTGATTCTTATTTCAGTATGTAAACTATTTTTAGACACAGCATGTGAAATAGACAGGAGATCACAAACTGAAAAAGGCGGAAGGAAATAACTTTCCAAGACTTTCTTTCTTCTAATCAGGCACTAATGCTTTTTAATATGAGTAGCATTGACCCAAAAAATGTTTTGCACTTCAAAAAAAATTGCACTAAAATTTCTCACCAAAAATGGTCAGCAAATTGACCATTTGTGAAACAAAAGATAAATAAAATAACTTTATAAATTTCCTTTATTCTGAGTAATACCCTTCTTCTGAGTAACACACTAAGATGTGTACTAATGTTTCTTAAAACCAACTGAAATAGAGGTTCAGAGTGATCATGGATTGAACAACTACTGTATGTCAGGCAGAGCTTCAGTATTTCATCTACATCTCACAACATCCTTGTGAAATAGTGAAATATATATTCTTATTATGCCCATTATATAGAAGAGGAAAATTCATGTGAAAATCATAATAAACATCCAGCACTGCTGCCAAGGTTCAGGCAGGACATGACATTAGTGAGAACACCAAAAAAAAATTCTTTCCAGTTTATACTTCATATTTCATAGAGCTTCAAAAAAAGGAACAGCAAATGGCATTGTTTTAAATACTAAAACCCCTCCTCTGTTCTCATAGTGAGACTTTCATAATTACAAAGATGTAAAGTTATAAGCACAGAACATGAAGCAGGGAAGAAACACTGGCTTCTTTGGGGTGTTAAATTCCATGCTGTGAAACAGGTGGTAGACGAGGACAATTCCTGCGTGCAGCCCACTGAAACAGCGGACGACACAAATTACCTGAACAACTGAAGAAACCAACGATTACAAGGCATGGGGCAGAGCACCAAAAATGGAAGGAGATGCCCTCAGAGAAAAGAAAAGAGTTCATAACTCAGGATTAATAAACTCTTTTCTGAAAGCTAAGAGTTTATTTGCTAATCAGGTTTTGAAAGAAGGGAAAAGTTAAGGAAAGAATAATAGTTATCAGTATAAAATTTCATAAAGTGATAATATTGGGTGTAAAGTTGTTTTTCAATCCAATTTCAAGTGGAATTCATAGGAAAGAGGCTTGCTGTTTTACTCCACATTATTTCGAGAGTTTTGGTACCTGAACACTAATCCATTTGCCTGCAGAAAGAACACTGTCAGCTTTTTTTTTGGGGGAGGGGTGATGGGACTCCTCATCAGTACTGGGGACTGAAGAGAGTGTGAGTACTTGAAATTAATCACTGAACCCCACTCCCCACCTAAGCACTTTTTAGAAACCAGACTGTTCTTTTCTTAGCACGGTTCCCTTAAATGATAGGAGCAAACATTTCATGTCAAACAAGCAATTCTCAGTTTTAAGAAAAAGTATCCAGCAAGTTCCATGATGAATATTTCGAGACTTTGATGATTGGCTTTCTCAGTTATATTTAACTTCTCTAGATATATGAAAAGAAATAATTTAGAAAAAAGAATATCTGAAGGGGCCGGAGCAATAGCACAGTGTGTAGGGTGTTTACCTTGTAAGTGGTTGATGTGGGTTCAATCCCCGGCATCTTATATGGTCCCCCAAGCACCACCAGGAGTAATTCCTGAGTGCACAGCCATGAATAACCCCGAGCATCATTGCTGGGTGTGACTCAAAAAAGAAAAAAAGAGAGAATATCTGATACAAGGAATTACAGTATATCCACTAGCTCAATCTTTACTTTCATATTAAAATAGCCGTAATGAGACGCAATGCACAGCGGGTCAGGCAAGGGGCCAATCTGGGTTTGATCTCCTGGCGTCCCATATAGTCCCCCCGAGCACCGCCAGGAGTAAGTCCTGAGCAAAGAGCCAGGAGTAATCACAGAGCATCGCCGGGTGTGACCTAAAAAAGCAAAAAAAAAAAAAAAAAGAGCTCTCACAGGTGTGTGTGTAATTCTTGCGTCTCCGCGGACCCCAAGCTGCCCCAGGGAAGAGCGGAAATCTCCATCAACAGGAACCAAGGCAAAGTGCCCTTGGTTCCAGCCCGACCGACCCCGACCCGCGGCGCCCTGAGTTCCCGGGAAACGCCTCCACTCCCCCACAGGTGTGTGTGTAATTCTTGCATCTCCGCGGACCCCAAGCTGCCCCAGGGAAGAGCGGAAACTCCATCAACGGGAACCAAGGCAAAGTGCCTTGGTTCCAGCCCGACCGACCCCCGACCCCGCGGCGCCTGAGTTCCCGGGAAACGCCTCCACTCCCCACAGGAGGTGTGTGTAATTCTGTGCGTCTCCGCGGACCCCAAGCTGCCCCAGGGAAGAGCGGAAACTCCATCAACGGGAACCAAGGCAAAGTGCCTTGGTTCCAGCCCGACTGACCCCGACCCGCGGCGCCCTGAGTTCCCGGGAAATGCCTCCACTCCCCACAGGTGTGTGTGTAATTCTTTGCGCCTCCGCGGACCCCAAGCTGCCCCAGGGAAGAGCGGAAACTCCATCAACGGGAACCAAGGCAAAGTGCCTTGGTTCCAGCCCGACCGACCCCCGACCCGCGGCGCCCTGAGTTCCCGGGAAACGCCTCCACTTCCCCCACAGGTGTGTGTGTGTAATTCTTGCATCTCCGCGGACCCCAAGCTGCCCCAGGGAAGAGCGGAAACCCCATCAACGGGAACCAAGGCAAAGTGCCTTGGTTCCAGCCCGGACCGACCCCGACCGCGGCGCCCTGAGTTCCCGGGAAACGCCTCCACTCCCCCCACAGGTGTGTGTGTGTAATTTCTGGCGCCTCCGCGGACCCCAAGCTGCCCCAGGGAAGAGCGGAAACTCCATCAACGGGAACCAAGGCAAAGTGCCTTGGTTCCAGCCCGACTGACCCCGACCCGCGGCGCCCTGAGCTTCCCGGGAAACGCCCTCCACTCCCCACAGGGTGTGTGTGTAATTCTTGCGCCTCCGCGGACCCCAAGCTGCCCCAGGGAAGAGCGGAAACTCCATCAACGGGAACCAAGGCAAAGTGCCTTGGTTCCAGCCCGACCGACCTGCGGCGCCTGAGCTTCTGGGAACATCCCAAAACTCAAACTCGCGGACGCTTAGCGCGTCCACGACACCCTCTCACTACCTACCTTGCATGAGGTACCAGTGAACCTTGGTTCCTACATCCTTGCCACCCACCCAAACTCTGCAAACAGACCAGACACCTACTAACTGTACTATCTAGTCACCCAAGAACTCACAGTTGCAACCTACAATAGTCATAATGGTAAAGCAACGCAAAATTCCATCAAGCTCTGTGAGTGAAGTCACTGGTCCAGATGAGTCAAGCAATACCAATGAGTTGCATAACCTATCTGAAAAAGAATTTCGGAAAGAACTGTTAAGGATTCAAAAGGAATTCAAAGAAGCAATGGAATGCAAAATCAATAAAATACAAGAGGACATGATAGAAGAAGTGAGGAAAATGCAAAAGGGAAATGACAGGTATTAAAAATGAGGTAAATGAAATAAAAAACACAGTGGAAGGCCATCATAGCAGAATAATAGCTACTGAAGAAAGAATTAGTGATCTCGAAGACGAGTTCCAAAGATTCTGTACACAACACCAGAAGATAGAAAAAAAGGCTCACAATTACCGAACAGACAACAAGAGATAATCGGGATGAAGCCAGAAGAAACAACATACGGATCATTGGGGTCCCAGAAGGGCAAGAAGAAAACCCTGATGAAGAAGAAACTGTCAAAGCCATAATTGCTGAAAAGTTCCCGAACTAAAGAATGCTTGCCTCAAGATCCAAGAGGCCCGTAGAATACCAGCTAAAAGAAACCCCAACAAGAATACTCCAAGACACATCTTAATAAAAATGACAAAAACTATAGATAGGGATAGAATACTGAAAGCAGCAAGATCAAAGAAGGAAATCACATACAAAGGAACATCTCTAAGATTTACAGCAGACTTCTCTGATGAAACACTCCGAGCCCGAAAACAATGGTGGGATATTGCGAAAAGGCTCAATGAACTGCAGGCTTCACCAAGAATTCTTTATCCGGCCAGGCTCACATTCAGATATGAAGGAAAGATACACAACTTCATGGATAAGCAACAACTCAGGAACTTCATGGACTCAAAACCAACTTTAAAAAGAAGGACTGAAGGGTCTACTCTAATGCCACCAAACCCATAAGCACAACAAAACACAAAAAGAAAGATGGCACAAAAATCCAATGACAATAATCTCTCTCAATGTCAATGGTCTAAATGCACCAATTAAGAGACACAGAGTGACAAAATGGATTAAAAAATTGAACCCAACATTCTGCTGTCTACAAGAAACGCATCTGAATAAGCAGAACAAACACAGACTCAGAGTCAAAGGTTGGAAGACCATTCTCCATGCAAACAACTCCTCCAAAAAAGGCTGGTGTGGCCATATTAGTATCAGATAATATAGACTTCAGGCTGAAAAAGGTTAGAAGGGACAACGAAGGCCACTTCTTATTAATTAAGGGGTATGTACACCAGGAAGAAATTACACTACTAAACATATATGCACCCAATGAGGGGTCAGCAAAATACATAAAACAACTGCTAAGAGACCTCAAAGAAGACATTAACAGTAGCACAATAATAGTTGGAGACTTCAACACTGCTCTATCAACGATGGATAGATCAACAAGACTGAAACTCACCAAGGAAATATTGGACCTGAAGGAAGAAATGGAAGAAAGAGAGCTAGTGGATATATACAGGGCTTTTCATGCCAAAAAAAGCTGAATACACATTTTTCTCTAGTGCACATGGAACATTCTCCAAGATAGACCACATGCTGAGCCACAAAGCATACCTCAATAAAATTAAAAAGATAGAAATTGTGTCAGCTATCTTTTCAGACCATGATGCACTGAAAATGGAAGTTAACCGTACACAGAAACAGGGAGTCAAACCAAACACCTGGAAACTGAACAGCCCACTGCTGAACAACAAATGGGTCATAGAAGAAATCAAACAGGAAATCCAAAGATTTCTGGAAACAAATGAAAATGAAGATACCAATTATAAGAACTTGTGGGACACGGCAAAAGCCGTGTTAAGAGGGAAGTTTATAGCCCTGCAAGCATTCATCAGGAAACAAGAAAGGGCCCACATAAATAACCTGACTACACAGCTGAAGACATTAGAAAAAGACCAACAAAAGGAGCCCAACCCAGGCAGAAAAAAAGGAAATAATAAAACTTAGAGAGGAAATCAATGAGTTGGAAACCAAAAAAACAATCCAAAAGATTAATGAAACCAAGAGCTGGTTTTTTGAAAAAATAAACAAGATTGACAAACCATTGGCAAGACTTGTAAGGACAGGGAAAGAGAAAACCCAAATAAACAGAATCAGAAATAAAAAGGGTGACATCACAACAGAAACCACAGAAATCCAAAAGATCATCAGAGATTACTTTGAGAGCCTGTATGCCGTGAAACATGAGAATCTAGAAGAAATGGATCAATTCCTGAAGTCCTATAACCTCCCACGGCTGAAACAAGAAGACCTCCAATACCTGAATAAACCCATCACCATCGAGGAAATAGAAACAGTAATTAAAAAGTCTGCCCAAACACAAAAGCCCAGGTCCAGACGGATTCCCTAGTGAACTCTACCAAACCTTTAAGGAGGACCTACTGCCAGTCCTTTTCAAGCTCTTCCAGGAAATAGAAGAAACAGAAACACTCCCAAACAGCTTCTACGAGGCACATATCACCCTGATACCCAAAGCAGGGAGAGACAACACAAAGAAAGAAAACTACAGACCAATATCCCTGATGAACACGGATGCTAAGATCTTCAACAAAATACTAGCAAACAGAATCCAAAGACTCATCAAGAAGATTATACATCATGACCAAGTAGGATTCATCCCGGGAATGCAAGGATGGTTCAACATTCGCAAGTCAATCAACATAATACATCATATCAATAAAAGAAAAAATAAAAACCATATGATCCTTTCAATAGACGCAGAAAAAGCATTTGACAAGATCCAGCACCCGCTCATGATTAAAACGCTCCAGAAAATGGGGAATTGAAGGGACTTTCCTCAAGATAGTTACAGCCATCTACCAAAAGCCCACAGCAAGCATCATTCTAAATGGGGAAAAGTTGAAAGCCTTCCCCCTGAGATCAGGGACAAGACAAGGTTGCCCCCTCTCACCTCTTTTTATTCAATATAGTACTGGAAGTACTTGCCATAGCAATCAGAGAAGAAAAGGACATCAAGGGCATCCAGATAGGCAAGGAAGAAGTCAAGCTATCATTATTTGCAGATGACATGATATTATACCTAGAGAACCCTAAACTCTCTACCAAAAAACTCCTAGAAACAATAGACGATATAGTAGAGTGGCAGGATACAAAATCAACACCCAAAAGTCAGTGGCTTTCCTATATACAAATAACGAAAAGAGAAGAAAGGGATATTAAGGAAACTATTCCATTCACAATTGTGCCACAGAAAATCAAATACCTAGGAATCAACTTACCCAAGTATGTAAAGGACCTGTACAAAGAAAAACTACAAGACACTGCTCCAAGAGATAAAAGAGGACACAAGGAAATGGAAACACATTCCCTGTTCATGGATGGGGAGAATCAACATTGTCAAAATGGTAATACTCCCTAGAGCTCTGTACAGATTCAATGCAGTCCCTATGAGGATACCGATGACATTCTTCAAAGAAATTGACCAAACGCTCCTGAAATTTGTATGGAACAATAAACCCCCAAGGATAGCTAAAGCAATCCTCGGGAAAAAGAAGATGGGAGGCATCACCTTTCCCAACTTCAAACTGTACTACAAGGCAGTAGTAATTAAAACAGCATGGTATTGGAATAAAAACAGACCTGTGGACCTATGGAATAGAATTGAGTATCCTGACACCCAACCTCAAACACATGATCATTTAATCTTTGATAAAGGTGCAATGAGTCTAAAATGGAGTAAGGAAAGCCTCTTCAACAAGTGGTGTTGGGAAAACTGGGCAGCAACATGTAAAAAATGAATTTGGACCTGTGTCTAACACCATGCACAAAAATCAGATCAAAATGGACTAAAGATCTCAATATCAGACTTGAATCCATAAAGTACATTGAAGAAAATATAGGAAAAACCCTCCACGACATTGAAGCTAAAGGCATCTTCAAAGGTGAAACATCACTAACAAAGCAACTAGAAGAAAAGATAAACATATGGGACTACATGAAACTAAAAAGCTTCTGCACCTCAAAAGAAACAGTGACTAAGATACAAAAGCAGTCCACAGAATGGGAAAGAATATTCACCCAATACCCATCTGATAAGGGGTTAATATCCAGGATATATCAGGCACTGGTAGAACTTTACAAGAAGAAAACAAACAACCCCATCAAAAAATGGGGAGAAGAAATGAACAGAAACTTCAGCAAGGAAGAAATTCGAATGGCCAAAAAACATATGAAAAAAATGCTCATCATCACTAATCATCAGAGAGATGCAAATCAAAACAACAATGAGATACCACTTTACACCACAGAGACTGGCACATATTCAAAAGAGCAAGAACAACAAGTGCTGGCGTGGATGTGGGGAAAAGGGGACACTCATCCATTGTTGGTGGGAATGCCGGGCTGGTACAGCCTTTCTGGAAAACAATATGGACTTTCCTCCAAAGACTAGAAATTGAACTCCCATTTGACCCAGCCATACCACTCCTGGGAATCTACTCTGGGAAACCAAAAATACGCAGCGGAAACACCATCCCTACTTTTATGTTCATAGCAGCATTATTCACAATAGCCAGAATCTGGAAGCAACCAGAGTGCCCGAAAATCGATGACTGGATAAAGAAGCTTTGGTACATCTACACAATGGAATACTATGCAGCTGTTAGGAAAAATGAAGTTATAAAATTTGCCTATAAATGGATGGACATGGAGAAGATTATGTTGAGCGAAATTAGCCAGAAGGAGAGAGACAGATACAGAATGACTGCATTTATTTGCATGGCATAAATATATATGTACATATTATGATACCAATATCCAAGGTCAAGTGAAACATATATCAGGAGGTCTTGTCAAAGGTGGAGATTATCACAAACGTGTGGGAGTCAGAGTTTAGGTAAGACAGAAAATGGAACAGGGTGCTAATAATAGTCGAGGGTACTAATGCCAACCTAGAACTGAGCATTAAATAGAGGCAAAAGGATACACATGACAACCTTTTAATGTATGTTCTGTAATCCATAGTCTGGAAGGGAAGGAAAAGAGAAAGAGAGAGAAAGGGAAAGAAATAAAGAACCTGCCATGGAGCAGGGCTGGGGAAGGGGGAGGGAACCGGGGATGTTGGTGGTGGGAGATGGGCACTGGTGGAGGGACGGGTGCTGAAACACTGTATGACCAAAACCCAAACATGAACTTTTTAATTGTATATCTTTTTATTTGTATATCTCACGGTGGTATAATAAAATACTTAAAAAAAAGAGCTCT
>JAJIBD010022497.1:0-114995 GCA_021461705.1 Cryptotis parvus
GAGGCAAATCAAAACAACAATGAGATACCACTTTACACCACAGAGACTGGCACATATTCAAAAGAGCAAGAACAACAAGTGCTGGCGTGGATGTGGGGAAAAGGGGACACTCATCCATTGTTGGTGGGAATGCCGGCTGGTACAGCCTTTCTGGAAAACAATATGGACTTTCCTCCAAAGACTAGAAATTGAACTCCCATTTGACCCAGCCATACCACTCCTGGGAATCTACTCTGGGAAACCAAAAATACGCAGCGGAAACACCATCCCTACTTTTATGTTCATAGCAGCATTATTCACAATAGCCAGAATCTGGAAGCAACCAGAGTGCCCGAAAATCGATGACTGGATAAAGAAGCTTTGGTACATCTACACAATGGAATACTATGCAGCTGTTAGGAAAAATGAAGCTATAAAATTTGCCTATAAATGGATGGACATGAGAAGATTATGTTGAGCGAAATTAGCCAGAAGGAGAGAGACAGATACAGAATGACTGCATTTATTTGCATGACATAAATATATATGTACATATTATGATACCAATATCCAAGGTCAAGTGAAGCATATATCGGGAGGTCTTGTCAAAGGTGGAAATTATCACAAACGTGTGGGAGTCAGAGTTTAGGAAAGACAGAAAATGCAACAGGGTGCTAATAATAGTCGAGGGTACTAATGCCAACCTAGAACTGAGCATTAAATAGAGGCAAAAGGATACACATGACAACCTTTTAATGTATGTTCTGTAATCCATAGTCTGGAAGGGAAGGAAAAGAGAAAGAGAGAGAAAGGGAAAGAAATAAAGAACCTGCCATGGAGGTGGGCTGGGAGAGGGGGAGGGAACCGGGGATGTTGGTGGTGGGAGATGGGCACTGGTGGAGGGACGGGTGCTGGAACACTGTATGACCAAAACCCAAACATGAACTTTTAATTGTATATCTTTTTATTTGTATGGAGATGGGCACTGGTGGAGGGACGGGTGCTGAAACACTGCGACCAAAACCCAAACATGAACTTTTTAATTGTATATCTTTTTATTTGTATGGAGATGGGCACTGGTGGAGGGACGGGTGCTGAAACACTGAATGACCAAAACCCAAACATGCGCTTTTTAATTGTATATCTTTTTTATTTGTATATCTCACGGTGGTATAATAAAATACTTTAAAAAAAAAGCTTTGGTACATCTACACAATGGAATATTATGCAGCTGTTAGGAAAAATGAAGTTATAAAATTTGCCTACAAATGGATGGACATGGAGAAGATTATGTTGAGCGAAATTAGCCAGAAGGAGAGAGACAGATACAGAATGACTGCATTTATCTGCATAACATAAATATATAGGTACATATTATGATACCAATATCCAAGGTCAAGTGAAACATACATCAGGAGGTCCTGTCAAAGGTGGAAATTATCACAAACGTGTGGGAGTCAGAGTTTAGGTAAGACAGAAAATGGAACAGGGTGCTAATAATAGTCGAGGGTACTAATGCCAACCTAGAACTGAGCATTGAATAGAGGCAAAAAGATACACATGACAACCCTTTAATGTATGTTCTGTAATCCATAGTCTGGAGGGGAAGGAAAAGAGAGAGAGAAATGGAAAGAAATAAAGAACCTGCCATGGAGGAGGGCTGGGGGAGGGGGAGGGAACCCAGGAAGTTGGTGGTGGGAGATGGGCACTGGTGGCGGGATGGGTGCTGCAACACTGTGTGACCAAAACCCAAATATGAACTTTTAATTGTATATCTTTGTAATTGT
The DNA here is from genome assembly GCA_021461705.1 of Cryptotis parvus. Lineage (NCBI taxonomy): Eukaryota > Metazoa > Chordata > Mammalia > Eulipotyphla > Soricidae > Cryptotis > Cryptotis parvus. Next base: position 1,767 of record JAJIBD010022497.1, read on the forward strand.
AAAAATAAAAATATTAAAAAAAAAGAATGAATCATTTCAGGGGAATGACTGAATATAGGTGCCAAGAGACAGAGAACAGAGGAGCTGATGGCAAATGAATGAATGAATACTCTCAAGAAATCTCTTAGTTACTAGCAACCATTGGACAGGAAAAAACAAGATGAACAATCACATGGTAAAAGAAATCTCTAAGCAGTGACAATGTAAAGGGCTATTCTGCTCTGGACCATGAAACAGAAAGGAAAAAAGACATTAAAGAGAGCACGGGAGAAATTTGAACAAAGAGTACAGATTAGTGAATAATACTCTGAGTGAAATTTCTTAGTTCTAACAAATGTTCTAACAAAGAGGACTCGAAAGAGCTACGCTTGGAATATCACTCCTCACTCAAGTGAGAGAAGGAATCGGAGTTCCGACCTCTGTCGCTGTTCCAGAGTAAGGGGCGCTGTCTTGTTTGCCAAGGCATCAAAAATCAGATGGGCTGAGCATGTAATGCGATTTGGAGACGACCGCTGGACTAGAGCCATTACCGACTGGATCCCACGGGATGTCAAAAGATCACATGGCCGCCCACCTACAAGATGGTCAGACTTCTTCGTCAAAACCCTGAATGAATGGTTTGAGGCTCTTGTATTCCTGAAGCAACCAGATATAACCAGGGTTACATTGGCACGTGATAGGGTCAAATGGAAATATTACTGGCGCCGCTCGAGCAAATCGATGAATAACGGATGTCAAGTGATCAAGTGTCAAGTGACAAATGTTCTAAGGTCTTATAAGGTATTACTCTTAGGAGAAACTGGGTGAAAGATACAGAAATATCTCTGTACTATGTTTGCTATTGTTCTCTACAAAATTATTGTAAAATTAAATATTTACTTACCAAAAGAAAAAATGTAAAAGAGGTATTCCAACAATACTCTCCATTCCCTGGATTAATAAATACTATTTTTAGAAGATTTTTCACTTATCTTAACGTAAGTACACCATGATTACATACTATTTTAAGCCCTTGGATAAAACAGAAAAATACTTTTACAATGCCATAGCTTACAAAAAACTGTCAACTTTCTTTAATTTGCAGATAAGCACTTTTTTTTTAGCCATTACTAAGACAATTACCTTAGGGGTTTTGTTTCACTTTAGATTCTATCATGGGTTTTCCCTCTTGTGAAATTTAAAAGTTCTTTTAAAAAGCAGTTCAGGATTATACAATTGCTACATGCACCACAGTGAATTACCTATTTGTTTCACGGTTACATTATTTCCAGTTATTCTCCACATCATATGTACTACTACAAATTTCATGTGCACAAAAGAAATGGCCATGTTCATTAGTAGAAATTTAAGAAAACAGAGTGAAGGAAACACCATCAGTCTGACCTCCAAGGTGATGAACCAAGTCATGCTCACAGCAGAAAGATGCTTAAAGTCAGTTTTCCCATCTACCAACCTGGAATACTAACATTTAAATTTCTTTGATTAATACTACAACAGTATGCCACCCGCACGGCAAGCCTGGCAAGCTGCTCGTGTTGTATTTGATATGCCAAATACCAGTAACATTTATATTAGGTCATTCACATGACCTAATATAAGTGTTTGAGCTCTTTATGTTCCTGGAGCAAGCAGATGCCTTTGGGTTCTACTAGCATGAGACAGGACATATGGAGATATTACTGGTGCCCGCTCTAGCAAATAGATGATTAACGGGACAATAGTGATAGTGATAGTGATAATATAATATGATAAAAATGTTCACTTTAAAATATATTGTTCTACTTTCCAATGAAATAACATATATATATATATATATATGCTTGGTTTTAGTTACTTTTGTGTCGTCTTTTATAACTGCTTGTGCCTCTTGCCTGTTTGTAATGTTGAAACATGTTTAAATATATAATTAACATTATAATCTCACATTATATGTTAAACATGTTATATTTATTATATATTGAGAAATCCATATTTTTCTAACTCTAATTTTGAATCATCTACTAGCTATGTTGTGGCAGAAACTTGCACTTTTACTTATACATTGATGTACAGAGTTTGGGGTATGTATGTAGTTTAATTTCTGTGCGAAATTTATAGACTTCACTTCCTTAAGCATTCAACCAATTACTAACAATAGTTTAAAAGAGCGCTGAAAATGTTTGAGAAAAGCCAAATCAACTGTTAGTTTTAATAAAATCATTTTTATTTGATGATTTCACATGCAAACTATTAGGATTTTCCAGTAGTTGATAACACTAACTTTATGGCTTATCAATCACATGATTACTGACAATAATATCTTCCATTATGGTTATTTATCTAAGATAGTGGTTACTATCTTTTTTAAATTCACTGCAAATTTAACTCAGGGATAATTTAGCTCAGAAAGCTCCCAAGGTAACAACAAAAAAATTAATCTCAGAGTATGACTATGTCAGAAAATATCTGAATCAGTCACTCCCCCAAAACACAGAGGCTGCGTTAACTCACTATTACTCTAATCATTAGTCATTAATTTTCCCACCACATTTCAATTTTCTCATTTTTGCCTTCTGGTTGCAAAAGAGGAAGAAAAAAGAGAAAGAGAACCAAAAAGGAACTAAGACTCCATACACTCTAAGAGATAGTGAATATGATGAAATTACAGAAACTTAAAGTACTAAAGAATCTTCATTTTGGTAACTTGTAGAATAAATGCTTCAACCACAGAAGATGATCATCTAAGTCAATTTACGTTAGTGTGAAAATACAGCAGTGGGAAAGCAAGAACTGTAATAAATCACAACCTCACTGAGAAGAAAAAAAATTGTTTTAGAAAAATCCTGCTGTGAGGGCCAGGTACAGTCCAGATTTATTTCTAGAGTTCCAGCGTTGCATAACTGAAAAGCGTTTCAATGGTGCTGAACATCAAGTTACGTAATTATCAAATTACTGCACTCTCTTCTGCTTTCTCCGCAAAGAACATGATGGGACTGGAGTGACAGTCAGAGAAGAAAAGAAATTTAAAGCAGCTTGGTATAGTCTGCTTAGAATAGAAAACAACTTTCATCATAAAAATCACTTAGGTTAAAAAAAATGTATTTGTGTCCCAAGTCTAAGAAGCATTACAAAATGGTCTTTAAAAGCCTCGATTCTTGGTCTGTTGTTTTTTCAAGGTATTTTTAGTTGTTTCCATTATGGGGGACATGGGTAGAAGCTTATTCAAGAAATACTTAACATAAAGTTGTTCCTCAGTCTCCACGGAGGTTTGATTCCAGAAGCACCCCCACGGATACCAAAATCTGAGAATACTCAAGTCCATTATTTGAAATATTGTAGTATATGGACATAATATAGCTACTACGTATGCTGTAGTCTCTACCTTAGTATAATAATACCACATACAATGAATATGCTGTTAAATAATTATCCTGCTTTGTTTAGGGAATAAAAAGTATGTACATGTTGAGTATAGAAGCAAGCAACATATACCTAATTGCATGATATTTTTTATTCTTTATATTTATTTACTTTTTTATTTTTTTAAGTATTTTATTATACCACCGTGAGATATACAAATAAAAAGATATACAATTAAAAAGTTCATATTTGGGTTTTGGTCATACAGTGTTCCAGCACCCGTCCCTCCACCAGTGCCCATCTCCCACCACCAAAGTCTCCGGTTTCCTCCCCCTTCCCCAGCCCACCTCCATGGCAGGTTCTTTATTTCTTTCCCTTTCTCTCTCTTTCTCTATTGCATGATATTTTAGATTTACATAGTATTTTAAATTTGAACCCACTTAAATTCAGAGGGTCAACTTAAATTTAGATGTTATTAGAGCAAAATTACAACTACTCCATTCCCATTGAATGTATCACAAGCACTGTTGAACATTAAAGTACATTTTACAAAAAAATTAATAGCAATTGTTTGCTTGAATAGCAATAATCACAAAATATATTCTAGAGAAATAGCATCTGTTTATTGACTTCAAAGCATCGGATAGTTGTTGAATATTAAGACTGTTATCTAAGCCTTACTGATGTATTAATTACACTGAAGGAAAATGGTCTTGGACAAAATATACAATCTCCTCATAAACGCAGAGTATGAATGCAATCACAAGAAGATTAAACCAAAATGGGACAGTTTTAAGGGCCAAAGAAATAGTACAGCAGGTAATGCACTTGCCTTGCAAATAGCTGACCTGGGTTTGATCCCTGTCACCTTATATGGTCTCCCAAGCCCACCAGGAGTGACCACAGAGCCAGGAGTAAACCCTGAGCACAGCCAGGTGTGACCCCAAAACACAAAAACAAAAGAATTTTAAAACAGAATTTCTACACATAAACTAAGAATCAACTATTGTTTTCTAGCTCACAAGGAAGTTTCCAAATCAGAAGTTATTTTACTTAAAGTTGTGTTTAAAAGTCAAATAAGGTAATAGCTTCAGCCTTTTTCAAATTATACAACAATGTATATATTTGAAAATCTTAGAAAACACTGATAAGTCTACAAAAGCGTAAATAACATATTGTCAGTAAATAATCATTAGTGCAGAATTAAGTCAATAACTTGAAACAACTAATACACTTAATACATTTTTCATTTATAAATTATTCATTGGAAATTGAAAAATGGAACAGGTGATTATAGTTACCAGGATTTAAAGGACTTGCCCCTTCCTTAGGCCTCTTTTCTTCATTAGCCTTCTCCTAGAATACAGAACAAGTATTTTAGAATTTATTTCTGGAAAATTTTTTAACATGAAACACTTTTATATTGGCTGAGAACCATGCCGAAAAACCATTCAGTGAAAAAGACAATATATCAGTGGTGACTGAAAGCAGGATATGAGGTAGGTACACCACGTGCCATCCAGTCTCAGGAGTAACCCTTCACTGCCTCTTAATTCTTTGTTGGCCCAACCCTGAAAGAAAGATTCACTCACACTTAATCCTGAAGTTATTACTAAGAGCACCTCCCTAAGGGATCCAGGGCTCTGACAGCCAGCAAAGGAGGGCGTCCCACATCACAGCCCAACCTTTCAACCTATTTATGCTTTCAGTAAACTAAAGTCTACTACAGCTCATAAATCTCAATATGACATCTGGTTTTGAACCAAACTGACCACTGAATGAATAAATTACTTCAAAGACACCACAGGTGGCATATAACTAACTGCAAAGCCCCAGGCAAGATGGCAATGACCCTTCTCCATAAAGCAAGCAATTCATCAGCACCTTCACCACAGTTCTCCAAGGAAAACACTCAAGAGGCCATTTCTGCCAGACACCCAGAGTAACAGGAACACTTGTAGATGGGCTCCCAGACGAGCCTATGTAGATAATTTTGTAGTCGTATACAATGTATATCCTCCAATAAAAGCTCATTAATAACTTTTATTCATTTACCAAATGAAGAGATTCAATGCACTTTAAATCCACTTTTGGAAATATATATGCAATATATTTGATTAACTTGCAAGAAAAGCTAATTGTCTTCAAAGATTAAAATTCAGTAGCTGAATTTCAAAAACATCTTTTGATAATCGAAGCCGGAAAATAAGTATCATGACTCAATAAGTTAAGGCAGGAATTTCCTTAGCTTATTCCTATTTATCTTTGGGATAGATTTTTAAGTTGATATGAGGATAATTAAGACTAATCTGGTCACAGCATTTAAACCCTTCAGTTTATACAAACAATCGTGGTCAGTCACTTAAGATATGACAAAATTATAAAGTGCAACTAAAATCATGTTATTTCAAAAACTTGAATCAATGTTTAAAAAAAGCACACATATCAATATTTTAATAAGAAATGAATGTTCAACTTATCTACCATTAATTTCATTTATAAGTATTTATGTAAAAGATACGTGTTGGCAGAAAGCAGATGAAAGGAGATGCTAAGATGCTAAGGTCTGATGGATGCTTCCCGTGACAGAAACAGGTAGCCTGTCTCCCAAGAAGGATAGGATGTGGGTTTCCCTGGCTATGAGGTCTCCACGCAGCAGAACCACGGACCCTGCTGTCTTGGGTCATTTCTCTGCCTTGTATCTCCTTATTGCTGAAGCTAGTCAAAGATGGACACTAATGGCCACAGCCTGGGATGCGGACAGAACACAGGAAAACCTTCTCTCTAAAGCAGAACCAGGTAAGATCTTGCCATCTTGGGCTAGTCAGGAAGGTTAAATTTGAAACCTGCCACACCTCCTCTTGCTTGTTTCTCACCTTGCCTTGACAGTACCCTCTGCTTGCTTGGCTCCCACCTGCTTGTCTCTTTCTAAATTGTCTGCTTCCTTTATGCTAATCAAGTGGAATGCTTTTGTAGTGTAAAACTATGTACCCTTGACTCTAGCTTGTGTTGTTGTTTGATGCTGTTGGGTATATAAGAAGCTGAGGTAATTGTGCAAACTGTCGGTGGCAGATATGAGAGCCCTGAACTTCTGGACAATAATTATGGTTATTAGAAATTAATAACTCATCTTAGCTCAAAAAGTCTTTCTTCAGTGTCCCCGAAAGGCAAAGATCTCTTCTACATCTCATTTACAGATATATCGTTTAGTTTAAAAGCATATAATTTTTACATCAAAAAACAATTAACATGTCTGGATATTTGACTGGCATTTCCTTATCGATGGGGTAAGCAAATGAATGAGTTTGAATGTGATTAAATCAGACTATCATTGGCTTATACTGTCATATCCAGCTGACACTGACCGATTTCTTGAAATGCCTTAGCTTGGTGTCTTTATACATATAATTTATATTTTGAGATTGTTCAAGATAAAATATAAAGGAAAAACAGAGAACAGTGAAAACTTTCCCATTTGTCCTTGCACATCTTACTAATTCATAAAGGCTTTACCACATAATCAACGTCATTCAATTCTAACGCATTCCTGCAAAGTATTCTTTATAAAAACACAAAAAAAGTCTTCCTGTTTATTTTTTAAATGTTAGGTACTCTGATTTACAATATTGTTATGGCTGTATGCATACAATGTTCCAAGCCCAAAATCTCCACTTTTCACTACTATTGTCTCAGGGTCTACCTCCAACTAACCCTGTCCCTCCCAGCCTATGATAAACTCAGTTCTGTAGACCAGATCTAAGTCTTCCTGCCTCTTTGGTTATTTGTTATCCCTTATTGCGTTTCTCTACCCACATAGGAGAGATCATTGTGGTCTGTCCCTCTCCCTCTGGCTGACTTCACTCAACTAGAGGCCCTCACTCCCAACCACACGGTGGCAGATTGCCTGGTTTCATCTCTCCTTAGAGCCTATCAGTTCTCCACTGTGTATCTATTTTTTATCCAGTCCTTTATCTGTTCTTTCATTTCTTTGTCCTTGGACATTTGAATTGTTTCCAGCTCTTAGCTATGGTGACTGGTGCTGTAATCCACATGGATGTGCAAATATCTTTTCTGAAGAGAGCTTGGGAGCCCTTGGAATAGATGTCAAGTGGAACTGCAGGGCCATTTAGAAGCTCAATTCTTAGTTTTTCTAATTGTTTTCCAATTCCTATGTTGTTTTCCGAAATGGCTGAGTAAGTCTACATTCCCATCAGCAATGCATAAGGGGTTCTCCCCCCTAATTACGCCAACTCTGGTTGTTTCTGTTCTTTGCCATATGTGTCAGGCTCACTGGTGTAAGGGTTAATCTCATTACTGTTTTGATTTGCATTTCCTGGGTGATAAGTGATGAAAAGAATTTTATAATATACCCAATAGCTATCTGTTGGAGCTCTTGGGTATATAACCCCACTCTTGGAGAAGTTTCAGTTCATCTCCTCTCCCCCAAAAGAAATACACATTATCTTGCTTTTATACACAAAAGGTGGCCCATCACAATACTGTTTCCTATCTCCCTTTCCACTTAACAAATACGTCTGTGAAAAGGCTATAAGGAGAATTCCCATTTGCTTTTCATAGCTTTACAGTATAACAAGTCCCCAGTGAATCCTACAAGCCTATGATAGGGTTCTGTTTTACTACAGACTTGCCAAATGATCATGTTAGCAAATTTGGGGACTTTTGTCAAGATGGTGAGTAAAAAGACATCCATTAAAATTTTCATCTGAATTTATTTTATTATGAACAATGTTCCTGGAGCAAGCGGATGCCTTTGGGTTCTACTAGCATAAGACAGGACATATGGAGATATTACTGGTGCCCGCTCTAGCAAATAGATGATTAACGGGAAGATAGTGATAGTGATAGTGATGAACAAACAATATTATTTTATATATTTTAAACTCCTTTGTATTTTCTTCTCTGTGAAATGTCTTCATTTCCTTGGCTAATTTTTCTATTAAACAGATTACTGAACTTTTGATCTTGATAAATTAGGAAGATTAATCTTCTAAGATACACAAATTCATTATTTTACAAGTTTGTCAGTTCTTTTTTTCACCTTTCGTAGAGTATCAGTATGCATATTAATATGCAGATACTTTTAGAGTTTTTTAAAAATCCAACATTTTCATGGCTTCTATATTTCAATTGAAAATTCTTCAATTACTTAGCATGAAAATATCTCTTTGGGGTTTGAGAGCTAGTACAAAAGGCAAACTTTTGTTCCAGGCACCCATGTGAGCCCTGAGCCCTGCCAGGAGTGATCCCCAAGCCCAGAGACGTGTGCATCCCCAAGCTCTGAGCGCTGCTGGTCGTAGACACCAAAAAGTAACCCATCAATAAAATCCTTCTTCTTTATGCCTAATTTATTTATCACAATTTCTTACATTTGCCCTTGTGATAAATCTGAATTTTTCCAGGGATGTGAAGTAAAACATTTTAGCTAAGCTTACTTTTCCCCTGGCCCAAACCTAGAGCCATCCTTCTCCCCCTTCCCTAAAATGTGTGCACTATATATTAAACCCCATGTGCAGATGATATTACTTAGGACTTTTTCTTTTATGCATTTTTAGTCTGTCCTTTTGTATAAAAAAAAAACACTGCTTTACGTTGTAAAACCTATAGTATGTTCCCTGGGCTATTAAGATTTTACACACAAAAAAAGAGTGATTCTATGCAAGTTTTTAAGTCTGGTAGGAGAGGATTAAAACCCCCCACCCTATATCATAAATGGTGAGACCTTTGGCAAGGATTTAACTGCTGGGCATTTCAGGGTCTTCTGTTATTTAGCGATAACCATCACTTCTTCCATAGATTAGTTTAAGGATTCTTTCAAGGATTAGCAATCCACCAGGAACAGACTGTTACAACCAGGACACTTGGCTATGTGGCTATCTCTCAATGCAGCTACCAGTTATTCTTGACAGATTTCAAATTGCTAAGGAAGTTTCAATAACTGAATAAGTAAATCTCTAATGAGCAAAATCTCTGAAAGATTTCTGAGGGATGATTAAAGAGAAATCTTACAACTCAAACGGTATCAATGACTTTTTAAAATGTAAGCCAGGAGAGGGAATGTAAAAGAAGGTGGAGGAAAGATATAAAATCCCAGTTCTATGATAAGAACGTATTGGAAATGCACCATGCAACATGATGACTACAGCTAATATATCTAACGTCATTTAATATATCTAACAACAGCTAATATATCTAATATATCTAACAACATTTAGAGAAACGTTGTTAGCCCTTAGGTGTAGTGCGTGTGCATGGTATCGGGGTCAAATCCAGGACCTCACTATATGCAAATCAAATGCTCTACCACCTACAGAAAGTCACTAAGACAGTAAAAGTTCCAGGCACTATCATCAGAAGGATTTTGTCCCTTTCTTCCTATTTTTTCCATTTTTTACTCCATACACACATGTGTATGGGAAGATTGATAAAACCAATTATAAAATCTCACAATATATTTAAAACAACCCAGCATTTTGTAAACCTTAAAGTGATGTGTGCAAATTATTTCTCAATAAAAATGTTGGAGAGAGGGATTATATTAAACATAAAAAACTCCTCACACACATATTAAGCAATTGCTGTGTGCCAGTAACTATGCAAAGATTTAAAGGTACATAGAAGATGCAATATTTGATGTTGTGTCCTATTTACTGTTTGTCAGGTTTGCACATCTGCAAAAGGGCTGATTTCAGACGCAATGAAGCCTGAGGTTCGATGCTGTCCTGGTCCTCTTCACAAGCACTGACAGTGACGGTGCTTTCTTCTCCCCCTCCCTACCCTGCCTCAGGCTCTTCCCGTGATGTGCTTCTCTTACCATCTTCTCAGATTCCATGTCACCCTCTGCCTTGTCACCACCCACTCCTTACCTCCCAGTCCTCTCTGTCTCACACCATAACAGCCTCTGTGCCTTTTATTCCAAATGCGCATGTGCCAAGACTCACTGTCGATCTTCACCCCAATACCCTACAACTGCTGAAGCTCAATCATCACACAGGGAGTTCATCCTAATAGAGTAAACTACTCCCTTCTCCCGGGTTGGCGGTCCCAGATCTCACTCTGCAGTTCCTATACCAGTAAGTCAAGCTAGACACACCCTCACAGTAAATCTCAGGTTGGGCACGTCTCTAAGATGAGCCCAACTGGCAACACCTACAGCATCCCCTCCTCAGAGGGAGAGTAGAAGCCATCGCTTGCTTATAATCACAGAATATGACAAAGGTCATCATAGAAGGTCATCCCTTGATTATGTTATGACACATGACTGTCCCACACACCTGCCAATGACAAAGGGAGTAGCCGTGCTGTGAGATAAAGGACATGTGGGCAGACTGAAGGTCAGGGCAGCCCCTCAGCCCCTTCACAGCGCATAAGGAGACAGGAACATCAGTCCTCCAACCTCAAGGATCACTTTTTCCCCGAAATTGAGAGAGCTTGGAAAAAGTTTACCAAACTCCAAAAGAAACTAGGCTAGATCAAAACTTCATGTTAACTCTTTGAGATCCTGAGTAAGAATCCAATAAAGCTGTCTGGTTACAGGAACTACCGAGATGTGCGGTATTAATGAGTGGGTGGTTTACATTGCTAAGTGTGTGGTAATTTGGTGTACAGCAATAGAATATGTGAGTAGACACCTACTTAACCTTTAGGAGCTAACTCGGGAAGTTTTCTTTGATCCTTGTTTCCCCTCCCCTGTATGTGTTAACCTGAAAGCTGCAGTTACCCCACTCAGATCTCTAGTGTTAGCCTCTCACACGACTCTACTGTCATCTGTAGTATGGGTCTCTCCAGCTCTGATGAGCTTTCTCAAGGCCGGCAGTGCCTTAACCAATTTCCATCTCCAGAACCTAACACGGCACTTAATTAAGTTCAACAAACATTTTCAGAACAAGAGCGTAAAGGAGGGGTTCAAGATTAGCACTTCCTGTCTGGCGGAACTGAAATCCAACTTTAGCATTATGGGCATCCTTGTTCCATTAATAAGGCAGCATTCCAATCAAATATATTGTAACTCAGTGCTTAGCAAGCATTCAGTTCCATATGATTCATCGGGAACCTTGCTAAAACGCAGGTCATGATTCAGAAGGGTTGAGGTGAGGCTTAAGATTATAAATTTGCAAAAAGCACACAGCTAATGTCACCAGCGTCAGTAGACCTGGAAAATGCAGCAAGGGTTCGGTTTACTTTTACCCCAATCTCCCCACAGTCTGGCGATGAGACCAAGAAGGCAGTAATCCAGTCACGCCTACCTCTGTCCTACCACATGTGAAATAACAAAATGAATCGGGTCTAATTTTCTATGGTAGCTCTTTACCCCAATCTCATCCCTTTTTAACCACTCAACACATGGAAAATTTACATAATTCAGAACAACAGGAGTCACTTCTTATAAAGGTTCTACTGAAAAACTAAAATGGTAACAAAAATAGTATTGAGAGCTGATTATGCGAGCAAAATAGCCTCTGAAGCATTTTTATAATCATTGTATCATTCAAATATAAAAAGAAATATATAAGATGCTGTCTGTCACTCAGTTACTGGATAAGGATATTTGGTTCACACATCCTTACATGCTACTGAAATTCTGCCTTGATAGAAATCGATTCCTCACAAAAATAACATTATCTATCACTTCAAATGTAAATCACCCATGCTCCTCAAGTCCCTAAGTGTTTTGGATAGATCAAAGTTATAGATATATAGCTATTGACACAAAAGATCATAATCTCTATTTCAGAATAAATTTATTTTCTTCTTATGAAAGACAGATCTCACTTTATTTTTTACCAATTTTGCAAACAGAAAAAATTCAATATATAGTAGAAGAGGAAAACGATGAATTTAAGGTTTGGACACCTAAAACAAAATCTTAACTAACCCCACAAAGAGAGTTGTGTTATTGGGCAAAAATAATACGAGCCAACAAAACCCGATTTCTCTCCTCCGCAAACTAAAGAGACAGGACAAATGATTAGACTGAATGGACTAACGCCATGTTTCTTAGGACCTTTATGGGCTCCAAGATATTCCAAAGGGGCCGGTGAAAATTCCATAAATGGGAAGTAGGCGCAGAACAAGAAAGACAAATGGGGACACAGCCACACAAAGGTTGAGAAACACTGCCCACAGTGCCTACTAACTTTAACATCCTTAGCTTCTGTGTGCTCTACCAATTTTATAAGAGGAATAAATCCACACTGCTATTAAGAAACAGGACTAATTTATAAAATGGGCATTTTATCCTCCCTCACAGAAAACCTAAGAAAAGTGGTATAAATGGGAAAAGTGAAAATAAAGCTTTCAGGTTAGGGGATGGGTGCATGGGAGATTTGGGGTGATCCAGACATCTGATAAGAGGGAGATATCATTTTAAAAAAATAAAAAAATAAACTTTTGCTGTGGTACATTTCCACTTCCCTATTTAAAATTCCATTGTCTGGAAAAGATTATGAGGAAAGAAAGTAGGAAGGCTTGGGGGCCAGAGAGATAGCGCAGCAAGCAGGTAGGGCATGCAGAGTATTTGCTTTGCATGCAGCCAAACGGAGGTCGATCCCCGCATCCCATATGGTCCCCAGAGCACTGCCAGGAGTAATTCCAGAGTGAAGAGTCAGGAGTAGCCCCTGAGCATAGCTGGGTGTGATCAAACCCCCACCCCAAAAAGAAAGAAAGAAAAGAAAAGAAAGAAAAGAAAAGAAAAAAAGAAAAGAAGAGGCTTGAATTTCTATTTCCTTCTAATGGCCCTGGATACACCATATATTTGTACTGCACGTTGTAATCATTCTTCCTTATCAATCATTATCTGCCCCAGGTATAAATTCTACTTATGGAAGCAAAACAGAGGACTTTCACCCACTGATCTGCCTGGTCAAAGAAAGACATGACCTTAGAACTGTCAAATGATGTTCCCACCTCCCCATCTCTCCTTTGACTGAGGTACCAGGGCTTACGGTTCTTGGACCTCCTTCCAAAACCACACCCATAACCAGTGTACCTACCCCTCCCCCAAAGAACCCAAGGTCCATCCCTTTGAACGCCCCAAGTCACCACCAATTCTGTTTTGTGGATCAGTTCTCGCCTTGCGCTACCTTTGGCCTTTTGATGCTAGCTTGCTGCGTTTCTCTGAGCCCACACACGAGAGAGATCATTCTATATCTGTTCCTTTCCTTCTGCTGACTTCCCCAGCGTGATATGCTCTGGCCCCTTCCACGTTGCTGCAAACTACATGATTTTATTCTTTCTCCAGGCTGCATAATATTCCACTCACTGTCAGATTGGGCCCCCTTCACATAACCTCTATTGAACACTCTGTTGCTCCTCTTCCAAGAGGCCACAGTAAATACACGTTGGCTTCAGGAACTATAAAAAAAAACACTGAAATTCTGTTTAAGAACTCCAGTGACAAACTGCTGTTTGAATTTTACCTACTATTTCAAGTCCATTTTCAAATTCACTGTTGCTCTGATCGAATATGGGATAAAAACTGAAAATTAAATGAACTTTACAGATAAAAATATAGGAAAAGATAACTTTCCATTGCTTTTGGAATGCAGTGCAGATGGTGAGGAGGAAATGCTCTCATTTCTTTAAAATATTCAATCATACCATTGAGTATTATCTCTAAATAAAATCTCTCTGAATATATGTCCCTAAATAAAATTCCTTTATGACACTTGAATAGATCATGTGCACTATTTTCTCTATCTTATATACTTATTCTTTAGTTGGCATTTGACATTCGGGGAGCAGAAAAGGAACAGTCCCTCAAATTTATTCCAACAGCTTTATGACATTAAATATACATGTATACATAATGCTTGACAGCATTAAATATACATTCAATAAATATTTTAATTTATTAAATAAGCTAAATCCTCAAGACAGCAAACAGCTTGCCTGTGGCCCTACGAACTAACCAATTCTGCATTGGCATCCCATTTTTATCAGGCTCCTTCATGCAGAAATACCATCTCCCTGCACTGAACATGCCTGGCTCAGGAAACAAACCATTAGAAACAGCCTTGCTAGCCAGAGACCACCAGAACTGATCAAACCGGCCAACCCAGTGCACTCTTAGCTCTCTCTCACCCTACCCAGCACACACCTTCCAGGAGAAACACAATCAGGAGCTTTCCCCAGGTTCCCTTGCGTCTTCCAGCATGAATCTGCCACCACGTCCCCAGGAGATGCTGCACTGTGTGATTTGCTCTTCCCCTTGGCTTATTTCCGGGCTACCTCTGGCAGTGCTCAGAATAACACATGCTGGTTTCGAGAACTATTTTAAAAAAAAGGACACTAAAATTCTATTTAAGAACTCCAGTTATGAGCTGCTGTTTGAATTTTACCTACCCTTTCAAGTCTATATGTTCCCTCAAGTCCACTCCTGGTGGGTTTGGCGGAGCATGTAGAGTGCCAATGACCAAACCTGGATCAGGAACATGCCAGGTATGTGCCCTGCCACTGTTACCTCTCTGCCCCACAGGCCCTCCAACTGGGGAAACACGACTTCAAAATTATGATGGCAATGATCTCAATCTGTTGGTCTGACTATAACCCGAATATATGTGTATGCAGCGTGTGGATATATACACACACATATATAATATATACATACATATATATTTTAATGTAGTTCCTAGGGACAATTTACGAAAGGATTTGCTAAGACATATACCAAAAAACAAGGGGTATATCTAGAAACTGCTTTAAAAACTTCCCTTTTTGTGATCCCTACATATATGAATGAATTCCTCTGGTTTAAGCAAGTTAGTGTGAGACAAAAAAAAATGATGGGGGGTCTTAGAGGTTACTCCTGGCTCTACACTCAGTAATTACTCCTGGTGGTGCTCAGGGGACCATATGGGATGCCGAGTATCAAACTCGGGTCAAATGCCCTAACCGCTGAATTATTGCTCTGGTCCCAGACAAAATGAGTTTTTAAATATACTGAAAAATAGGGGCCAGAGCAACAGTGCAGTGGGTGGGGATCCTGCATGGTACACAAAGACCCTGATTTTATCCCAGCACCCCATAAGAGTAATTCCTTAGCACAGTGCCAGAAGGAACCCCTGGGCATCTCCAGATATAGCCCCAAAACAAGATGACTAAAATTAATTAAAATACATTGAAGAAATTAGAAGCTGAAGTAATCCTACCCTATAGAGCAGGAATCACTATGGCAATAATAGCTGGACATGATCACTCTGTATAAGAACTCATACTGAGGTAGGTAAAGGACCAAACATGATAACCTCTCAGTATCTGTACTGCAAATTATAATGTCCTAAATGAGAGAGAGAAAGGGAGGGAGAGTGAGCAAGAGTGAGCGAGCAGCGAGAGAGAGAGAGAGAGAGAGAGACAGAGACAGAGAGAGAAGTACCTGCCATAGAGGTAGTCTGTTGGCAGGAGGGTACGGGGGAGAGGTGGAAAGGAAATTGGGGACATTGGTGATTGGCAAATGTTCACTGTTGGAGGGATGGGTGCTGGAACATTTGTATGACTGAAACCCGATCATGAACAGCTTTGTAACTGCATGTCTCATGGTGATTCAACTAAAAATATAAATGAAGTAAAATAATCCTATTCTAAATAACGTCTTGCTATCTATTTAAGGATAGTATGAGTATTCCTCAAACAATGCCCAAGTTGAGCTAAAACTATGCTAACTATGGCTCCCCCTCGTGTCAGTATATTAACTGCAGCTGTTGCCATATCAAATATAACTTCCAGAACAGGTTTGTTCTGGTCCCCCAAATCAATGCTGCTCGTTTTACTTTTTCTTTTTTCTTTTAGCTTTTTTGGGGCACACCCGGCAATGCTCAGGGGTTTCTCCTGGCTCTGCACTCAGGAATTACTCCTTGCGGTGCTTGGGGGGCCATATGGGATGCTGGGGATGGAACCTGGGTCAGCTGTGAATAAGGCAAACACCCTACCCTGCCGGACTATCTCTCCAGCCCCCACATTTTATTTCTTCACTGTTTACTAAATCTTAAACTCACAGAAGCTGAAGCATCCTTAAAGACATTTTAATCGAAGGCAAAGAAACTGAACACCAGGCTGAGGAAGAACTAGTTTTCGTCACAAAGCTAATTATCACCGAAGAGTCTAGTCCAAAATTCTGCCATCCAGTCAAATAATGTTCACTTTACAAGGCCGCCAGCAGTAACATCTGCTCATTTACACAAGCCACTATAATAGTGTCATATATCACTGATCGTGTTTGCTTCCAGTTTCACACTCTGCTCAGACTACCTCACCGACCCAGACAAGCCTTGCTGTGACCCTTCAACTCTTCTTTGAGATGAGAAGCTTCTCTGTCTTTGACTTTCGTCATTTTAATTACAAAGCGTCTTGGGCTTTATTTTTTCTATTTATTTTGTTTTGGCTGGGGTCCTTTCTGCTACTTTTTATCTGGGCCACACACTTCTTAACTAAGAAAGAAAGAGAAATACTAAAACTCAGAGCACAAATCAGCTAATTGAGAAATAAACAATAACAATTCAAAAGATCAACATATTAAAGAGCTGGTTTTTCTCAAAATAAACAAGATTAATAAACCATTAACTCAACTGACAAAAAAAAGAATAAAAATGCTAATCAGAAAGGAAAGAGTCATTACAAAAATTATGAAATATATTCAAGTGATCATCTGAGATTACTATGTAAAACTTCATGCCATGAGTTTAGAGAATATAGAGGAAGTGGAAACTTTTCCAACTTTGACAACCTTCCAATACTGAATCTTGAGAGGAAATGTAGTACCTGAACAACCAATTACTAGCAAGGAAACCAAAACAGTCACCAAAAGTCTCGCTAAAATAAAAGCCCAATATTGGGATATAAAGAAATACAGTAAGGGCATAACAAACGGCCGAAGTCAACAGAACTTCAGAACCGGTCTCAGTGAGGTGGGACTGATGGAGGTTCTGGGAAGGGAGTGGGTGTTAGGGGACACTGCAAAGGGTGTAGAGTTGGAAGTTGCATGCAGAAAACCCTAACATTAGCAGTCTTGTAAATCCACAGCACCAAAAGCAGTTAATTAGTACCCAGGAGCCAGTAGCTTTACCAGCAAGTTCTTCTTTCAAAAGACCTATTTCCAATCTTTCTCAGGGTATTCCAAAAAAGTCAAAGAAATAGGAACCCTCCCAGTTTCTATGAGGCAAATAGTTCACTGATACCAAAAGCAGATAAATACATCATTGAAAAAAAGATATTCCTTATGATTATAAATGCAATAATACTCAACAAACTAATTCAACAATACATAGAAAGAATCATATGACATAACCAAGTAGTATCTATCTCAGAGCTATAAGGATGGTTCAATATATGTAAGCAATGTAATACACATATGTAAGTCAATGGTGGAGACACGGTGTAATGGTGTGGGACTGGTGTTGGGATATTTGATGCCTGCAGCAAATCATTATGAACAACTTTCCTAACCACCATGCTTATATAAAAGTGTAAGGAGAAAACAGAATTTTTCTCAATACAATGAGAGATAAAAATCATATGATCATATCAATAAATGCAGACAACGCGTTTGACAAGCTCCAACCTTTTATTAAGAATTTGCTATTCATAATGCAAACTCTTAATAAAAGGAGATAAAAGAAAATGTCTTCATTATAGTTAAAGCCATTTACCATGACGCCACACTTACCATTGAACTCAAAGGTAAAAAACTTGAGTCTTTCCTCTAAGATCAGGCCAAGAAAAAGTTTCTCCCTCTCACTATTATTCAACACAGTATTAGACTTACCACAGCAATTCTACAAGAGAGATGTCAAGGGCAAGATTGAAAACCAACTCCTATACCTTGACCACAGAACTAATACGGTGCGGGAAGGGGGAGAGGAAAGAACATACAGGACAGACCTGCAGAAAGCATTGGAGGGTTTTTCCCTGCTACGTTGATGTTGGTGAAGTTACAGCAACTTCATACAAAAGGAAAACATCAACAGTATCCTAAGACATGTTAACTCACTAATACTTTTTAATACCAAGAATGTGGCATCAATTAGTCATATAATTACTAGTAATAACATTTGTAGAGCTTATTTCTCTGAGGGACAATAGTTATCAAATATAAGTAACAGATTAAAGAAGTTGGAGGGCTTGATAAAATATGGATCATTAGGAAGAGAGTATGGCTCAAGAGCTACTGCAATGCCCTAACATCAATCCCTGCTATCACACAGCCCATCTTGCATCACGGAGTACAGTCTGGACATGAAAGTCGGACGTCAGGCAGGGTCTACATGGCCCCCAAGCATTACCATGGGCCTTAAAGAAAGCTGAGTGTGACCCTTGTAATAATTAAATCGATACAGATAGTGAGGAAGAGGAGAGAGAGGAGCAGAGGGAGAGACAGAGTGTGGGGTTGAGGAAAGAGGCACACACAGGCCAAGGCTGTTGAGCTCTGCGTACATAATTTCTCATTCCACAGATGTATAGTGGGGCCCCGTGATCTGCATTTATGAAATCCTCAACTACAACCAATGCTGAAACTAGGAAACCCTCAGCTAAAACCACACCATAGCAATGTTGCTAGTCTGAAGACCACAGCTAAAGAATACCCAAGAATAACTTTGGCATTTAACGACACCAAATAAATACGCGATCATCTCAGAGAACATGACACAACAAACCTAAAATTCGGACAAGATTGGCATCCTCACCTGAAACCAGTGCAGGATTTCTCAGGTATGTTCCAAACAACTTGTCAGTCAGTCCTCTGGGAGACAATTAGATGGCTCCATCTTGTGCAACTGGTCTGTGAGCTGAAGCCAATCTTGGCCCCAGAATTAGCCTCTGATCGCACTTTACCTGGCCTTCTTCCTAGGGACTCTGAGGTAGAGCTGTGTTCTGACACGGGCCTATATTTAAATCCCCAAACCAGCCTCAGACCAGATCAGCATTTGCCACATCTCATTTAATGCCTGGAGTTCACCAAGCCATGCCTACCACAGCGCTGAACTAAAGAACATATAATACTGTCTCATTTTAACAGCTATAGTATATAAACATGAAACTACAAATGCACACAAATGGCCCCAAATATATGTCAGAATAAATGATGAGAGCCCCCTGAAGGATCTCTAACGTGAATAGTTAATGGCCCCTTATTTCCGAAAACAGCCACTAAGAAAATGTCCCCATCACTTCTATCCACAGTTAAATAGAAGGGATTAAAAAAATGGTCAAAAAATGAAACAGCCCAGATTAAAGCATGCTGCACTTATCCTTCCAGCTGCCATTATCCCCAGATGTTATCATGAAAGTAGTTTTAGATGTAGTTAACATTTAAATAACACTGTAAAGCAGGTAATGTAGCTGGGTCTCAGCCAGAGAGTCGAAACCATTATAAAACACAGGGTACAAAAAAAGCAACGCCAACTGTTGCTTCCCTGGAGAGCCATGACCTGACTGGTAACTCCCTGATGGATCACTCTGTGCCTTATCTGATAACTAATCAGCTAACTTCATCTTGCTCAAAGAGGTCTCCCTTCACCTCTGAAGCTAATGCTGCCTTTAAAATCTACTAATTTTAATGACTTATATTCTATGATAATGAAACTCAACTGATTTAAAAATCGTACTCTGGTGAAGGGGTTGGTGTTAGAACTCAGATCCCTAGCAGCTGAAAACTCACACACCCTACAATCCTGCCATGTTCCTGCCCTGACTCCACTGCTGGGGGCAAACCTCACGCTGAAATTAATCAGCTAAAAATCTCGGGTATGTGGGCATTGTTACTGAAGTCTCCAGGCTTTCGGGAATCGGAGGTGGACTGTCGCCCTCATCTCCCTGTACTTCAGAAGGACTGGTAGTCACACACATGCCCCAGAGCCACCACCCAGTTAAAAATGTAACTCCAACTATATCACCCCTTTTAAAAATGTTGGACTTCCTGGAGTGACATCTTAAATGTTGTAACACTGATAAACCAGGAGCAGCCCATAGATTGATGGGTGTAATGTAGAAGGCAACCTATCTCAATTAACAAAATATTAGCATAGATGGACTAACATATAACATTTTTAGTAGCCTTCTATTCAAGGACTTAATGGCTTCATGGAATGATTCTGCAATCTTCACTAACTTTCTTCTAAGGAAACAATCTTTGATAATTCTGTTAGCAAATTATTGACAATAAGAAATATAAAATAAACTACTGAGGGTCTGCTATGAGGGCAAGCTTAAGGGATGGTTGGGAACATTGGAGTCAATGGTGGAGAGAGAGTGTAATGGTGTGGGACTGGTGTTGGGATATTTGATGCCTGTAGCAAATCATTATGAACAACTTTCCTAACCACCGTGCTTATATAAAAGTGTAAGGAGAAAACAGAATTTTTCAAAAAAAACTTTAAAGAACACTGTATGCCTGAAATCACTATCACTGTATCACTGTATCACTGTCTTCCCATTCATCATTGATTTGCTCGAGCGGGCACCAGTAACATCTCCATATGTCCTGTCTCATGCTAGTAGAGCCCAAGGGCACCTGCTTGCTCCAGGAACATAAAGAGCCTCAAACCATTCCATCAGGTCATGGGAATGAGGTCTATAATTGTTACTGGTATTTGGCATATCAAATACGACATGGGTAGCTTGCCAGCTCTGCCGTGCGGGTAGCATACTCTTGTAGTCATCTCTAACCAGCATTTATTAATGAACTGCACAGCAGTTCTAGCCCAGAACTCCTGGACTCAGGAGTCCAGGAGTTCTGGGCTGTAGTGTGTTATGCCGATCGGGTGTCCGCACTAAGTTCGGCATCAATAGGGTGACCCTCCGGGAGCAGAGGACCACCAGGTTGCCTAAGGAGGGGTGAACCGGCCCAGGTCGGAAACGGAGCAGGTCAAAACTCCCGTGCTGAAATCACTAATAACTCATAAATAGCTTAGTAACTTTGTTACAGTGATTCCATAAAATAAATTTTTAAAAAATAAAAAGTACTTCTTGAGGCCAGAGTTATAGTTCAGCAGTAGACATGCCTTTTGCATGTAAAAAGTCCTGGGTTTGACCCCCAGCATTGCTAAAATAAAAACACAAACCCACCCAACTGGCATGGTTACATAAACCACACAGTTATACTTGCGTTTCAACAATGAGCGCGTGCTCTGAGCAACAATCGGGAATTGACGTCTTACCGAGTGTCTGTCCTGGTTCAAATGCTTCCTGGAATCGAACTAAGCTTCCTCTTTCTGTTAGGCTGTTTCATTGTCTCCTTGGCGCTCCTTAGCAGTGTTTCTTCTGCAAAATAGTACCGCATTAGAAAAGGTAAGAGGCTTTTACTCCTTTAATAAAATTACAGCAGAAACAAAATAACATGCTTTTAATTTCATTTTCTATGTTAACTTATGTAATCTGATAAATTGGTTGGCAGGAGAATAGCCAACCAGGTATCTCCGCCAGTAGTAATCCGAAGCGTAAACTCCAACCACCCCAGGTGCGGGACAAAAAGTACCAAAACCATGTATCTTTATTTCCTGTCGACTGGATAACATCACACTCAGACAGAACGATCAACATATATACCTGTGCAGAAGAGCACAAGCACACCTCTGAATTACAGAGAAGGCCACGAGCCTCTACGTTCAATAGTTTGGGGATACCCATTGCACCATCTCCAGTGTTATATAACTAGTATAAGCACAATTCTTAAATTAGAACTCATTCCATTTTTTCCGTATTATACCATTTTAAAAAACACAAAACGAAGCAGAAACTACTTCTAGGATCCGTTTGTTGCTTGTCAAACAATATTTTATGTCCTTTAGAAAGGCATTTAACTACTAAATTCAATAGCATTACATTCATTTCATAGGATGTAAATACAATTTATCATGCCTAGCTCCCAGTAATGTTCTGAACATCTATGCAAATGAACAGCTTAGACTTGATGCCTTTAGCAAAGTGTTACTGCACAAAACATAAGCACTGCCAAGGCTGGCTTGCATTTCACAACTAATAATACTCCATGGCTTGTCAAACGGAAATCATCCGGCTATTGAGGCTTTATCTCTTTGCCACCAAAATGATCTGTCTTGCTAATCCATACCAATTATCTCAATAACCCTGGAAGCTTAAAAAAAATTAATGAATTAGGAAATTCATGGCCTTGAGACCCGTTTTGCAAACACTGAAAGAGCTGCTCTCCATCATGCGGCATTGAGCAAGGCACTCAGTAATGGTGCATATGGTTTTCTTCTACTAGATTAAGAAAAGTCAAAAATATATAGCAATTAATCATCACAAGTTTGTTTTTATTGATTTATTTTCTGATTTCTATTTCCTGCGCCTCCAGGTGTTGTAGGTTTGGCTGCAGTGCCTGACTGCATCAGCAGGTGGCAGACAGGGAGACAGTCTTGTCTACACCCAGGGCTCTGCCTCATGGACCCTGGATGGTGGAAGGTCTGACAGTAAAAGACTGGGCCCCCTGTGATGAACCCAGAGCCATGGCAGAGCCTGGCAAGCTACCCGTGGTGTATTTAATATGCCCAAAAACAGTAACAATAATGGACCTCATTCCCAATGAATAGAGACGTTACTGGCACCCACTTGAGCAAATCAATGAACATTGGGAAGACAAGTGATAGAAGTGAATTCTATTTGCTATTCCTTTAGGTTTTCCTGGATCAAGTAATATGACATAAATTTGTTATATGCCTGCCAATGGGGCAGGCTCCAGGGTTGGGGGAGACCTTATGGGTATTGAAGGGAAGGGGACGTTGGTAGTGGGATTGATGCTGGATCACTCTATGCCTGAAACAACACTTTTACGAAGAACTTTGTAAATCACGGTGTCTCAATCAACATTCCTGAAAAATAAATTTAAAGCTGAATTTATATTATATATAAGGAAAAATAACTTTGCACTATGAAGTTTCTAAATTTTAAGTTCATAGAATAAAAGCAAAAGAAAATAGAATGAAAAATGAAACAGCCCAAAAGACAATTTGCTGCCAGATGAGAACGGAATGGAACACAATATTCAGAAAGGCAACACAAAGCAGAGGAAGGCAGACAGACAAGGCACAAAGACAGACAAATGGACAAACGGGTGAAAATACAGAAAGACAAACAGGAAGCTTATGAATGCCAAGCCACTTGCTCTAATCAACCACACACAACACTTTTCTCAACATGAATTTAACTTGATATTCTTGGTACAAAACAGCAACAATAATGGACCTCATTTCCAACGAATGGGGATGTTACTGGTGCCCGCTCGAGCAAAACAATGAACAACAGGAAGACAACTGATACAAGTGATACAAGTGATTCTTGGTACAGAATCACTGGAAAATACTTGGGAAATTCTAAGGATTGTCTATAACACATGCCAACAGCCAGAGGGTCCCGAATGTCTCATCTGTCACATGGCACTCTGCTGATTTGTTTTGGGAGGTGTGGAATCTTGAGCCAAGGAAGAATGTTGCCAGATTCTGAAATACGTGAAAGACATAACATGGAGGAAAAGAGACCAGCAGCGGGTGAGAACAACGCTGATGTCCACTGCCTTTATAACAACACCACAGCACAGAGCAAGGCAATTTCATGTGACTCTAATAAAATAACCTTACAAATAGCACTTTTTATTTAAATAGACTTATAACTATATGTAAATGACTTGCATCTCAGCAGAAAATTTGGAAATAGTGAACTGATTTTTATTTCAATTACTCCCTTCAGTCAGCTTGATTTTTCCCTTAAGTTTGGGAGAACTTGCTGTCTTCACACTGCCAAACACCTCCTTTACCAACTTATTTTATCAACACTTCTTTTTCAACTCATTTGAAAAGACAAATAGTTACTGAGAAAACATGATGAGAACAGCTTGAATTCTTCCCATGAAAAGGGTCTATAAAACATAAAAATAATACACTGTATACCTATATCCGGCTGCTACTTCTTTTTTGTTTGTTTTTGTTTTTGGGGTCACACCCGGCGGCGCTCAGCGGTTACTTCCTGGCTTTTTGCTCAGGAATTACTCCTGGCGGTGCTAGAGGACCATATGGAATGCCATAGATCGAACATGGGTCGGCCATGCCAAGGCAAATGCCCTACCCGCTGTCTTATTGCTCCGGCCCCTGGTTGCTACTTATTGACTATTTATTGATCAACTATCATTGTCAAGAAAATTAGCCACTCTGCAGAATCTGAAACGTATATAAAACAGAAAGGCAGGTAAATATATCACTGTTGTTCCTCCTTAAACTACCAATCCAAGTATAATTATTAATAGCATTACCTGGCATGCCCAAAAAATATTTCTGTCAAACAATGAATCATAATTGTATGAACTACAAATATTCTTGCAAATTAACAAGAAATATAATACAAACCACTAAAGAAGTTCAAATATATGTAGGTGTTCATCGGAGGGACAAAAAGTTCAAGATGGAAAATGCTCTGTGAAGAACATTTTAACTGCACGGAATTTGAGGTGTATTAGCCCAAAATATTAAAACAAGGATATGATATCTCTATTTCAAGAAAACGTGAGAATAGAATCAAGCTAGAATGTAGCCCTACAGGGCCAGAGAGACAGTCTTGCCGGCAAGGTGCTCGCCTGACACATTGCTGAGCCAGGTTCAATCCCTGTTGCCACACATGAATCTCTGAGTAGTGGGTAGTTATCCTTGAGCAAGCAGCCTAGAGAAAGCCTTGAGTGTAGCCTGGTACGATCAAAAGGAACATAAATATATTCATTTATGTTGGGGAGTTGGGGAGTTCCAACAATATTTGGGAAACAGTTCTCTTCCATCTCAAGGACTGTGTCAGATGAACAAACCAGAAGTTCAGCTCAGGTCCAAAAGCCTTTACTAATTACCAATAGTGAAACAAGCCCTGCACTACCATTCAAGAAAATGGGATTCCCAGACCTCCAGCTCTTGGTTTTGCTTTAGTTTTGTTTGTTTGTTTGTTTGCTTGCTTGCTTTTTTTGGGTCACACCCAGCAATGCTCAGGGGTTTCTCCTGGCTCTGCACTCAGGAATTACTCCTGGCGGTGCTCGGGGACCATATGGGATGCCAGGGATCGAACCTGGGCGGCACAGGCCGGTCGCGTGCAAGGCAAACGCCCTACTGCTGGGCTATCGCTCCGGCCCCAGTAGCCTCCAGCTCTTCATCAGACCTCCTACCATGCACTCGGACCTAGGTCTCTCACCAAAGTGGATGCAGGTACCTCAGTCAGTCCCTTCATGTACCCAAAAGCCATAACCCTTTCTTCAGAGTAGGTTGGGTTAACAAAGATCAAGGAATCCGCTTTTAAGGGTAAATGTAGAGTGGTACCACACTTCT
The DNA here is from genome assembly GCA_021461705.1 of Cryptotis parvus. Classification (NCBI taxonomy): domain Eukaryota; kingdom Metazoa; phylum Chordata; class Mammalia; order Eulipotyphla; family Soricidae; genus Cryptotis; species Cryptotis parvus. The sequence goes on from JAJIBD010022497.1 coordinate 27,428, forward strand.
GTTTCAGGTCTAAACAAATGATAATGTCAAGGCCTAGTCTCTTCCTCCGACATTATTTCCTGACAACACACTAGGGAGAGAGAGAAGAGAGACAGAGAGACAGAGACAGAGAGACAGAGACAGAGAGACAGAGACAGAGACAGGCAGAGACAGAGAGACAGAGAGAGAAAGACAGACAGACAGAGAGGGGCTGGTATATAGAAATACACTTAATGGATGTATATTCATGGGGAGAATCACATCGTAATGTCATGGACTACTTGTAACCTAGATGGTACCACAAGGTCCACTTGCACCAGGGTCATTCTGAGTGTCCTGTCCTCTGTTTACTGTAAGGGTCATGCTCGCTTTCCTGAGGGCAAACCAGCAAGATCCCTCCTTGGATCTTGGCAGAGTTGATAAATGGTAGTATCAGTGTAGCCAAGGTGGTAGTCTCCTGATAGATTCTAACTGTCCTACACTGGGAGCAGTGGGTGTTAAAAGAAATTGTGTCACAGTAGAGATCATTGAAATTATATTAGAGATCATAATAATGTCTCAAAAGTTATTAATTCAGAGTCATAGTATATTCAAAATCATGATAGCGATGATTTTGAATCATAATCATAGCAATTCAAAATCATAGTAGAGATTATAATAATATTCCAAAAGTTATTAATTCAGAGTCAAAATGACTCCTGTAACTGCCACGCCTTTCATCAGTGTTTACACAAAAAGAGAGATCTCTTTAGCATGACCCCTGGCTTAAAGGTTAAATGGCTTAAAAGCAAAGATCCAAAGCTAGCTATTAAATTTAATATTGACACATTTAGTCAATATTAAATTTAATAATATATAGCAGTTGGTGTTTAGCCAAATTAATAACTGAGTACAACAGAGCGTATTTTGAAAATTGCATGAATTATGGTTCATTTGTGAACAGTAACTATCATCAATGTATAACAGGTTTCTAAATTGCAGGATTTTAGTAGTCTAGTGTCAGTTCTATATAATTTTCACCACTCCAACCACCAAATTTCTATTCCCATTCTACCACCAAAAAAACTCCTCTTCACATTCTTCTCTCCCACCACTCCAACCCTTCTGGGAAACATCGACGTTTTCCCCAAGTTCAACAATCAGTATTTTTGTTTTCTATGTAAGTCTCTTTTCTTTAGAAACTGACAGCACACATATGATATAGTAAGACAGCTTTCATTTCTTTATCTCATTATCACAGTATCTATAATTGATTCTGAATTGTTTGCTTTCAGCTTTTTGGGTCATACCCGGAAATTCTCAGGGATTATTTATGATACTGAACTCAGAAAATTAGTCCTGGTGGTGCTCAGGGGGACCATATGGGACGCCTCGGATCAAACTGGGTCAGGTGTGCAAGGCAAATGCCTTACCCATTGTGCTATTGCTCCGACACCCCTGAATTTTTCTAAGACATGATTTCACCTTTTTTAAAACTGCAATTAGTATCCCACTCAGTATTTATATCACAGCTTCATTACGCAGTCATCTACTTATGAACAGCTAAGTTGACTCCATGTCCTAGCTATCATGAAAAATGCTATCATGAGTATGAAGGCACAAGTATCTCTTAAAAATTTTAAACATCTTTGAAATACTGATATCATGCCTATCTGTGATATTGCCGTATTATATGGTGTATTCATTTTAGGGTTTTTAAAACCACTTTTATTGAAGTTCCAGGATATACAATAATGTTAATTGTACTTTTCATGCATGCATCACTCTAAAACCCAACCCACAACAGAGCTTTCTTCCCTCAGCCAGTGTCCCGAGGTCCCTTTTCAATCCCCACCCATGTAAACTCAGTCCTACAGACAAAATCTTAGTTATGAAGCCTCGGGCAATTTATTGCTCCTTCACTACATTTATTTCTTATCTTATGTTTGAGATAGTTATCTCTGCTTTCATTTTTTAAGTCAAGAAGGTGTTGACACCTACACATAGGTGAATAGAGCTAAATTCTTGGAATTATACAAAATTGTACATAAGTGATAAATTGATAAAGTAAAATATTTTTCAAAAATCATATCTTTTTTACAGGTATATAAGTTTCAAAAGTAATTATTATGAATAATCCTGTGCTAGAAAGCAGTTTTATAAGAAGCATTAACAATGCCTCTTTAAAAGACAATATGAACTTCTTAAACTTTGCCATCTGAGTATAACATTCATTTGGAACACTTTCAAATTTTAAGCTTTGTTAAGACTTTTTTGGTGTTCTGACATAAGATCACTCTAGTTAAAATTCCATATGCCTATGAGAAGAACACGTTTTCCTTCACTGTTGAGAAAATTGTCCTTGGGTCGAAGGTGGTGTTAACATTCCTTATATGTCTATTAGTCTTTTATTTTGATTGTCAACTATTGGGATATTGACCCTCCCTGCTATTAGTTATTGTGCTTTATCTCCAATGTTCTATCCACTCCTGTTTTACATATTTAAGTGCTGATATAATTGTTGAATCTTTCTGCTAGATTGAAACTTTTTATCATTCAATGTCCCTTGACTTGCTAACAATTTCTTATTTAAAAGTTTATTCTAGGGACCAGAGTGATAGTTCAGTGGGTAGGGAGTTTGCCTTGCACATGGCAGATCTGGGTTCAATCCCTCGTATCCCATTTGTTCCCCAGAGCATCGCCAGAGTAATTCCTGAGTGCAGAGCCAGAAGTAACCCCTGAGCATTGCCAGGCACGACCCAAGAAGTGAAAAAAAAAAGTTTATTCTGTCCAAGCATAAATATTCAAGGTCTCTTTCAAGTACCAGTTACAATAAATAATTTTTTGTCCTTCATTTTCCTTAGTAAAAACTGTTGACTTTCTATAAGAGTGAGACCACCTCACTATGACCATGGCTGTCATCGGATCAAACGCACTCACACTGAACTATAATTTGCTCTGACCGATGGTGGATGCAATATGAATAAATATGTTTATGATGTTGGCACTAGCCTCAGTGCACTACAACTCCCATCCACCATCAGAGTACGCCTTAGTAATTAGCCTTTGCTTCTTCAGAGTGGAACCAGAACAGATACAAATAAGCCTAGTCACAGCCTCTCACTAAGTGAGTTTACCATGACCTGGAACCTACAAGACACCACTTGGGAAACCCAGCATTCATCAGGTCTATAACAAATAAACTAAAGATCGACTAACATAAAATGTTTTGTCTTATGAAACGGTACCTTTGGGGAGCAATTATAATTGCAGTTATTTCTATCTACAATAGCAAAGAGAACAAACTATATAAGGAACAAAAAGGTAATTATGAATTAGTATTTAACATAAAGTAATACCAGAAAATCGTTGTTCAGCTTTACCTTAATCATGGAAATAATAAGTAAAACCACAGAGCAACCAATCCATAGCTGTTAGAGTGATGAAAACTAAAATTTCAATAATGTTAAATGTTGGTCAGATTGGGAACAATGAGAACTCTCATGTTCTGCTTGCAGATAAACTCATTCAGCCACTGGGAGACAAGTTAAAATTGAAATCAGGAGATGGCACAGAGAATCTATGACCCCAGAACTACAGCAATTACACTTCATTAGGAGATAAGTTCATAGTAATGGGGGAAGAGAGATGCTGGACACAATCCAAATATCTTTCAACATAACCATGAAAATAATTTGTGCTATATGCACACACAGTAGAAATAAGGCAGAGGCAACATATGTAAGAAAATAAAAGTTAGCCATAAAGTTAAAATAATAGAGCAAGTCAGAGAACTCAAATACTATTAATCGAGAAAAATATTCAATGAGGTGTATTATAATTTTAATAAAGAAAATGAGAAACAAAATTCCACATAGCACTTGGAAAAGATCATTATCATAATTCTTTTTATTCTTTTTTTTTTTAATTCTTTTATTCTTGGTTGAACATTTACCTCAATGGTGTATCTTTTGCTGTCCGTATAAAAATTATGGTCTGTTGTTTGATTGTCACTTGTCACTTGTGTTCCCACTGTTCATCAATTTGCTCAATCGGGTGCCAATCACGTCTCCATTCATTGGGAATGAGGTCCATTATGGTTACTGTTTTTGGCATATCGAACATACCACGGGTAGCTTGCCAGGCTCTGCCGTGGCTCTGGGTTCATCCCAGGGGACCCAGTCTTTTTTCTATGTCAGACCATCAATCATCCTGGGCGTAGACAAGCCTGTCTCCTGTCTGCCACCTGCCGATGCATTGTTTGATTGTATATGTATATATATATGTATGTATATGTATATATATATGTATATATATTTGTATATGCATATATACATATATACATATATATGTTATTAATGTTTTAAGACTTTTTAATCCCTTGCAATGGTGCATCTTGTCTTTCATTTTTTTAACATTTTATTATACCACCGTGAGATATACAATTACAACGTTGTTCTTTCATTTTTTCCCAAAATTTTCTCTTATTAAAACAACAAGAGCTACAAAGTTATCATAGTTGGGTTTCCAACATACAATGTTCCATCACCAATCCTACCACCAGGGTCAACTCCCCACCACAAGTGTCCACAGGCTCCCTCTCCTGCCCTCCCCGCCCTTCACCCCAGCCTCATCTTCTCACCGTGATAGGTATTTGGTTATTCAAGTGTGGGTCTCATAATTGCACTGTCATTGACACTGATTTATATTTAAACTCTATCATTCTTTAATTAGATGAGCACACATGCAGGGGAGGGCCCTGCTGGCTGGACTTGGAGAGGAAATTTGGGCTCCTCCTCCCATTCTTCCACCTTCATGTTGGTGGGCGTGGCTGTGAGCTCCCAGCCACCACAGCCAACAGCTGGAAGACACTCCAGACCCACAGTTGTGCCAACACGCAGCCACTCTGCAGCCGCACAACAGTCTTAGGCAATAATGTAAATTAGGACCAGGTCCTTCCCAGCATCTTTCACATTTATACACTGTATACAGTTCTAGGCAGGTTCTAGCCTTGGCCTGTCATCCAAGTGAGCCTAGCAAGAAGCCAGAGGAACACCTACACTATGAGGTCGGTCATTCTCAATATCTGGACTCCACAGTGCCCTCAGAGCTTCACCTAAGAGAAAAGCGATCTCTCCTCATTGTGGTTCATCAGTAAATGCATGAGGTTAGAGCCTACTACTGAGAGTGTACCACCTACGGCAGAGCCTGGAAAGCTACCCGTGCCGTATTTGATATGCCAAAACAGGAACAATTATAGACCTCATTCCCATGACCTGAAGAAATGGTTTTAGGCTCTTTGTGTTCCTGGAACAAGCTAGATGCCCTTGGGCTTAACTAGTTCGTGACAGGACATATGGAGATGTTACTGGTGCCCACTCAAGCAAATCAATGAACAATGGGAAGATAAGTGATACATTCTTTAACACCAACCGAGGTAGCTGGAGCTCCCTGGCCCCCGCCCCTGTTGCTTCTCATCTCTCCTCCCCTTTCCCTTCACTCATTTCTTTCCTTCTCATCCCTATATCCTGGAACCAAGGGTGATCTAGGCACCAACCCCTCCTCTAAATCACTGCATTTCCTCATCCATTTATTTTGAACACTACATATCAGGGACATCCTGTGTCTGTCTTTCTAGCCTTCACCCAATTTAAGAAAAGAGCTGGAATGAAAAAACAGCACAGCAGGTAAGGTGCTTGCCATGCATGCATTCTACCTAGGTTCGATCCCCAGCACCACACAGAGCCCATGAGAACTACCAGGTGTGACTCCTGATACAGAGCCGAGGAGCACTCCCTGTAAGCCCTGTGCATCACTGCATATGTCTCCAAAAAGGAACAACAACAAAAAAAAGTTGAAAGAATGGATGTGGTTCTTTTTATTTTTTAACAGTCCATATTTTCTTCTTAAATCCCTTTCCTCAACAGACTGTAAGAACCTGTTTTTCTCTTCACTGTATCACTGTCTTCCCGTTGTTCATCGATTTGCTCGAGTACGCAGCAGTAACATCTCCATATGTCCTGTCGCAAGCAAGCATAGCCCAAGAGCATCTGCTTGCTCCAGGCACAGGAAGAGCCCTCAAACCATTCTTCAGGCCAAGGAATTGAGGTCCATAATTGTTACTAGTTTTTGGCATAACAAATAAAAACACAGGTAGCTTGCCAGGCTCTACTGTAATATTATGGTAAAAATTACCTTACACTATGAAAAAATGAACAGGAAAAAATGAACGGGAAAACAGTGAACAGTGATGAAAAAAATGAGAAATTGAATATTATAAATGAATAAAAAATCCCTACAAGAATGTGCTTTTTTATCCATGTCTCACAGAAATATTCCATCCCAATGAGGAACATGTTTGGATTAACTAATGAAATAGGTGGTTTTCTCTCTTTATATTTTGAAAAAATCTAAGTCCAGTCATCAAGAATCAGACAGCCACTGTGCTCCTTCACTCGACAACCTCTTCTCAAGAAGGGAGGAGTCTGTGATTAACCCAGGGAGTCACCGCCCTCCATTCTGCTTGATGAACGTTAGGCATAAGTTAAACAGCAGCATTATAGCTTCACTGAGTGCAAAAGAAGCTGGAACAAATGATGCAAATAAGAACAAGAAAAGCCTAGAGCTAGGCACGTGCTTGCAACCCAGAGACTATGTTTGAAACTGAGCACCGAGTGGTCACTGCCAGGGGAAGGAAGATTCCTCACCATCAGCAGAAGCGTATTCCCCAACTAACATGAGGTGTGGACCAAGCTCTTCAGCTGCCCCCAAAGTTATAAGGGTTCATTACAAGTGTGAGAAAGCAACTCTCTTAAGCAAAACGCCATTTCCTAAAAAGATCCAGGAGTCATATTAATGTATGGTTCAGACAAAAATAGTGAAATAAATCACTTGTCACTTATCTTCCCATTGTTCACCAATTTGCTCAAAGGGGCACTAGTAACATCTTCATATGTCCTGTTGTGTGCTAGTGTAGCCTAAGGGCATCTGCTCACTCCAGGAACACAAGAGCCTCAAAACATTCCATCAGGTCATGGGAATGAGGTCTATAATTGTTACTGGTATTTGACACATCAAATATAACACAGGTAGCTAGCCAGGCTCTGCCATGTGGATGGGATACTCTTGGTTGTAGGCTCTCATCGTGCATTTACTGATGAACAGCATTGGGGAGAGATCGACTTTTCTCTTGGGTGGAGCTCTGAGGAGCTGTAGAGTCTGGATGTTGAAAATGGTGGCCCTCATGGTGTGGGGGGTTCCTCTGGCTTCTTGTGAGGCTCTGTTGGGATGGCGGGCCAGGGCTAAAACTAATCTTCACTCCCGGGCACCTCATGGTCAGCTGGGCACAGGGAGAGTTCTGCCCCGTATCTTAGAAGGACAAATGGTGTTCAGCCACCAAGATCAGTGAAATAAATATGAAAATTAAATATGCTCATGGGGATGACATGATCGTGATAGCAGGCAGAGCACTTCCCTTACAAACGGCAGACCAAGTCAATCGCCAATATCCTATATGGTCCTCCAAGCCCTGCCGAGAGTGGCCCCTGAGTGCAGAGCCAGAAGTAAGCCCTGAGCATTGCCAATTGTGACCCAAAAACCAATTCAAAACAGAACCAAACATAATTATTGTTGCATGCCCAGATAGATAACTACCAAAGGTGAAGTCTTAGCAAGTGTTAAAATGTGAAATAACACACCCACCTGTCCTTCACAAACTATAAGACCAAGATGACTGCCCTCTAACGTTCTGATGGATGTATCACATCTTCCAGAAAGGCAATGGAGAAGAGTATCCATGCTAATACTCAGATCTCTTTGATAGCCACATCCACCTGCCCACGTACCAAATTCCACAGGATGGATATGTCATTCCTCAATGTTCTCCTTCTGAAATCTGACATGCCATTTCATCAGTAAAGAAGGGAAGAGCACCAGGCCCAAAGACAGACCCGAATACCTGAAGAATCTGCCCTCAGTTCTCATCAATACACTGGCTTGGCTCTTCACTAGCTACCTGTCTGAACGCAAGGTGGCCTCCCAATGGAAAACCAGCAGGAAAGTTCTACTGTTCAAGAAGAGAGACATTTACAACATTGGCAACTATTGCCCCATCTGCCTCCTTCTCTGTCATCTACAAGCTGTTCACTCAAGTCATCCTGAACAGGAATGGCAGAACATTAGATGAAGGGACAACCATGCGAGCAAGCTGGTTCCTAAAAAGGATTCAGCACAATCGACCATATCCACACGGTAACCATGTTCATTGAAGCTCGTAGGGAGTTCAAGATGCCACTCTGTCTCACATTCATTGATTTAAAGAAAGCCTTTGATTCTGTGGCGACTGAAGCGGTCATCAAAGCCCTAGCCAAACAGGGCGTTTAAACCCAATACATCAAGATCCTCGTGAGCTGTATTACGGATTCACCACCAGGATCTCACCATTCTATGAAGAAATGATCATCGATGTCAAAAGAGGGGTTTGGCAGGGTGATACCATTTCACCAAAACTCTTCAGCGCCACCCTCGAGAACATCATGCGACAATTAGAACGGAAAGAATGGAAGTGAAGATAGATGGTCGGCAACTACACCACCTCCGCTTCGCTGATGACATTGTCCTAATAACACCAAACATTAGCCAAGCGGCACAAATGCTGACTGACTTTGACCGAGAATGTGGAAAGATAGGTCTATAGCTGAAATTCAACAAAACTATGTTCATGAGAAATGAACTAGTTCCAAAGGCCCCATTCACTCTCAGTGGAACAAACATCTCTGAATGCAGGAGTTATGTGTACCTAGGTCAAGAAATCAACATGATGAATGACCTAAAACCTGAGCTGTGCAGGAGGAAGAGAGCGGCATGGAATGCCTTCAAAAGCATCGAAGAAATAGCAAAAAGACAAAGAACCCTCCAGCTCCAGGCACATCTCTTCGACTCCACCATTCTCCCTGCATTAACATACGCCTCAGAGACCTGGGCCCTACGAAAGCAGGATGAGAATACTATTTGGGTCTCGCAGAGAGGAATTGAAAGAGCTATACTTGGAATATCATGCATCACTTAAGTGAGAGAAGGAATCTGGAGTTCCGACCTCCATTGCTGTTCCAGAGTCAGGGACGCTGTCTCATTTGCCAAGTCATCGAAAATCAGATGGTCTGGACATGTAATGTGATTTGGAGATGACCGCTGGACTAGAGCCGTTACCAACTGGATCCCACGGGATGTCAAAAGATCACGTGGCCGCCCACCTACAAGCTGGTCAGACTTCTTCCGTCAAGACCCTGAATGAACGGTTTGAGGCTCTTGTATTCCTGAAGCAACCAGATGCCATTGGGCTACACTGGCACGTGATAGGTCAAATGGAAATGTTACTGGCACCACTCGAGCAAATCGATGATTAACGGGATGTCAAGTGATCAAGTGATGAAGTGAACATATGACTTCATATGTTGCTTATTTGCAAAATTTTCATGATTATCAATGAATACAGCTATTACAAGATATGCTTTTAAAAATCCTGTGTGTGTACAAAGCATTACATTTAGGATGCTGTTTGTTATAAGAAAGCTTTAGTAGCACTCCAAAAATCTGCTGATAAGAAAATGAATAGTGTTAGTAAGTTGTGACATATTTTAAAGAAATGTTATGCAATTTAAAATAAATGAGCTGCAGTAATGCATGTTTAATCACTGAAAATACATTTAAAATAACATATCAAGTTGCAGGATGATAAATATCATAGCCATTTATGTAATATTTGCTGTATATCTATTACAAATATGAAAACATGGATGAGACATTAACAAATCTGTATCAAATAAGATATCATATTCAAGCTAGAAAATACAGGTGGTCAGTAAAAATCATTGTTCGTTTTCTTGTTCTCCCAACTCATTCTCCCAAATCGTTTCATATTACATGGAATATTTATAATTAAATTCCATACCCAGTAGTAGATTAAGAGGGCTTTACATGTCCTAATATTTACCTCATAAATATTTCAGTTTCCCATAGACATTATCACATTACAAAGTTATACAGTCACTCACTAGCAACCAATTACTAAGAAACAAACAAAAAAAAATAAGTAGGTCATGAAACAAATCAGAAGTATCAACATCCCTGCAAATACTATTTGTAAGTCAGTTTATTCTATGTGCCAAGCAAATGCTGGTGGTCCTTTCAGAGTTAGCCTCCAGTAACACAACCAGTTAAACCAAAGTTAAAATTTCTCCACTCAAAAATTCTAGACCTAACTTACAGTTTCATTTCTAAACTGAAATGTTGCCGATCTGCTAGCCATAACATGGAGGCAATACATGTGGCAGAAACAAAGAAGCAGTATTGACATAGATTAACACATATGTTGGACTCTCAGTGAAGAAATATGTAGTTTTTCATGTGGTTAACTCAAAGCAGAGCTAGAACTAGAATGTTAGATTGAGCCAACAGACCTCTTCATATCCTTAAAGGAAAATATTACTAGTTACAACAGATGGTACTGGACACCTTGCGAAAGCAATTTTTTTTCTAATATCACAACACTATGCATATTCAAGTAAATTTCTTCCATGAGGATCTTTAACAGAACGGCATTGAACTACAATGACAGTGTCAAAACTGTCAGTTTTGGTATGAGATCAGATCGTACCATAAAACTAGCATTCAAAGAAGAAACCAAAATCATTCCTAGAGCAAGTCTATCTATTATGACTCAGCATTAACTGGAAATTTGTAAGTTCTATTAATTATAATTATGGTCAGACAAATCAAAAACCTAGAAGCCAAAAACATTCTCTGAACTATACCAAGACAGGGTATGTAGTACAGAAGGTACAGCCAACCTCAGTTCCCTGCTCCCTCAAGCCCTACTGAGAGTAACCCCTGAGCATCAAAGGGTACATAGGGCCCAAAACCAAAAATAATAAAAACATAAAAAAGGATAAGGAGTAAGATAGACTTATTGTAGCAAAAGCGTCATTAAAATGCTAGTCCTACTTCTTCCCTCCCTGCTCACTGGCAAAGAGACCAAGGTAAAGAGGAACCCTCACAGACTACTATACATGTCGACCATATTCAAAAGCACTTGTGGAAAATGGCAAAATGTTTGGAACTTTTTAAATGAACTATAACATACACAGAAAAATGGAAAATAATCCATTGTATAGCATGATAGATTTTCTTATGTAAGTAGCTTTAAATCAAGGAAGGATATATTACAAGAACTCTCCCTTTCAACACCATGTCCCTCAAGCATAATCTTGATTGTTATCCCAACTTCTAACACAATAAATTACTTCCATCTCTTTTTATGCTCTATATTAGAAAGCTTAGTATCCATCATTTCTGTGTCTGGTTTCTTTTGCTAAAATAATTACTTGTGAACCATAAGTATGTTGCATGTAGGCATAGAATATTCCTGTTGCATGTAGGCATAGAATATTCCCTCTTACTGGTACATATTACTGTAAAGCATGTCATGGCATATATAGTTTTTTTCTGATGGGCACTTTATGAAGAATTTCCAATTATGGTCTATTGATGTCACAGGTGAGGCCAGATCATGAGGGAAATAATATATCCTTTACAGAGATCAAATGAACTCTGTCTTGTACTTTCTAGGTCATTCACGAATGCTTCTATTAGTTTGGTTTAAAATACCCACAGGGTAAAGAAACTATGGCACATCTACACAATGGAATACTATGCAACTATTAGGTAAATGACATTATGAAATTCGCCTATAAATGGATGAACACAAAGACTACCATGCTGAGTGAAATAAGTAAGAAGGAAAGGAAAAATATAGAATAACTGCATGAATTTTTGGCATTAAAAATAGTATGAGACTAATATCTAAGACCAAGAAAACAGGAACCAGGAGGTCTTGTCAATGGTTGGAGTCTACCACCAGTGTATGGGGAGTCATAGGTTTGGTAAAATAGAGAAGGGACCACTGTGTTAATAATTGTTGGCAATGATAAAACTAGACTAGAACTGAGCATTGAACATAGGCAAAGAGATACACATGATAACCCTTAAATGTATGTATTGCAAGCCACAAGGTGGAGGAGTAAGGAGGAAGAGGAGTATGAGGAGGGGGGGAGGAGGAAGAAGAGGAGAATGAAGATGGAGGAGTAGTAGGAGGAGGAGGAAGAGGAGGAGGAGGAGGAGGAGAAGAGGGAGGGAGGAGGAGGAAGAAGAAGAAGAAGAAGAAGAAGAAGAAGAAGAAGAAGAAGAAGAAGAAGAAGAAGAAGAAGAAGAAGAAGAGCAAGAAGAACAAGAACAAGAAGACAAGATCAAGAACAAGACAAAGAAGACAAAGACGAAGATGACGAAGATCTACCAACTAGTTGGGGGAGGGAATCTGGAGACACTAGTGTTGGGAAGGGTGCACTGGTGAAGGGATGGGTCCTGGAACACTGTATGACTGAAACCCAATCATGAACATCTTTGAAATCTTTGTAATTGTATATATTTCACGATGATATAATAAAATTTAAAAATAAAAATCAATCAATCAATCAATAAAGGATCCATTTATTTCCAGGGTGCAAATGAACAATGCAAGTAATTTTTTCACTCTTCAAGTCAACTACTGGTTACCTTAATTATTCCCTCTTTAACCCCAACTTCCTCTTGCACTGTATCACATATTTTCACAAGAGATGAAGACATAGACCTTTTAAGGATCATTATTCTGCTCCCCAGAGGTGTGTGTGCATACACGCACGTGTTATACTTATTTGTTGTTACTGCTACTCTTGTTGCTAAGTGAGGGGTCCACATCCAGAGATCCAGCGATGCTGGTAGTGTATGGGTCCAGGAGCTGAGCACGGTGCCTCCCATCTGCAAGGCAATGCTCTGCTACCTGAGGCACAGCACGCCCTGAACTTGGTTTTTAAGTTCTGATTTATAAATTCTTTATGAAAATATAGTAAACTGAGTGCCCTCTTTTGGGCCCAGCAGATTTGGTTTTTTCTACCAGATTCACACTTTTCTCCAAATGAAAAAATTAGTTTCAAAGTTACTGAAAAGTGATTATATATTTTCACTCCATGAAAGAAGATGGAGTCTTCTTTCATGGAGTGAAAGAAGGTCATTCTCATGACCTGATGGAATGGTTTGAGGCTCTTTATGTTCCTGGAGCAAGCAGATGCCCTTGGGCTCTACTAGCATGAGACAGGACATATGGAGATGTTACTGGTGCCCGCTCAAGGAAATCGATGATGAACGGGAAGACAGTGTACAGTGAGACAGTGAAAGAAGATAGAAGTTGATAACTTTGGTCATGAAAATCAGTAATTTGGGGCCTGAGCAATAGCCCAGCAGGTAGGGTATTTGCCTTGCACGCGGCCAGCCTGTGCCAGCCTGGGTTCGATCCCCGCATCCCATATGGTCCCCGAGCTCCGCCAGGAGTAATTCCTGAGTGCAGAGCCAGGAGTAACCCCTGAGCTCGCCGGGTGTGACCCAAAAAGCAAAAAAAAAAAAAAAAAAAATCAGTAATTAGATGCGCATAAAATATAACAAAATTTTTTTCTCATACAATTACATTCTGTACTACTGAAGACAGAAAGGCAATCATCAGAGGATGAAGGAAAAAACTGAAAGAGTAAAGCATATGAATTAAGGCCTTGTTGGCAGGAGGGTTGGGGGATTCCTTCTGGTGATGCTCAGGGCTATCCCCGTCCTGTGCTCATGGACCCTCCACACAGTGCTCAGGACACAGGCAGCACGCGGGTCAAGCAGTGGTCCACAAGGTACAAGTCAAGCACCCTGGTCCTTATTATCTTCTAGTCCAAGGGCTCTGTTATTTATTTGTTTTTATTTGGATGGAGGGCCATACCTGGCCGTGGTTAGGAATCGTTCCTGGTAGAACTCAGGGAACCACATGTTGGTGCTGGGGATTGAACCCACACTAGCTGTGTGTGAAGCAAGCACTCTGCCTGCTGCACTGTTTCTCTGGCTCTGCTTTTGTATCGTTAACGGGACAAGTGCCAGCTGTGATATGTACTGTGGTGACTGAGCTCAGGGCCTTGCATGTACTTAAACTATTTCCCTTGTCCCAAGGGATTTGCTTTTGCATTATCACCCAGGGAGAGAACTGAAACTGTAGCTGCAAGTATAATTCTGAGCAAGAGGTTTGCTCTCTCCACAAACCCAAAAGCCAAGATGATTTTGTTCCATATTTTGATTAAAAAAATCTAATAAACGTATACTCACAAAAGACAGTAAGCTTCACTAAAATACTAGCAGTCACCAATCACTTCAAAATCCCTATCCATCCTATATGGAGTAAGGAGGCTTCATTTCTTCCTACTGAGTAGCAGAAACATCAAAATACCAAAATGGTCCCATAGCAACATTTTAGCTACCGGGGACGCGCACAAAATTTCTATCACACTTTGATGGGAGAAGAACATATGGGCAATACCTACAAAACCCCTAAAACTACAAAAGCATTAAAAAGATTTAAAAGCCTCTTTGAAATCTTCATAATATAAATAAAATGTCCTAAAAATCCTGGAGAACTTAAAGACAAGAATTATGAGCCTCGGGGCCGGAGCGATAGTACAGCGGTAAGGGGTTTGCCTTGCATGCGGCCGACCCGGTCCGATCCCTGTCATCCCATATGTTCCCGAGCTCCGCCAGGAGTAATTCCTGAGTGCAGAGCCAGAAGTAACCCCCTGAGCGTTGCCGTGTGTGTCTAAAAAAAAAAAGCATCATGAGGCTGGAAACACAGGATAGAGCCCTTGTGCCCCCGCACACCGTCAGGTATGGTCATGCTGGACCCCAGCACCTGCCCAGGTAACACTGACCTCCAGTCTTCTGAGAATGCCTGGAATTCTTCAAGCAACATAAGATATGCACTTTATATTGCTATAAAATTATAAACTCCATAAGAACAAGATAAAACATGGTTTAAAATGTTTAAAAACCTGATCTGAAACAGAGAGAATTGAAAATATAGAAATAAAGTAGCTAATATGGTAGAGAAACCTCTGCGGCCATGGTAAGTACATATGTGAAAAGTACAAAATTATAAGCAGGAATCCAGAGCTAAAATAATTATCAACAATGGAGCCCAAGACAAACAAATAGTAAGATGATGAAAGAGAAGAGACGCAGAAGAATCCCCAAGAGTCAGAGGAGAGGCACGCAAGGCTGAGGAAATAAAGAAACATCAGAAGATCAAGATTAAGGAGGCTCAGGCTCCCAGCAGCTCCGTTCTCCAGAAGGGCCCTGTGTTCTCAGAGCCTAGAGCAGCTGCTCCGACCTGTGACTCCCAGGGAAGGGCTTTCTCAGACACTCTGCTCTTGGTGTGTCGTCAGATACTCAACCTTCAGACCTGAGCTGACACCATTTTTCAACAGTAAAATGATAATAATTCTGCCATCGTGAGAGCCAAATATGAGAAGAGGGACCCATTGTGTGAAGCTAGTTTCAGATTCACACTGTGGTTTCCACATGCCCCTTGGGTTCACGTCAGCTCAACTGTCTGCAAGAACTGAAGGCTGCTGAGCCTCTATTTAGATAGACAGGGGAAATGTACTGGTTTAGTCCCCCAATATCTTTATTCTTTGTCCACATACTTGGTTTTCCCTTTGGGAAACCTCATCTGAGCTCCCACAGTTTTAGACGACACAGGAAACTCAGAAAGGGCTAACAAAAAGTCCATCGTCTTTACAGAATAACCAATTCAGAAATATAAATATAAATCAAAAAAAAATTGAAGAGATTCCCTTCTAAGACTGAAGTTATGAAGGAAAGAAATCTTTCTTTGGAGACTGATAAATTCAGACTCTAAGTCAGGGGTTGCAAAAGTCACCAACCAAAACATGGCTTGAGTTTGAGACCAAAATCAACTATGTACGCAGCGACAAGGCTCAGGGCCTGATAGATATTAGGTTGCCTGCCTTGCACATGGCCATCTGGGTTCCATTCCCTGGAATCCCATATGGTCCCCCAAGCACCACCAGGATTGAACCCTGAGTGCACAGCCAGGAGTAAGCCCAAGCATTTCCAGGTATAGTCCCCAAATCAAGTAAATAAATAAACAATAAGTCTCTGGATTTAGGCTTTCCTTAATACAACACCACACTAGAACCTGATAATTTTTTTGTTTTAGAAACAAATAACATTCCTTCTAATTGTTTCACTGTGAATCTGGATTTCTATTATTTTTAAGTCAATAGATAATAAAAACATTGGAAGTAAATTTCAAGAGCAGTAACACCAGGAGAACAAATGCTCTCTAACTATTATAATATCTTACATCAGGTAGAACTGATGAAAGATTAAGTGATATTTATAATTTGTGGGAAGTTAAGAGATAACAGGATGAAAGCATCAATTAAATTGTAAAGAGTAAAGTGATAATGACAATACATGTGTTCTGAAAGTAGAGTAAAAAGGAGACGATATTTTTGAGTAAAATGTGTCTGCTTATGAATAAACTGCTCATAAATAAAAAGGGAGAGGGTGAGGGTAGGATGAGCAGCCATATCCACACATGCATTTATGTAATTCAAGCACTATTCCAGATATAGGAGACCAAATGACAAACTCTCTCCAGGAAATAATGGAAATAAAATCCTCTTCAGACCCATTTTCATCTCTTGCATCTCTTTATATCCATACTCAGTCAATAATGTACAAATAATATTTCTCATAATCCCTGAATTCTGCCCTCGAGGTGTTGCAGGTATGGCTACTGTGCCCGACTGTGTCAGCAGGTGGCAGACAGGAGACAGGCTTGTCTACACCTAGGGCTCTGCTCCATAGACCCTGGATGGTGGATGGTCTGACACAGAAAAAGGTTGGGCCACCTGGGATGAACCTAGAACCACAGCAGAGCCTGGCAAGCTACCTGTGGTGTATTCAATATGCCAAAAACAGTAACAATAATGGACCTCATTCCCAAAGAATGGAGACATCACTGGTGCCTGCTCAAGCAAATCGATGAACAACGGGAAGACAAGTGACAAGTGACAATCCGTGAATGTTAAAAACTAATGCCAAGCGTTGTAGTATAAACTCCTTTCTCTCATTAGATTTCCCAGAAGACGATCTACCTGTGATTAGAAACCTCATATCCTGTAGAGGACAGCCAGAGTAGGTGCCAAATCATGCCATAATCAGCTGGTGAAACACAATTAGATGATGATGACATCATCTTGAGGGCTGTAGGTCAGCGAGCACTTCCTGTCAGTTCCCATGGAGAGACAGGAGTGTGCCTCCTGGTGGTTGGATGAGGGCAATCCTTTGCTGCTTTTGTGTCTTCAATTTTCTTTAAGGTTGTTGCTATCTTTGGTAAAAAAACAAAATATCATTTTCCAGTCTCTCTCTCTCTCTCTGAAAATGATATTTGCAGACATGGGGCAGAGCTGCTACTGGCTCTCCCTGTGACCAGCCGCTCATGAGGCGCCCGGGGAGGGATGGTGGGTTCTAGCCCTGGCCCACCATCCCAGCAGAGCCTCGCAACAAGCCAGAAGACCCCCACTCCATGAGGGCCTCCATTTTCCACATCCGGACTTCTCTCTCGTCAGACCTCCACCCAGCAGACCAGCCTATCAGCGCCCGGCTCACGCAGCCGCTTGCGGCTGCAGTTCATCAATAAATGCTGGACTTAGAGGTGCCTACAAGAGTATGCTACCTGCACGGCAGAGCCTGGCAAGCTACCCGTGTTGTATTTGATATATGCCAAATACCAATAACAATTATAGACCTCATTCCGAATGGATTGGGGCTCTTTTATGTTCCTGGAGCAAGCAGATGCCTTGGGCTCTACTAGCATGAGACAGGACATATGGAGATGTTAGTGGGGCCCGCTCGAGCAAATCGATGATGAACGGGAAGACAGTGATACAGTGACAGTGATTTTCCAGACCATTTAAAGGCACTAGTTATAGAAAACAATCTGATGAAAATATCCAAATAAGCAGAATGAAAAGACATAACCTTAAAGAAAATCTAAGACAGTACTGAAGTACTTTTTTCTTCCTTTTGGAATCCCAATGGTGATCAGGGTTCCTGAGATGCAGTAATGTGATGAGAGGATGTTTGGACGTGGTGTTGTTTTGGCCATGTCCGGCATTACTCAGGCCATCCCAGAGGTGTTCTGGGGCCTCCAGGCCCACAGCCAGAAGAGAGCATTCACTCCAGGTGTTCAGAAGACTATGCATTTCAGGGGAACAGAATTAGCCAGAATCTGCATTCAAAACATGCACCTAACACCTGTACTATGTCTTAGTCAAAGTGATTCAGTAGAGTTAGATTCTGAAAAAAGACTAAGTATTTTTTTTGTTTTTGTTTCTGCTTCTTTTGGTTCACACTCAGCAATGCTCAGAGGTATTCCTGGCTCTGCACCCTGGGATTACTCCTGGCAGTGCTCAGGGGTACCATATGGGATGCCGGGGATCAAACCCAAGTCAGTCACGCAAGACAAATGCCCTACATGCTGTACTATCATTACGGCACAGAATATTAAGTTTTAGAAAAGCGTCTATTAGTGACGAAACTTCCCTTTCTTGAAAAAAATTGACAGAAGAAACAAAAAATTATAAATGGGAAAATATAGACATGGTTTTTAAAGTATAGGACTCATTCTCAAACAAATATTTCCAATTTCAAGTGCCTGGGATCTCACACACATCAAATCTAAACAGATCTGGGAAGCAACCTAGTGCTTGAGTTCTCCAGGTGTTCCAGCTTGTATGATGATGCAAGAATATAGAAATCAAAGGACTGGAAATGACAAAAATAAAACCCTAAATGTTTCCAAATAAAGTAATTCTGAATGCATAGATATCAGAGAGTCAAGTACTAAGTTATAAGTTGTTTTACCAAGATAACTGGATATAAGTCCATGCACAAAATAAATTTGGGGAGGCCGGAGCAACAGTACAATGATTAGGACACTAGGCACGTGGCCAACCAGATTCGATCCCTGGCACCCTATAGGATGCCCGGAGTCCACCAGGAGTGATTCCTGAGACAGAGCCAAGAATAAGCTCTGAGTACAGCTGGGTGTGACTCACAAAACTCAAAACTTAAAAAATTAATTTGTTTCTAAAACTAGCAATAAAAACTTTAATGAAGCTTTTAAAGTGACATATTAAAGATATGATACAAAAGTTTAACAAAATACAAGTGAGTGCTCTACAATGGAAACTGTAAGATATAAATAGAAATTTTAGAACATTCAAGTAATAAAGCAAAACACACCTTACACATGCATTAGAGAGTTCACTGCTGCCAATGACAATCTCCCCAAAGCAATTCAGGGATTCATTGCAGTCTAACAATAATTCTATTGCATGATCTTTTTAAAATAGGACTCTGAATAAGAACAAATTTAGGTGTCCCTCGACATCACATATTGAGACATTATAAAGCTATAGTATAAAGTGTAGTCTTATATTTTACTACACCAAAACCTTCAAGTCAAATTGTTTCATCTTCTCTTTAAGTGCACTAAGAATATAGTTTAACTCCTTTCATCTTAAGAAAAAAAAGTGTGGCAGTCAACATGACAAAATAGATAACAGAGCAATGAACAGAAGAATATTCTTAAACAAAAACATACATTATGGCAAAGACGGTAGCATTTGAAATCCACTGGAATATGGTATGCAATAGAGAAAGAAAGGTCTGTAACTGAAGTCAGTGGATGGCTTTATGATCCTTCACCTCTGCCTGGCGATCTCTCCAACAGAAGGCATTCGGATGTCCTATATAACTAAATCAAAGGGGGAAATATTTTCCCCTTTTAGAAGGGAAAACTTGGCAAAAATTTCATGACTTAGGTAAAGGTTATTAAAGAGTGAACCATAAAGGTAATAACAAAAGAAAAACCACCAATAAATGCCTGGGAGAGGAGAGAGGAAGCAGGTGTTTTCATCTCTGTGACACTGGGTCAATCCTAGCACCGTAGGCTCCTCTCTGCCCCAATGTGTGTACCCTGGAGGACCCCTCGGGCTCCTGGGCTTAGCCCGGCTGCCCCCCAGCACCGGGCAGCCGAGCAGCTCTACATCCTCAGGCCGCACACAGAACTGCTGGCTTGGGTAGCCCTGGGGACACCCTGGGCTGCAGCTTTAATCCCACAAGAAGAAAAAATAATTTTGTTCAACTATCTGTACTATCACTCTGGCTCCTATGCATCCATTTTAGCACTGTGCAAGTGCTGTTAAGAATAATGGCATAGTTACCTGCAAATGGATGGACATGGAGACTATCATGCTGAGTGAAATTAGTCAGAAGGAAAAGGGCAGATATAGAATGACTGCACTCATTAATAGTATATAAATAGATACCAGTGTTTTACTAAATGTGGGAAATGGCAATGGCAGATTAAAACTCACCACTGAATATACACAAAGAGACTTAAGTGATAAACTCTAAATATCTGCAGGGCTAGCCACAATGTGTAAAATAAGAGGGAGAGAGATGCAGAGACAGAGAGAGATAGAGAGAGAAAGAGAGGAAACTGGGGTACCTGCTATTAAGGCGACCTGGGGCGGGAGGGGAGGGTACATTGGTGGTGGAAATGGGGCACTGGTGGAGGGATGGGTGCTGGAATACTGTATTACCAAGAACCAATTATGAACACCTTTGTAATTGTATGTCTCACGGTGGTATAATAAAAAAGAATAATGGCATAAAATGTGTCCTGTTAGGTTGAAAGTGGTTAAAAAATTATGCATATTAATTATCTAGTGCCTTAGCCCACTTGTGCTGCTATGGCAGAAATGCCTTGAAACCAGAGGCTTCAATAACAAACATTTTGGGGTTTTGTTTTGTTTTTGGGGACCACACCTGGCTGCCTCCCCTTTCCTTTCACCCAGCACCACCAGGTTCAGGCTGATCATTGTCCAGTCCATGAAGTCCTGAGCACTCACACCCCTGAGGCCCATCACCTAAGGGATACCAGGTCAGAACCCACAGCCTCCTTCCTCCTGCTTCTCGCAGCCCCTTTAGGGGGCTTAGCAAAGCTGAACCAATGAGGCCTTTCCCAACTTTGCCTAGAAAGTCCTTTTGTTTCAAGTGTTGAGTTCATGTGGAAATGCTGTTATGAGTCTGTGCCCCCAGTCCCCAGAACCACCCAGGAAAAAAATCTGTTCTAGAATTTGGTGGAGAGGGAAGTTCTGAATCCCCGTTGGCCTGCATAGAGCCTCCACTCCTGAGAGACGTGGAAGCCTGCACTGCAGCCCTCTGTCCTTGCCGGCCTTGTGTTAAGGGCAAGGTTGTGCAGTATGGCTGACCTCCCAGCTGTCACTCAGACACTTGAAGGAAACCAGAACTTGAGACAGTGACATCAGTTCAGTTATTCTTTCTTACAGTCACAACTTCACTTTGAACAAACAAGCAAACAAAAATGAGTTGATCAGTTACTTGATTTAATTTGATGAATATCCATACAAGAGTATGCCACCCAAGACGGCAAGCTTGACATAAAACATATGTCAAGCTGCTCGTGTCGAATTTGATATGCCAAATGCCAGTAACATTTATATTAGGTCATTCCTATGACCTAATATAATGGTTTGAGGCTCTTTATGTTCCTGGAGCAAGCGAATGCCTTTGGGTTCTACTAGCATGAGACAGGACATATGGAGATATTACTGGTGCCCGCTCTAGCAAATAGATGATGAACGGGAAGATAGTGATAGTGAACTACATTCATGAAAGGACCCCAAAAAGAACAATCAATGACTGAAACCCAAATATGAGCACTTTTGTAACTGTATATATCTCACGGTAGTATAATAAAAAAATTTAAAACGAAAAGATACGCATGATAATCTCTAAATGTATGTATTGCAATCCACAAAGTGTAAGAGAAGAAAGAGAGAGAGATAAAGAGAAAGAGATAAAGAACCTGCCACCGAGGCAGGCTAGGGGAGGGGGAAGAGAATCAGGGGACATTGGTGGTGGGATATGGGCACTGGAGGGATGCGTGCTGGAACACTGTATGGCCGAAACCCAAACATGAACATCTTTGTAATTGTATATTTCATGGTTGTGTAATAAAAATATAAATTTAGATAGATAGATAGATAGATAGATAGATAGATAGATAGATAGATAGATAGATAGATAGATAGATAGATAGATAGATAGATAGATAGATAGATAGATAGATAGATAGATAGATAGATAGATAGATAGATAGATAGATAGATAGATAGATAGATAGATAGATAGATAAAACAAAGAGAAAGTGAAAAGTAAATTTAAAGGCAGAGATAAAACATATGTCAATAGTTGGACACAATCTTGTCGCTTGTGTTCCGGCTGTTCATCGATTTACACTAGCAGGCGCCAGTAACGTCTCCATTCGCTGGGAATGAGGTCCATTATTGTTACTGTTTTTGGCATATCAAATACACCATGCCAGATTCTCCGTGGCTCTGGGTTCATCCAGGGAGCCCAGTCTTTTCTATGTCAGACCATCAACCATCAGGGCCCACAGGGCAGAGCCCTGGGTGTAGACAAGCCTGTCTCCTGTCTGCTGTCTGCCAACACAGCTGGGCATCGCAGCCACACCTGCAACACCTCGAGGGGCAGACTTGGACACAATAAAAAAATAAATTCAGAGAATTCCTACAAATCAGTAAGATAATGGCACAATCAGGAAAATGGTCAAAATTATGATAAGAAACTTGACAGTAAAAAAGACATAGTAGTAGCCAGTAAACATTAGACAAGATGACTGATATCAGCAGTCATCACGGAAAATGAGAATCACAACATGATACCACTTAAGAGGCACAAAAATGGTTCAAATGAACAAAGAAAACAGCTAGTTCTTGGGGAAAATGTAGAGCATTATAATCCTCATTACTGCTAGTCAGCATGTAAATTAGCACAACCACCTCAGAAAACTATATGAAATAACTATAAAAACTAGAGAGATACACTTTCTGTGACCTAGAAATTCTACCTCTGTGTATAAGCCCAGAAGAAACACACAAACATACAGAACAAAGTGACATCCGTGCAGTAGTGACACACAGTGGCATTAGTCCTAATACCCCAAACGGGAAAGCAATTAAATTTTCATTTATAGGAGCATGAATAAAGTATGGTGTATTCCTATAACAGAATACTATATGCAAGAATGTTTAAGCTACTATATAGATTATGTAGGAAGGCATGGGCGCGTATGACTCAAAATGTTAAGAAGTTAGACAAAAGGAAATATATACTGTAATGGCATGATCTGTAGGAGTGATGACCACACCTGAGTTGGGGCACTGAGTCACGAGCAGCTGCAGGTGGGAACCGGAGCACTATTTTGCTTTATTTTGCAATCTGAGTTATTTTCCCAGGTATGCTCGCTTGATAGAAAACTACTGGACTCTATTTTTATCACATATATTACTTTTTGTACATTTTACAATTCAATAAATATCTTACTTTATTTTTTTAATTTTTTATTATACCACCGTGAGACATACAATTACAAAGGTGTTCACAATTGGTTCCTGGTAATACAGTATTCCAGCACCCATCCCTCCACCAGTGCCCCATTTCCACCACCAATGTACCCCCACCCCTCCCACACACACCCAGGCTGCCTCAACAGCAGGTAGCCCTGTTTCCTCTCTCTCTCTCTCTGTCTCTCTCTGTCTCTGCATCTCTCTCCCTCTTGTTTTACACATTGTGGCTAGCCCTGCAGATATTTAGAGTTTATCACTTAAGTCTCTTTGAAACACCTTACTTTAAAAAGTTATCAATTCAACACATGCTCCTTGGAAAACTAAATAACTGCATGGGAAAGAATGAAACTGGCCCCTTACCATTGCCATGGAACAATTTAACTCAAAATGGATCAAAAACCTAAATATAATAACCAGCTATAAAACTCAGTAAAAGTTTATGACATTGGATCTGGCAACAATATATGTAAAAGAGATAAATTAGACTTATCTAAATTAATAACTTTGTACATTGAAAGAAACTATCAAAAGAGTAAGATGAAAACCTGTGGAAAGAAATAAATTATTCATTGATGATATATATTCTATAACGGATTAATACCTAGTATAAAAAAAGAATTCACAAAACTCACAGTAACAAGAAGATACATATCCTATAAGGGATTAATACCTAGCATAAAAATAACTCATAGGGGCCGGAGCGATAGCCCAGCGGGTAGGGCGTTTGCCTTGCACGCGCCGGCTCATGCCGCCCGGGTTCTATCCCCGGCATCCCATATGGTCCCCGGAGCACTGCCAGGAGTGATTCCTGAGTGCAGAGCCAGGAGAAACCCCTGAGCATTGCCGGGTGTGACCCAAAAAGCAAAATAATAATAATAATAATAATAATAATAATAATAAAAACTCATAAAACTTAATAATAACAACAAGAAAAGGTTTTCAAAGTGGCCAAATTACTGTAATAGAAATTTCTCCAAAGGAGATATCCTAATGGCCAATGAGCATACGGAACAATATTCAATGCAATTAGGCAAACATAGATTTTCTAAAATGATATACCAGTCAGCATCAGGCTGAATGATTGTCATATTCTAATCAGTTTCAACTCTAGAATGGAATCAACAGTGTATAGTGCATAATTTAGTGTAAATTATACAGCTATAATTTACAAATTAATTTATAAAATAAAAATAAATAAAAACAATAATACCAAAGGTCCAACTCGAAGCTAGTAGCTCAGCAAATCCTTAGTCTGAGTTTAGCAACAACATTGCAAGATATATGTTGCAATAAGCAATATAAAGTAAAATCATTTCTGCCCAGCTTGGGGGGTGGCAGGTGAGTGAGAATCTGGGGACATTAGTGGAGACAAGGGCATTGTTGGAGGGACTTGTGCTCGACTATTGAACACCTGAAGCAACTCTGGTGAACAACTTCTGTAAATAAGTCTTCAAATAAAGTTTAAGAATAAAACAACAAACCGTGTTGCAAACCAAATGCCCAACAGGAGACAGAGAGAGACAGAGAGAGAGAGAAGGAAAGTGCCTGCCATAGAGACAGGCTGGGGAGGGGTGGGCGGCAGGAGGTAAGGGCCACTGGTGGTGGGAGACGTGCACTGGTGGAGGGACGGGTGTTGGCACACTGTGTGACTGAAACCCAATCAATCATGGACAGTCTTCTAACGTATGGCACGGTGACTCAATAAATAAATTTTTAAGAACACCTGCCAGGGTGAAGAGAAAATAAAAATTTTGTGCACTGCTGGCAGTAACACAAAGCTGTTTCAATTTTCTGTGAAAAAAACTAATATTTCAGTGAAAATTAGTATTTTAGTAAAAAGTTATTCTGTACTGTCTAAAACAAATAAACCGCATTACCTTACAGTTCCGCAATCCCACTTTTTGTTACATACACAGAGGAAACCAAAGCAGGGACCCAAACTGAACCTGTGCTGATTGAGCTAATAATGCTCATTACTTCCTCTCCCATCCTCTGAAAACCAGCATCCTACGGTGCCTCAGGGCATTTGACGATTTAAAAAACCTCTAACAGATGACCCAGGAGCTGCCGGCGGCCAGCATCCAGAGTCTTGCAGACGGCTCGGGAGGTGGGAGCCTGGCTCGCGCCGGGCCTCAGCTGACCATGGAACCCCGAGGAGGGCAGATGGGCTTTGGGAGTGGGCCCGTCGCCTCCGGGGTCCCGGAAGCAGCCGGATGGGACTCGTCCATTACACTAGCCACCATTTTCGTTGTCCGGACGCTGGGAAACTGCCCCACGACCAGAGGACCAGCAAAACCAGTTCGAGCCCAGGTCGCGGCTGCAGGGCCACTAGGGTGGTGAAACAATGATGTGTTTTTTGGTACACTGCATTCCGCGAACAGCGGGAGGGTTTGCTGGGAGGGAGATATACAGAGGAAGGAGATGACATATAGAGCCCAACGGGTGGTTGGGATTCGGGAGGGGGAGGGAGACGGGACGTTGGTGATGGGAGATGGGTTCGGGTGGAGGGTGCATGTTGGAACCCTGTGAAGCCAGGACTCTACATGAGCATCCTTCAATTAAAAAAAGGAGAAAAGGTGGAAAAAATAAATAAATAAATAAATAAATAAATAAATATCTGCAGGGCTAGCCACAATGTGTAAAAAGAAGAGGGAGAGAGATGCAGAGACAGAGAGAAAGAAAGGAAGCAGGGCTACCTGCTGTTAAGGCAGCCTGGGGGTGGGTGGGAGGGGGTGGGGGTACATTGGTGGTAGAAGTGGGGCACTGGTGGAGGGATGGGTGCTGGAATGCTGTATTACCAAGAACCAATTGTGAACACCTTTGTAATTGTATATCTCACGGTGGTATAATAAAGAATTAAAAAAAAAAACCTCTAACAGATGGAATCATAAATTTGTCCTCTTGCAGCTGGTTTAGACACTAAGTCTGAATATTAGTTCTTTCATTGGAAGTCACATTTTTCTTTTATATTTCTACACCAGTGTATATTAGGCTGTTTCTGTCTAATAATTATTGTACAGTGAAAAAAAGTACATTGAACACCAAAAATGAATCATTGTTTGGTTAACATATATTTTACCAAAATTATTTAAAGTTCCCTTTGTTAAGTTTATTGAGCATCTATTATTTTCTATTTGCTTTACTAATTGCCAGAATTATAAAGTGATTCTGGCACAGCCTGACAAGCTCTGAGTTATACTCAATATGCCAAAAACTGTAACAATAATGGACCTCATTCCCAACAAATGGAGATGTTACTGGTGCCCACACAAGCAAATCGATAAACAATGGGAAGACAAGTGATACAAGTGATAAAGTGATTACTTAAATGGACTTAAAGATTTCTACTTTTCTTACTTCCTATGACTCATACTCAAATGGGACAAGTCTATGAATTCTCTTTCAAATAGCTGGTCAACCCTCTCATGAACCAAAAATCCCAAAGCAACATGATCCCCTTTTAAGAAAATTAATCCTACTATTCAAATCAAATGCGTTCATTCTATCTTGAAGCAAACTCAAACTCTGGCTCAAGGTACATTTATTTTTAATACAGTCAATCAGTTTATTCAACAAATAGGTTCTCAATAAGTTTAAAATACGACTCATTCAAACTTTACAGAAAATTTTCTATGATTGAGACAGTAAATGGCTTTAACTTCTATCATATATCTTCCCATTTGAAAAATAAAGTAATTGGTAAAAGTATCATAAATTAAAAGTTTCATATTATAAGTTTCAAGCCCAAGTATGCGGGTTTTGGCAGCTGAAGTCACTGGGCTTCTGTAGAGATGGAGCTGGGATCCCTCTCCCGATCCCTGACCCTTCTGGGAGCCTGGTGGACCTACCCACAAACTTCTCTGGATTGCAATCCAGACACACTGACACATGGGGCAGAGCTGCCACTGGCTCTTCCTGTGGCGCACCGCCGTAATGCAGCCATGCTGAACATCAAATTAGTAGAAGCCAAACACGTTCCAGAAATTCAGATGGTCAATGCAAGAACAGTTTATGGGCTAACAGATTAGCCCATAAACCTAAACTCCAACCAAAACCCTAAACCTCATCCTGGACCATTTCATGAAACCCACTGCCCACTTCCAGTACTCAATGGACCTGAAGACCTGTCCTGTTACAAATTACTCTATGCACTAAGAGGGAGAAAAGAAAGGAGACGAGAATGCTTCTAGCCTGACAGCAGACTGGGCCCCCTGGGATGAACCCAGAGCCACGGCAGAACCTGGCAAGCACCTTGTGGTGTATTCAATATGCCAAAAACAGTATCAATAATGGACCTCATTCCCAACGAATGGAGATGAGACATTACTGGCGCCCGCTCAAGCAAATCGATGAACAACAGGAAGACAAGTGATACAAGTGATTATAAATTAGGGTTAGAGCAGTAGTACAGTGGAAAGGGGGTTTTGCTTGCACGCGGCTGTCACAGGTTCAATATCCAGCATCCAATATGGTTCCCTGAGTACTGCCAGGAGTAATTCCTGAGTTCAGAGTCAGGTGTACCCCTTAGGGTCTCTTGTGTGACCCCAAAAGCAAAAAAAAGAAAAATTTCATATAAATATATACATTTATATATACATATATATATAAATATGTGTGTGTTATTTTTAGCTTCTTGTCATTTACAGGAGCCTAATACCATGAAATTTCCTAGCATACAATTCCCAAGTTCGAGGCCAGAAAACCTTGACCCACAGCTCTCTTGGGAGTAGACTGCAGTTATTCACTTCTACGAGTGAAATGCACAGGGAAGCTCTGCTCAGGAAGGTAAAATTTCTTATCTGTTCCTTTGGGCTGGGGTGAAAGTAGATGGATTACGGCAATTGCTGTGCAGATAGCTAGTATGTGGGCACTTGAACATTGCCAGGCGTGTCCTTTCCTGAGTGCCGAGAACATCGAGAGCTGTGGTCCAGGACCCCGGGCTCCTGCACGCAATGCATGCAACTCCAGCCCGCTCAGCCAACGTCCCAGCATGTTTCAGGCAATGTTAGGGGTTAGTTTGGGTCACAATAAGTGGAATTCTGGGATTACTCCTTGCTCTGTGCTCACAGGTCACTCCTGGCAGTGTTGGAGTCACCAAATACGGCGGCAGCTTTATAACTATCTGACAGTAATTGCCTTAACCCGTCCACTATTGCCCCAGTCCAAATATTGTAAAATGCCAAAATATATTTTTAGGTTTTATTTTTCCCAAATTGTTAACTAAATAACAATTAAATATCATACCAAGTCTATATAATTATAGACCAAGTACTTTCTGTGACCTTCTCAAATCAATTAGATGAAGGAAACCGCCATTCATCAATAAACTGATCTAAAACATGTAGACTACGAGTTACCCCAGATATAACTTAATACAGTACCTGCTTTAATGGGCATTTTCTGTTTATTAAGATTTCCACTCATTTGCCTTTAACACTGATTTGAAAATTCATGAAGGAAAATATTCTAACTCACTGCCAGACATAACTCGTAGCATAATACAAATCCACAAAATCGTTCATGAGGTATTTATCAAATGTGACTTCAAAAGACCATGATTAAAGCAAAAAAAAAAGAGAGAGCTATTCATATGTGTTTTCTGCCAATCACATATGTATTCTGCTCATTATTTTCAGTAAGATTCCTACCACTCCATTTTTATGGTATGCATGCAGAATATTACGCTTTCAGTAAGGCAGGTGGTAAGAAATAAATGGTATAAAACATATAAAAATGAAGGCATAAAAGTGAATCCTATCAAGAACACACTAAAAGTTTCTAAAATGTTTAAATGATTAACTCTTTCAAAATTACAGAACTAATAAAGCAAGGATATTGTGCAGTTTTTGTTAACTAAAGTCCAAAAGCCAGTCAAAATGTTGGATAATAATAATTTTCCTAGTCACCTGGAGAACTCAGCTGAAATAGATGGCTACTGCAAAGACGCTTACCAAAAGGAACAATCTACAATCTAGAAATAATGACTTGAACATAAAAGGCCTGACAACTGAATAATTCTACGGACTTTATTTGATATATTGAAGAACATAGGGCTCGCTTCAATAAGTTAATTTCAGTGACAAACTTTATCAACTGTGTGCAATTGAACCTGTAACATTAATAAAGCCATAAATTTACATGATTCATTATTAAACAGCTAAGTAAAGGTAAATTTTGTCATCTCTCTTTTATCCTAATTTAAACTGCTCTTCTTAATCTACATATCAAAACGGTAAGCTCTTACACTAATATTTGCACAGAAAAAGTGATTGACTGGTCTTATTTATGCCAAAGGGGTTTGTCTCTCCCATTTCTAGGGACCGCAGCTGAAGGTCAGATTAGTAATTAGGGTGTTTTGATCCCCAGGAGACAGCAGCAGGATGAGGCCCTCCAAGATCCCTCTCAGTTGCCTCTGAATTACAGCCCTCAGAAAGCCTGGAAGTTCCCCTTCTTGTGTCATCTGCTCTGGGCTTTCTTCTAGTTACTAGTAAGAACCACAGAAATCATCTGGACTTTCTGCATCTATCACTTGATCACTTAATCACTTGACATCCGTTATTCATAGATTTGCTCAAGTGGGCACCAGTAACATTTCCATTTGACCCTATCACGTGCCAATGTAGCCCAATGGCATCTGGTTGCTTCAGGAATACAAAGTACCTCAAATCATTCGTTCTGCATCTATACATTTTAAATTGGAAACAGTCTGTGTTTGCAAAACACTGGTGCAAGATAACATTCACACTCTGGGGAAAATCCGATGATACTGGTCTCCCTCATGGGGAAGCAATAGCCAAGCTCAGAGTGAAGATGAGAACCAAAAGGCAGACCCAAACAGGCACTGTCCAAGACCTGTATGTGCTGGAACTTCAATATCTGCATGATTCCCTCTTGACAACGTCTTTTCTCACTTTCTAAATCAATGCAAACAGAGCAATTTTGCTCTACTTCCTTGAAAGTACTTGTGTCAATTTCATTCCCACGTGAAAATTCCTTTTAGCCTGTTTAAGTCTGTTGTTGGTGTAATTAAGAAGCCTCCTTTGCCTTAGACAGGAATGGAGATGGATGACCCTGCTTTATATTGTTACTTTCGCATCAAGCCTTGAACATTTGTGAAGATTCTAAAGTACTGACGGGAGCCTCATAAGGGAACATGAAGCAAAAGCACTGTGTGAAAAGTCCAGAACAGTGCGATAACTTAGTGTCTCCTTTCCGTTCTGTGGCTCATTTGATATTGGTGCCTTTTTATTACTTCCCACCCCCATCACCTTCTACTAATAAATTCTAACTCTAAGTCGTAAAGAATGAGAAGGGAAAAAGGCTGTTCTTAATATGAATTCAGGAGTTGTCCAAATGCTGATTGCCTGATTTTAAATTGCCCTTACAAAATGTTACCTACGCATAAGCAATTGTCAAAATTCCCTTCAGCTACTGAGCTCCAATTATGACAATCAGGACTTAAAAAAATTATTAGAGAAAAGCTTAAACATAGGCAGAAATCGTGGAGATTGGTAGGATTTTCTGGTCACCTGATGGGTAAATCAGTTTCCTAAGCATTACAGATTATACATGATGAATAAATTGTGACAAAACCATTAAAATGGAATTATTTATGCATCCATCCATTAAACGCTTATTCTTCAGGCTGATTTCATTTACTGCTTCAAATTTCAGAACGTAATCTCATTACCTCACTATTCTTTTGCAGTTCGTGTGAGTATGCAAAGCTATAACCACTAAAAACAAAATTTTTGAACTAAATTTATAGATAGAAAAATAATATACAGTAAACTCTGGGTCAGGAGATAACTTTGGTGTCTCAGCAGTAGAGCACTTGCCTTGTATGAGGAAGGACTTGGATTCCATCCCTCTACACACGTATATGCATAACTTCCCCCAAAATTTACCTGTATTCTTTCAGTCTCACCTAATTTCATCCTCCACCAGAAAATAAATGATAAATTTTGTATCTTTAATCCAGGAATTTTACTGCACAGAGTTAATGCCTTCATTTATAAAACAAATGGGTGAGACAATGGTCTTCAAGAGCACCTCTAGGCCTAATTCATACTTCCCCTAATCTATTCTGCACAGCCTTTAGTCTTCCACTCTGACAACTGTGTAAGAGAGACTCTACAGTTCTCAGAAGTGGAATCACAACCCAAGTGTCACGGTCACTTCCATGTGTGCTGCAGAAAGTGACCCTCTGAAGAGGACACGTGGTTGCATAGCAGCAGCCCTGGGCTAGTCTCGTCTCTACCACACTTCAATCTAAGTGTAGACTCTACTACGCATCAATTAGCTCAGTTTAACCCTCAAAATTCTAAATTTCTAAATTTCCATCTTGTTCTCTATAAAACAGAAACTACTCTTTTTTTCTGCTTTATTTGGGGGAGAGGTGTCACCCAGCAATTCTCAGAGGTTACGCTGGCTCTACACTCAGGAATTACTCCTGGCGGCGCTTAGGAAACCAAATGGGATGCCGGGGATCAAACCCAGGTCGGCTGCATGCAAGGCAAATGCTCCATCTGCTGTGCTATTGCTCCAGTTCCAGAAACAACTCTTATCTACCATCATCAAAGATAAAAGTCCACCACGAGACACATCTCAGTGATAGAATCATAATCACATTTCTAAGCTTACTAAGATTTATTCATTGCACTAACTTAAAATGCTAACTAAAAAGCACTAACACAAGGACTAACATTTACGGAGAAGTTACTAAAGATGTTTTAGTAATGGCTTTACAGGCAGTGCATCATCCATAGGGTCCCTTTTTCACAATCAGAAAACTGAGTAAGGTTACATAGCATAAAGGGGCAGAGCCAAGATTAACCTGAAATATCCCCCAAATCCCATGCTTATTAACTTTTACACTCCAAGCCTCCTGCTTATCAAGTAAGCTAGAAACTGTGAACACGAAATTTCTTTGCTTAATGAGGTTAACATGGTAAAGATAATGAGGTAGCAACTGAAAGAGAAGTATTAACTTTAATTCAAATTTCATTTATGACCTTAGTACACTGATGGTGGGGGAATATGCATGGGTGAAGGGATGGATGTTGGAACACTATGACAGAAATCATGAGCAATTTTGCAACTGTATATCTCATGATTCAATTATAAAAGTTTAATACACATCTTCCCCTAAACCCTAACAAGAGTTCCCACTAGAATAATTTATGGTTTGATGGAAGAAGTTTATGAAATGAAACACTGACTCAAGTCAATGCAACCTTCACACTGCATAGAAAGAGACATTGAAATAAGACAAATCCATGGTGACCAAGATGACACGATAGAAGCCAACAAGCTCTCAATCACAGTCCATTTGTTCTGTTGCCTGGTTAAGAATCCTCTATCAAATGATACCTAGAACTGAGCATTGAATATAGGCAAAGGGATAACCTCTAACTGTATGTATTGCAAGCCACAATGTGTAAGAGAAGGAAGAGAGAGAGAGGGAAAGACAGAGAAGAGGCAAAGTGCCTGCCATAGAGGATGGGGAGAAAAGGGGAGGGAATCAGGGAACACTGGTGGTGGGAAATGGACACTGGTGGAGGGATGGGTGCTGGAACACTATATGACTTAAACCTAAACATGAACATCTTTGTAACTGTATATCTTACAGTGGTATAATAAAAAAATTTAATAAAATTTAAATTTATTAAATGGGGCAGAGCTGCTACTGGCTCTCCCTGCGCCCAGCCACTCACGAGGCGCCCAGGAGGGATGGCGGGTTCTAGCCCTGGCCCGCCACCCCAGCAGAGCCTTGCAACAAGCCAGATGACCCCCACTCCATGAGGGCCTCCATTTTCCACATCTGGACTTCCCTCGTCAGAACTCCACCCAGCAGACCAGCCTATCACAGCCCGCGGTTCATAAATAAATGCTGGATTTAGAGATGACTGCAAGAATATGCTACCAGCATGGCAGAGCCTGGCAAGCTACCCGTGTCGTATTTGATATGCCAAGTACCAGTAACAGTTTTAGACCTCATTCCCATGACATGATGGAATGGTTTGAGGCTCTTTATGTTCCTAGAGCAAGCAGGTGCCCTTGGGCTCTACTAGCATGAGACAGGACATATGGAGATATTACTGGTGCCCACTCGAGCCAATCGATAATGACCGGGAAGACAGTGACAGTGATAGTGAATAAAATTTAAAAAAAAGAGAACCCTCCATCTTTCAATACTCAGCTCTAGTCTAGCACTACCATTTCCAATTATTGTTGGAGAAATATGCACTAGCCAAACTCACAAAGAAACATAAGACACTATGAAACCAAACCGAAAATGAAACGGGAGATATTTCAACTGATACATAAAGACAGAAGATATTAACAGATTTCTTTTAAAGTGTTTACTCCACAAAAATTAAGATCCTTTACCTTTCATTTAAAACTTCCAAGGATAAGCAGAGATAAAACAGGATACTGAATACTGAACAAAAAAATTGGAATGCTGATCAAACGTATTATCCAAAACAAAAACCCAGACCCAGGTATTTACTAGCAAGTACTTCAAAACACTTAAAGATGCTTTGCTTATAAATGGATGGGCATAGAGAGTATCATGCTGAGTGACATGAGCCAGAGGGAGGAAGGAGAAGAGATATAGAAGAACTGCATTCATTTGTGGGATATTAAAACAAAAAGCTCCTGACAAACCACCCCAATAGAGCTTTGGAAGAAGCCAGAGGAAACTCACACACCACAACCACAGCCACTTTCAGGGTCCAGACTCCATAGCTCGTCAGAGACCCACCCAAGAGAGAAGCTGATTTCAAGCCCAGGTATGTGGATCTCGGCGGCTAAAGTCACCGGCTTTCGTGGAGAGGGAGCTGGGGTGCCTTCCCCCACCTCTATCCCCTCCAGAAGGCCTGGTGGACCCTCCCATGAACTGCTTTCAGCATTGCTGGCCATGATCCAGAAACACAAACACACAGGGCAGAGCTACTACCGGCTCTCTCCGTGGCACACAGCCAAGTTGCAATATCGCAAAACCTGGCATACTGATGTACCAGGTACCCCACTACATTTTATAGAATTAAGTTTGGGGCATTCAGTAACAAGTGTGAGGGCACGACGTAAGGTTTGTGGGGACACATCAATAATTTCTTATACAGTGGGCTCAAATGGCATAATGGATCCAGCTCAGATTTAATCATTTCTATTGACTTTGTTAAGAATATAATAATGCATCATATTTGGAGAACTAGCTCCAACAAGTAATGTAGAATAGATTATTCAGTGTATGCTTATGACAAGCTCAAATAGGTTGAGATAAACTTGAAATAAGTGTTGTCCCTGGTGCGGTGGTGCAGGGTTTGGGGTTGACTAGTAAAATCCACTTCATTCTAGAAAGTGAATACAAGAACAGAAATCGGCCAGACTAGCACATAACAATCCAGAAAAAAAAGTCATGACTTTATCAATACCATTCCCATATATGGGCCGTAATGGTCAATATAATTGAGTGCCCACTGAGGGAGCAGGCATGGGGATGTGGGGGGGTGGGTGGTGAATGAAGGTCTTTGGTGGTGGGAACACACTGGTGGTGGGATTTGTGATAAATTGTGAATCTTTCTAACAACTGTATTGTGAAAATCTTTTAAATTTGCAAATCATGGTGTTTACATAAAAAAGGAGATGAGGAAATGAAGACAAAAAATAAAATAAATAAAAATAAGTATGAGACTGGTACTTGGCATATCAAATACGACACGGGTAGCTTGCCAGGCTCTACCGTGCAGGGTAGACCTCATTCCCATGATCTGATGGAATGGTTTGAGGCTCTTTATGTTCCTGGAGCAAGCAGGTGCCCTTGGGCTCTACTTGCATGAGACAGGTCATATAGAGATGTTACTGGTGTCCGCTCAAGCAAATCGATGATGAACGAGAAGACAGTGATACAGTGACAGTGAAGTATGAGACTAATATCCAAGGCCAGGGAAATCGGGGCCAGAACTGGTCAATGTTTGATATCTACCACAAGTATGTGTATGGGGGGCGGGGGATGAAGGGCAGGTAACAAAGAGAAGCGACCAGTGTGACGTAATATTTGGAAGCTGGAAATGGCCGTGCTGGACTAGAACTGAGTGTGAAAGTATACTGCAAAGCACTATGCGCAAAAGGAGAGAGAGAGAGAGAGAGAGAGAGAGAGAGAGAGAGAGAGAGAGAGAGAGGGAAACAAAAGTGCCTGCCTAAAAGGCAGGTTGGGGGGTGAAGAGATGGGGAAAACTGGAGACATTGGTGACGTAAAATGTGCACTGGTTTAAGGGGTGAGTGTTGGAACATTGTAAGACTATAACCCAATCATGGACAGCTTTGTAATGGTTATCTCATGGTGAGTCAATTAAAAAAAATTAAAAAAGAAAAAGAAAAAAAACAGAATAACCTCTATAAAGGTCAGATATCATTAATGTTACCACATTTCCAAAGCATGTTCAACAAAAGTTATTTTTAATTTTTTTGATCAAACTGATTTAGGAAAAAGCAAGAGAGCTGTGGTGCAAGTCAGGCTGCATGGTCACGAAAGTCACCACCCACTTGCCCTGCGCCCCGGCTCAGCGGAGTGCCCACCAGCCCGCTCAGTCGTCTCTTTAAGGCAAGCCCCACTTCGTGTAAGTTCTTACCTGTCTCGAAAATAGCTTTGCAAGTGTGAATTCATAATTTCTTTATTCACCATATTCGCCTTCCGAATGCTCAACTGCCCTTTGCCAGTCACAAGCAGCGAGGGCAATCCCAGGGAAGTCTGGACAGAGCGGGGAGAGGAAACCTTGACAGCGGTCACTGGTGGCCCCTCTGAGAGAGCATTTGCACAAAAGCACATGGTGCGAAATGATATAAAACAGAATGGGTTAAATTTTTCATTTCCAGTTCAGCTGTTCACTATCTAACTGAGAGTTCTTGAATAATTTTGGTTATAAAAATGCCTCACATCATCTTAATTAACCATTACATTTTTTAATTTTTCCTTTAAAAAACACAAAGAAAATGCCTTTCAAAGTAAAGAAAGGTAAGAATTTTACTTTTATTATTTACTGATTAAAATCTAGCATTTCCAATCAAACAACATTTTGTGCCTAGTTTTACAACATAAGAATTTTATAACCTAGTTTTGCAACATAAGAATAGTTAACCAGTCACCTAGAATATTCTGGAACTGTTTTAGTATATAAGATTGTGCAGTTAACTTCGTTCTTAAGACATGTTTTCATCATTACCTCAAATAATCCCTAAGTATATTCCTGATCAAATGACTGAAACAAACATTTCAGTTTTTCATTTGTACATATATAAAATAGAAAAAAGGAGATTTTAAGCCACAGTATGTTTCAAGAAAAGATGCCATTTTTATAATTTGTTCTCAATAAAATATTTGTTGCAAGAAATTTTGAGGGGAATCTCACAATGAATCAATTTTAATCTCAGGAAAACGTTTCCAGTTAGAGCAGAATGAGATTCTAACACTATGCTGAAGCACTAAATCAGCAAAGAAGCTCTTTATTGAGGGAGGGAGGAAGAGAGAGAAAGAGAGAACGCACTTGTACAGAAAGAGAGCACTTGTACAGAGAAATAGAGACAGCACTTGTGCAGACAGAGCACTTGTACAGAGAGAGACAGCACTGTACAGAGAGAGAGCACTTGTACAGAGAGGGCACGAGTACAGAAAGAAGAGAGAGAGAGAGAGAGAGAGAGAGAGAGAGAACTAAGATAAAGCACTTTTCTAGCAGGCACAAGGTCCTAAGTTCCAATCTACTCCTCCAGGGTGCCCCATTCTCACCCCAAAAATAGCTTTGGAACTTCTTTCAAGTGTTATTTTTCAATTAAAAGAGACTCAAGCTATTCTCTCTCTCTCTCTCTCTCTCTCTCTCATGTTTGTACATGAGCACAGCAATCAGATGACAGAAAACACATCTACTTAAAGGCAAACTTGAATTTTTATCAAAAGTGGTCATTCCTTTTTCCTGCTGTGTTTATTTTTATCTATCTATCTATCTATCTATCTATCTATCTATCTATCTATCTATCTATCTATCTATCTATCTATCTATCTATCTATCTATCTATCTATCTATCGATCGATCGATCGATCGATCAACCGACCGACCTACCTATCTATCATCTATCTATCTATCTATCTATCTATCTATCTATCTATCTATCTATCTATCTATCTATCTATCTACTTATTTGGCTTTTTGAGTCACACCCAGTAACCCTAAGGGTTTCTGGGCACACCCAGAAACCAAAGGGATTTCGTCTGACTCTTCACTCAGGAATTAATCCTGGCAGTGCTCTGGGGCATATGGGATGCCAGGGGATTGAACCTAGGTCGAACACATGCAAGACAAACAACCTACCCACTGTGCGATCACTCTAGCACCGTCTTACTGTGTTTAGTTACCTTCCTACTGTGTTTAGTTAAATATGAGGTAATAATTCAGATCCACCAGTGACACACTAATAGCAAGTTGGCAAGGAAAAAGATATTTCTTTGTCTCCTAAATACATACTTAATACAGAAATATAACTCTCAGGTCGGAGCGATAGTCCAGCGGGTAGGGCGTTTACCTTGCATGCGGCTGGCCCATGCTGGCCGGGTTCGATCCCCAGCATCCCATATGGTCCCCGATCACCACCAGGAGTAATTCCTGAGTGCAGAGCCAGGAGAAACCCCTGAGCATTGCTGGGTGTGACCCAAATAAACAAACAAACAAACAAAAAAAGAAATATAAACTCTCCAAAGAGAATGTTAAGAAAGAACTTAATATAGAAATATAACTCTCTAAACCTGCCCCTCAAAATATTGCAGGTGTGGCTGCGGGTGCCCGGCTGCGTTGGCAGGTGGCAGACAGGAAATAGGCTTGTCTACATTCAGGGCTCTGCCCCGTGGACCCTGAATGGTAGATGGTCTGACAGAAAAAGACTGGGTCCCCTGGGATGAACCCAGAGCCACGGCAGAGCCTGGCAATCTACCCATGGTGTATTCGATATGCCAAAAACAGTAACAATAATGGACCTCATTCCCAACAAATGGAGACATTACTGGCACCTGCTCAAGCAAATCAATGAACAAAGGGAAGACAAGTGAAGACAAGTAGCAAGAGTATATATATTTATAAACATATATAAATATATATGTAATGTCATCTTCAAATAGTTTGTCTGACTCTGTTCAAATTTGGATTTTTTTTTAATTTTTATTATACCACACTGAAACATACAGTTACAAAGGTGTTCATAATTGGTTCTTGGTAATACAGTATTCCAGAACCCATCCCTCCACCAGTGCCCCATCCCCACCACCAGTATACCCTCTTTTTTAATTAATATTTTATTATACCACCATGAGATATACAATTACAATGTTGTTAATGTTTGGAGGTTTCAGTTACATAGTGTTCCAGCACCAAACCCTCCACCAGTGCCCATTTCCCACCACGGATGTCCCCCATTCCATCCCTCCTCCCATAGCCTGCCTCCATGGCAGGTTCTTCATTCCTCTCTCTCTCCTTCTCTCTCTCTCTCTCTCTCTCTTCCTTTTCTTACATATTGTGGGTTGCCACACATACACTTAGTGGCCATCATGTGCATTTTTGCCTGTATTTAATGCTCAGTTCTAGGTTGGCATTAGCCCTTCCCACATTTATTCGCACATGATCCCTTCTCTGTCTTACCTAACCTCTGACTCCCACACGTTTGTGGTAATTTCCACTTTTGGTAAGACATCCTGATCCACATTTCACCTGACATTGGATTTTGGTATCATAATATGTATATATGTATTTATGTCATGCAAATAAATGTATTCTATATCTCTCTCTTCCTTCTGACTAATTTCACTCAACATGATCCTTTCCATGTCCATCCATTTATAGGCAAATTTCACAACTTCATTTTTCCTAACAGCTGCATAGTATTCCATTATGTAGATGTACCAAAGCTTCTTTATCCAGTCATCAATTCTTGGACACTCTGGTTGTTTCCAGGTTCTGGCTACTGTGAATAGTGCTGCTATGAAAATAAAAGTGCGGATGGTGTTTCCGCTGTGTGTTTTTGGCTTCCCAGGGTATATTCCCAGGAGTGGTATGGATGGGTCAAAAGGGAACTCAATTTCTAGTCTTTGGAGAAATGTCCATATTGTTTTCCAGAAAGGTTCTACAAGTTGACATTCCCACCAATAAATTTGGATCCCTTTATAAAAAGTATGATACCAATATCCAAGGCCAGGCAAAACATGGACCAGGAGGACTTGTCAGTGGTTGGAGTCTACCACAAGTGTGTGGGAGTCAGACGTTAGGTAAGATAGAGAAGAGACCAGTGTGCAAATAATTGTTGAAAATAGTGACGCCAGACTAGAACTGAGCGTTGAACGAAGGCGAAGGTATATATATATATATATATATATATATATATATGTATGTATGTATATGATAACCCATAAATGTATATATAAAGGTATATATATATGTATGTATGTATGTATGTATGTATATGATAACCCATAAATGTATTGAAGCCACAATGTAAGAGAAGAGGAAAGAGAGAGAGAAGAGGTAGAGTACCTGTCACAGAGGCAGGTTGGAGGGATGGGGGAGGGAATCGGGGACATTGGTGGTGGGAAATGGGCACTGGTGGAGGGATGGGCGCTAGAGCATTGCGTGACTGAAACCCAAACATAAACAGCTTTGTAATTTTACAACTCATGGTGTTATAATAAAAATAAAATTATAATAACAAAATTTGGATCCCTGTGATTATTGCAGCTTTTAGTACAGCAGCAAGGAAAAGAAGCAACCCAATGTTAACACAGATCCACAGATAAACAGATAAAGAAATGGTGGTATAAGTACACAATGGAATACTAGGCAGTCACTACAGAGATAAAGGCATTTAGTTCATGGCAAACTGGATAGAATTTGAATACCATGTAACATGCTAAAGAAAACAGAGGCAGAAGGAGAAATACAGGCCAACGCCAGCCATCTGTGTTACACAGAGAAACAAATTCAGGGTATGAACAATACTGACTGATGGCATACCCTGAAGACTAGAATACAGACCAGAGAGAGGCAGGCGGGGTGAGGGGAGGAGGGAACATGTAGTTCTCTAGGAGGTAACTCAGGAACATAATTGGAGAGTCTTGAGCTCATGTCACAAGAAGAACAGCTTACACGAAAACTATTACTGCCAATTAACAAATAATAGGGAGACAGTTAAGAGGGATGGAATGTAAGAACAAAGGTAACAGGAATAAGGAGAGAGTCACCGACACTTAGCACATCAGTACCAGAAGCTTGTACACTTCATATTCTCTAAGCCCTAGTTTTTAAATAAGTAAACTATAGAAAATGGTGTCAAGCCTTCTCTTGGTTGAAAACCTGTTTTTCCCCACATTGCAAACCATGTAGTTATAATGAAGGATACTCCCCGAGCCTATCTACATTTTATTAATGTATTCTACAGGCTATATTATACCATAAAGATTTGACAGATACCACATTCCGTTACATAACCCCATAGGGAGGTTTTTGTTTGTTTTGGGGGCCACGTCGGGCTGAGCTCAGGGGACATTCCTGTCAGAACTCAGAAGACCACAAGCAGTGCTGGGCACAGAACCAGAGTGGGCTGTGTGCAAGCACCTTGGCCCCTACACTCCAACACCAGGACCTTAACTTTTTCAAAGAGGCCTGTAGTTAGTATCTTGGCCCCAAATTACACTACCAATAAGTGATACTACCGGGATATAAATCTAAGTATCTCTGACTTCATAACATTCACTTTCCCAGTTCCCTGCTTCCTCTCCTTCGTGACCTGAAACATCTGTCAACTTAAGAATCTGACCAACCTCTGCACACAATTCAAATTTCAAAGACGAATCACTTGTATCACTTGTCTTCCTGTTGTTCATCAATTTGCTTGAGCAGGCACCAGTAACATCTCCATATGTCCTGTCACATGCTAGTGTAGCCCAAGGGCAACTGCTTGCTCCAGAACATGAAGAGCCTCAAACCATTCCTTCAGGTCATGGGAATGAGGCATTTAATTTTTACTGGTTTTTGGCATATCAAATATGACACGGGTAGCTTGCCAGCCTCTGCCTTGCGGGTGATAGTATCCACATGGCAAAGTAAGATGAAAATAAAGGCAAATAAAAGATGGGGAAACACAACTTCTAACTTTAAATGTTAATCACAATTCCCAACCCCCCCATGGGATTGGTAGTGTGTGTTTATACACTGATGTCCAATGAAAGCAAACAATCATCTACTGTAAACTTCAGCCAAATAAAATTATTTTCTCATAATTCTGTAATAAAATGAATAGGTTGTTTTCTAGCAAATCACACAGAAAATGGCTTAGAGACAATACAAAGTGGAAAATTAACCACTACACAGAAGCATTTTATCTCTAATAGGGAAATAAAAAAATAAAGAGAAAAACGATCCAATGAGTTCATCTCCATTTTCTCAGGCTGGTAAAATATAGCAATTAACAGTAAGTGATTCATACTTTGTTTTACCTCTAAAGCCCTTCTTCAAACTAATATGGGAACCAGGGCAAAAGCATTTCTACAATGCAAACAAACCCTTTCTGTTCAGCAGCTACACCCCATACGCATATTACCAAGCCTACAGGAAATCCTGAATCACCTCATGTTACTGCCAAACAGTATCATGAAATTGACAATAAAGAAAATTATATAACATAATATAAAAAGTATGAAGATAATTCTGTTTATTATCTAAAGTAACCTTCAAGCTACTTTTAATAACTTTTCATTAATAGACAATGACAGAGAAGGAAATGAGAATCTTTTGGAGCCGGAGCAATAGCCCAGCGGGGAGGGCGTTTGCCTTGCACGCAGCCGACCCATGCCGGCCCGGGTTTGATCCCCGGCATCCCATATGGTCCCCTGAGCACCACCAGGAGTAATTCCTGAGTGCAGAGCCAGGAGTAACCCCTGAGCATTGCCGGGTATGACCCAAAAACCCAATAAATAAATAAATAAATAATTAAATCAATAAAAGAAATGAGAATCTTTCATAGGTGGCAACATCTTAAAAGATCAAATAGTGGTCTGAGGGCCAGCCGTGGGGTTGCCATGATACATCGTGGGATCCTTAAGATTTTCTTGTACACCCTGTCATCTACCCACCCCAGATTTTCTTCCTGTACGTAAGCCAGCACAGCACAGATGTCTGAACGCAAGAGCAGGGATGAAAGAATGCAGAGGTCTTCTATTAAGTCAGAAATTTAAAGTCAGTTGCAAAGATGTCACACAACTCAATCTGACAAAATATTTTTGTTTTAGAAAACCATTACGTTTTATTAAAACGTTAATATATAGTTTTAAATAAGCTAATAACTTTTATTTTTATCAATTTTAACTTTTTTTTTTGCTTTTTTGTGTCACACCCAGTGATGCTCAGGGGTTACTACTGGCTCTTTGCTGCTCAGGAATTATTCCTGGCAGTTCTCGGAGGACCATATGGGATACCGGGATCGAACCCAGGTCGGCTGTGTGCAAAGCAAATGTCCTACCCACTGTGTTATCGCTCCGGCCCCTCAATTTTAACATCTAACACAATAAACATGAGGTATGTCAACCACATAACGAAAAACACATGAGGTCTCAAGGATTTTTTTAATTCCAATAAGATTATGAGAACAAAATGCTAGGAATTATTAATGCAATGATAACCACTAATACCAAAAATGTATACTAAATATTACAAGAATCCTATCATGATGTAGAGAACCTATAATATGCTTTTGCAGTAAATTAAGAAATTCCATCCTAAAATAAAGTGATGTTTCTCTCTCAAGGAGCACAGAGTCCGCAAGTTATACCTACAGCTTCTTAAGTGAAAGACAAGAACCACAAGGATAACTTCTTTAGTTGTTTTTGTTTTTAACTGAATTCACAATATAAAGTAAGCTGCTAAACTGCAAAATTAAATTATTCCTTAAATTTACATTTAATATACATTTTAAATAAGTATAATCAACAGAACATATGTCTGTTACTGGCTAATCATTTTTAAAATAATTAGGATTCATTATAACACTAAAAAGTTCATGTATCATAAATCTTTAATATATTTGATAGTTTTTTATTTGTAATCTCAGAGTTCAGTAGCTATTTGAACTAAGCAATGTAGCTTGATAGCTTATATTGATAGACAAAGTTTAAGGTGTGTTCCAAAAGCAGCTCCATGAAAAGCATTGTTTACCTACATATCAATAAGAAGCTAATAGTCAAGTGTAAGAGCAGTTTCTTGTAAAACGTAGTTCTATAAATGAAAATTATAAACATAAATTATATTAAGTTACATGTCAATCCAACTTGCTGTTACTAAGATGGTTATAAAAATTAAGATTTATGCTCAAATATTTATATTTAAAATCAATGCAATGATAACCACTAATACCAAAAATGTATACTAAATATTATGAGAATCCTATCATGATGTAGAGGACC
Source organism: Cryptotis parvus (assembly GCA_021461705.1). Classification (NCBI taxonomy): domain Eukaryota; kingdom Metazoa; phylum Chordata; class Mammalia; order Eulipotyphla; family Soricidae; genus Cryptotis; species Cryptotis parvus. Next base: position 71,327 of record JAJIBD010022497.1, read on the forward strand.
TATAATATGCTTTTGCAGTAAGTCGTGGGGAGGCTCAAAGACTCCCCGGGGCACAGCTGGAACACGGCAGTGCAAACGGTGAAGATGCAGAAGTCCACCAAAAACCAGCTCAGAAAATCCTCAGACAGTGACTTCAGTGACACCATTGTGAGGATGTTTAATGAGCTCAAAGAAACCCATGGCACAGGCAGTCAGCAAAGTACAAAAAGAATATATATAGCAGGTGATAGAAAAGACTCGGCAGAAACTCTGAAAGTAATAGCAGCTGAGGTAAAGATGAAGGTACCCCAAAATGCGATAGAGGAAATGAGATGGATGAAAGTGAAAATGCAACTGGACAGAAACGAACATGCCAGAGAACTGGAGGATGAGATCACAAGGAACAGAATCACTGGGGTCCCTGGTGGGCTGGAGAGAGCAGAGTGGCAAGGCGCTTGCCTTGCATGTTGACGACCCAAGTTCATTTCTTAGCATCCCATATGATCGTGAGCACCACTAGCAACATCCCTGAGCACAGAGTCAGGGATAATCCCTGAGCATTGCTGGGTGTAACCCAAAAGCATGATAAACAAGCAAAACAGGAAGGCAAATTCAATGAAGAAAAAGCAGTTAAAGAAATCCTAGGTAAGAACTTCCCAAGGGCTAAAGAGACAGTATAAGGGTATAGGATGCTTGCCTTGCATAGAACTGTCCTGGGTTCAATCCCTAGCATCCCAAGTGGTCTCCCAAGCACCACCAAAGTAATTTCTGAGTGTGGGGCCAGGAGTCACCTGAGCATTGACGGTGTGACGCAAAAACGAAACCAAAAGGATCCTTATGATTAATGAATATAGTCACCAAGATTCAAGAGGCCCCCAAATAACTCTGCATACATACTCAAATAGGAAAGCTCAAAGACAAATATTTTGCTCAAAATGACAATAACAAGATCAAAAAAAGGAATTTACAAAGGCAAGGCATGAGAGTCACAGCAGATATGACAAGTGAGACACTACAAGGCAAAGGAGAATGGGGAGACGGAGCAATTAACTAGGGGAGCTGACAGCATCACCGACACTGCCACGTCCAGCTAGAGCATCACCAACAGTGGCCTGTCCAGCTAGAGCATCACCAACAGTGCCTGTCCAGCTAGAGCATCACCAACAGTGCCTGTCCAGCTAGAGCATCACCAACAGTGCCTGTCCAGCTACAGCATCACCAACAGTGCCTGTCCAGCTAGAGCATCACCAACAGTGCCTGTCCAGCTACAGCATCACCAACAGTGCCTGTCCAGCTAGAGCATCACCAACAGTGCCTGTCCAGCTAGAGCATCACCAACAGTGCCCAGTCCAGCTAGAGCATCACCAACAGTGCCCTGTCCAGCTACAGCATCACCAACAGTGCCCAGTCCAGCTAGAGCATCACCAACAGTGCCTGTCCAGCTAGAGCATCACCAACAGTGCCCAGTCCAGCTAGAGAATCACCAACAGTGCCCTGACCAGCTAGAGCATCACCAACAGTGCCTGTCCAGCTACAGCATCACCAACAGTGCCTGTCCAGCTAGAGCATCACCAACAGTGCCCTGTCCAGCTACAGCATCACCAACAGTGCCCAGTCCAGCTAGAGCATCACCAACAGTGCCTGTCCAGCTAGAGCATCACCAACAGTGCCCTGTCCAGCTAGAGCATCACCAACAGTGCCCAGTCCAGCTAGAGAATCACCAACAGTGCCCTGTCCAGCTACAGCATCACCGACACTGCCACGTCCAGCTAGAGCATCACCAACAGTGCCCAGTCCAGCTAGAGAATCACCAACAGTGCCACGTCCAGCTAGAGCATCACCAACAGTGCCCTGTCCAGCTAGAGAATCACCAACAGTGACACGTCCAGCTAGAGCATCACCAACAGTGCCTGTCCAGCTAGAGCATCACCAACAGTGCCCAGTCCAGCTAGAGCATCACCAACAGTGCCACGTCCAGCTAGAGCATCACCAACAGTGCCTGTCCAGCTAGAGCATCACCAACAGTGCCTGTCCAGCTAGAGCATCACCAACAGTGCCCAATCCAGCTAGAGCATCACCAACAGTGCCTGTCCAGCTAGAGCATCACCAGCAGTGCCCTGTCCAGCTAGGTCATCACCAACAGTGCCTGTCCAGCTAGGTCATCACCAACAGTGCCTGTCCAGCTACAGCATCGCCAACAGTGCCCTGTCCAGCTAGGTCATCACCAACAGTGCCCTGACCAGCTAGAGCATCACCAACAGTGCCTGTCCAGCTAGGTCATCACCAACAGTGCCCTGTCCAGCTAGAGCATCACCAACAGTGCCCTGTCCAGCTAGAGAATCACCAACAGTGCCCTGTCCAGCTAGGTCATCACCAACAGTGCCCTGTCCAGCTAGAGCATCACCAACAGTGCCCTGTCCAGCTACAGCATCACCAACAGTGCCTGTCCAGCTAGGTCATCACCAACAGTGCCCTGTCCAGCTACAGCATCACCAACAGTGCCCCTGTCCAGCTAGGTCATCACCAACAGTGCCCTGTCCAGCTACAGCATCACCAACAGTGCCCTGTCCAGCTAGAGAATCACCAACAGTGCCCTGTCCAGCTACAGCATCGCCAACAGTGCCCTGTCCAGCTACAGCATCACCAACAGTGCCACGTCCAGCTAGAGCATCACCAACAGTGCCTGTCCAGCTAGAGCATCACCAACAGTGCCTGTCCAGCTAGAGCATCACCAACAGTGCCCAATCCAGCTAGAGCATCACCAACAGTGCCTGTCCAGCTAGAGCATCACCAGCAGTGCCCTGTCCAGCTAGGTCATCACCAACAGTGCCTGTCCAGCTAGGTCATCACCAACAGTGCCTGTCCAGCTACAGCATCGCCAACAGTGCCCTGTCCAGCTAGGTCATCACCAACAGTGCCCTGACCAGCTAGAGCATCACCAACAGTGCCTGTCCAGCTACAGCATCACCAACAGTGCCTGTCCAGCTAGAGCATCACCAACAGTGCCCTGTCCAGCTACAGCATCACCAACAGTGCCCAGTCCAGCTAGAGCATCACCAACAGTGCCTGTCCAGCTAGAGCATCACCAACAGTGCCCTGTCCAGCTAGAGCATCACCAACAGTGCCCAGTCCAGCTAGAGAATCACCAACAGTGCCCTGTCCAGCTACAGCATCACCGACACTGCCACGTCCAGCTAGAGCATCACCAACAGTGCCCAGTCCAGCTAGAGAATCACCAACAGTGCCACGTCCAGCTAGAGCATCACCAACAGTGCCCTGTCCAGCTAGAGAATCACCAACAGTGCCACGTCCAGCTAGAGCATCACCAACAGTGCCTGTCCAGCTAGAGCATCACCAACAGTGCCCAGTCCAGCTAGAGCATCACCAACAGTGCCACGTCCAGCTAGAGCATCACCAACAGTGCCTGTCCAGCTAGAGCATCACCAACAGTGCCTGTCCAGCTAGAGCATCACCAACAGTGCCCAATCCAGCTAGAGCATCACCAACAGTGCCTGTCCAGCTAGAGCATCACCAGCAGTGCCCTGTCCAGCTAGGTCATCACCAACAGTGCCTGTCCAGCTAGGTCATCACCAACAGTGCCTGTCCAGCTACAGCATCGCCAACAGTGCCCTGTCCAGCTAGGTCATCACCAACAGTGCCCTGACCAGCTAGAGCATCACCAACAGTGCCTGTCCAGCTAGGTCATCACCAACAGTGCCCTGTCCAGCTAGAGCATCACCAACAGTGCCCTGTCCAGCTAGAGAATCACCAACAGTGCCCTGTCCAGCTAGAGAATCACCAACAGTGCCCTGTCCAGCTACAGCATCACCAACAGTGCCCTGTCCAGCTACAGCATCACCAACAGTGCCTGTCCAGCTAGGTCATCACCAACAGTGCCCTGTCCAGCTACAGCATCACCAACAGTGCCCTGTCCAGCTAGGTCATCACCAACAGTGCCCTGTCCAGCTACAGCATCACCAACAGTGCCCTGTCCAGCTAGAGAATCACCAACAGTGCCCTGTCCAGCTACAGCATCGCCAACAGTGCCCTGTCCAGCTACAGCATCACCAACAGTGCCTGTCCAGCTAGAGCATCACCAACAGTGCCCTGACCAGCTAGAGCATCACCAACAGTGCCCTGACCAGCTAGAGCATCACCAACAGTGCCCTGTCCAGCTACAGCATCACCAACAGTGCCCTGTCCAGCTAGAGCATCACCAGCAGTGCCCTGCCCTACATATCATCATTCATATCTGGAGGCAACAGGTCACGGCTTGTCTGATGACAATCTTTCAAGAAGTACTGAAGGAGCTTCTCTAATAGACAAGGTAAACTTCCCAATTGGTACTAAGTATGGCATCATTTGCTCCTGCACTATGGTAACCTTCTACTAGACCAAGAAAGGTTTGTCTATTGTTCTGCTAAGGGATTTTGTACATTCACAGTACAAAATTGTTTGTAAAATCAAACAAATTAAAGTTTTATTTGTATTGAATGTTATATATTTGCTCAGGCATTTTTTCTATCTACCGATTTTTTATTACGATCATTGCTTTATTAACGCAATAACTTAAGCAGTATCTGTGGTATTTTCTAACATTAAGTCAAAATTCCTTTTAATAAAAGTACTTAAAACCTTTTATACAAAACTTCATACAAAAGCTTTTAAAAACTCTTTATAGAGAAAGTATATATTCCTTTTATAAAAGCATATAAAATACACTTTTATACTTTATAGGCCTGTTCAAGCCCCCTCCCTTCATTTTTAACTCTTCATTGTTTCTGAATTTTACATTCGTGGATGTATCTATCTCGTGTAAATCTTAACATGTATTATCCACAGGCTTAATTATAAGTTAATTTTAATGCATATACCTGATGAAACAAGACAGTTTTTGAAAATAAATTTTTAAGTCTATCTATAACTGATTTATGATTTTGTGGAGTTCCAGAATTCCATTCATCCTTGTGTGTAGGTGTCATAACCTCCACAATTAAAAAAAAATTCTCTATCCTAAATATGAGGTTAAAGACAAAAGCAATAAGGTAAAAACAAGAAATCAAAAGTCATCAGAACTGCGCATTTTTGTCAATAGACTGAGCTTACATGGAGACTGAGGGTGGGAGGGGTCCCTGGGACCGGGATGAGGAGCTGTACGCTCACTGGTGATGGTGAGGTGTTGGAATGAGGTAATTCAAAGGACGACTGACAGTAGTGTAGACGCAGTTACCTCGATAAAAAAGGCTTAAGAAAATAAAGATAACAGACTGTATAAGTATTTTATTTTATACTGGGCACAGACATGAAGCAAAAAGAAAGAAATACACTAATTGGATGATATTTTCCTTTTAGTTTGTGAAGCGTATATATGAAAAGGTCAATAAGGATTACAAGTAGATAAATGATAAACGCTGGAAGCCTGGAGGCCAGCAACCAAAGCTGACCACATAGTTCAGTCTCTCGTTTCACTGGTGAATGATCCCCAGTCTGAGCACCCACTGGGGCTGACCTAAGTGAGGAATACTCTAAGGACTGCAAAACAATTCTGTAAGAATGTTGAAGAATTTACAAAGAAATAACGGGAAAAAAGACCCGTGGACTAAATAGGTCATGGCTGATTTCAGCAAGTGTGAACGAGTTCCCGAGCACTGTATTCAAATACCCCCAAAGCAGGTCTGGAAAACCAACATGCGGCACCCACGGGCATTTGTTTGTGGAAGTTACTAACTTCTACAGCTTTTTTAATGTCCAGTTTCCTTTATTTAGCATTATGTCTCTGAAATCCAGTCATATTGCTGTATAAAGCAGCACTCTGTTTTTTAATCAATATTGGTCCAGGTAACATGTAAAGAAAGGATTAAAAATCTAAGATGTTCTAAACAAATGATAACTTGATGAGCACTTCTTATTTTTTAAATATTTTATTACACCACCGTGAGATATACAATTACAAAGAGGTTCATAAGATGTTCATATTTGGGTTTCGCCATAGTGTTCCAGCACCCATCCTTCCACCAGTGCCCATTTCCCACCACCAAAGTCCCTGATTCCTTCCCCCTCCCCTAGCCTGCCTCTATGGCAGGTTCTTTATTTCTTTATCTTTCTCTCTCTATCTCTTTCTCTTTTCCTTCCCTTCCACATTGTGTATTACAGTACATACATAAAGAGGTTGTCATGTTTTCTTTTTGTCTGTATTTAATGTTCAGTTCTAGGTTGGTATTAGCACTTTCGACAATTATTAGCACACTGTTCCGTTCTCTATCTTACCAGGCCTCTGACTCCCACACGTTTGTGATAATTTCTACCTTTGACAAGATCTCCTGATCCATGTTTCACCTGGCCTTGGATATTGATAGCATTAATATGTACATATATATGTATTTATGTCATGCAAATAAATGCAGTCATTCTATATCTGTCTCTCTCCTTCTGGCTAATTTCACTCAACATGATCCTCTCCATGTCCATCCATTTATAGGCAAATTTCATAACTTCATTTTTCCTGACAGCTGCATAGTATTCCATTGTATAGATTTACCAAAGTTTCTTTATCCAGTCATCTATTCTCGGGCACTCTGGTTGTTTCCAGATTCTGGCTATTGTGAATAATGCTGCCTAGAACATAAAGGTGGGGATGGTGTTTCCACTGCATATTTTTGGCTTCCCAGCGTATATTCCCAGGAGTGGTATGGCTGAGTCAAATGGGAGCTCAATTTCTAGTCTTTGGAGGAATGTCCACGTTGTTTTCCAAAAAGGCTGTACTAGTCAACATTCCCACCAATGATGGATGAGAGTCCCCTTTTCCCCGCATCCACGCCAGCACTTGTTGTTCTTGTTCCTTTGGATATGTGCCAGTCTCTGTGGTGTGAGATGATACCCAATAGTTGTTTTGATTTGCATCTCTCGAATGACTAATGATGGTGAGCATTTTATCATATGTGAGGAGCACTTCTTAAGTCAAATCAATTCAGTTATAAACTTCGGTTTGCTTCCTATTTCGAAAAGAAGAAATGAAATATTTTTCTTTCCATGACTTTCTTATTTGGCAACAGACATTTAGCCACCTAAAGCAAGAAAACTGTTTATTCTCCTCTCACAAAGATAAGGCAGCAATCATGGTCTGAGTCATCAGATCTCACATTTCAAATAATGGAAATAATGTCCAAAGAATGAGAACAGAATCTTGCAAATCAAGGAAAGAAAAAAATCCAACGCACTATTGCCTAACAGAAACTGGATTCTTGGGCCCTTCTTCCTTCTACAAAATGGGCAGGTTTTAAAACGTTATTTGCATACGCACATCCCACCGCCGTGCATAAGTTCATATACTGGCCTTGTTCCAGATACTCATAAATAAATCTTGAAAGAGATCAACTAACCACAAAAATCTCTTGGAAAAAATCCTCAGTCCCAACTGAGACACCCAGGGCAATCCCAGGAGGTGGGGACATGCCAATTTCCCACCACACCATAGCCCCAGCAGGCTCACTCTCACCCTGAGCCATCCTCATGCCCCCTGGCCAGACTGTCCCATTAATTATCCTTGATTTTCTGGAGTGACATCTCCAAACTCTACAGTGCTCACATCCCAATAGGAGTGCACCAGATTGGATGGGAATGTCACACAGACATCAACTAACCTTGACGAACAAAGAGAGTATCAACTTCTAGTTTACCTTGCAAAAACAGCTTGGTAAAACCACAGACAAGGATGCAATGTCCCCATGGTGAGATATAACAATTTTCACAATTTTTCTTTTACTGATTGTTTTTTTTCTTTTGGGTCACACCCGGCAATGCTCAGGAGTTACTCCTGACTCTGCACTCAGGAATTACTCCTAGCGGTGCTCGGGGAACCATATGGGATGCCGGGGATCGAACCTGGGCCGGCATGGGCCGGCCACGCGTGCGAGGCAAATGGCCTACCTGCTGGGCCATCGCTCTGGCCTCCTAAAATATTTTTAAATTATTCCATTAGCCATTTAGTGGTAACAAGCAATATTAAAAGTTTGCTATGGGAACTGACTTAAGGGATGGATGTGAAAATAGAGATAGTGGTGGGAGGATTGGTGTTGGAATACTGAATGCTTCTGCCGTCAACAGCTCTGTAAACTAACGTGTTTAAATAAAGTGTGTGTGTGTGTGTGTGTGTGTGCGTAGCGGCGGTGGGTGGAGCAATGTAACCTGGAAGGCTACACTGTTTATGCATAAGAAGATCTTCAAATTATTGCTAGCTCTTCAAGGTACATCAGATTTGCCAGTCACTTAATTTTAATCATAAACCAGGCGGCAGAAAGTATTTGTTTATGTTCCTGTATTAAACAGGAGATAGTTGGTACATAAAAGCTTTAGGAAAGTTACATGGCCTTGAAGAAATGCCCATTAGCAAAGACACAGTCAACAGGTCAACTTTAAGAGGGAAGCATGAAAGATAAAAGCAAGACGCTTTTATAAACCAAGTTTATGTACACGTATTAGCCAGACTGTGGAAAATTAATTGCTTCCTTCTTAAATGTATAAACTATAAAGTAAGCATTAGTTGGACAGCTAAACTTAATTCTTTCATATAAAACAAATGACAATATTTCCATCTCACAAAACATTAAGATGAAATTTCCTGAACATTACCCATTAAACAGTGTTGAACACAGAATCCAAAAATGTGACCAGATATAGGATATATAATTATAATAATAGCAGAAAATGATTCATGGCTAGTATATTTAAACAAAGACATCACACTATGATTACTGGCTATTTTAAATTACCTTCTAATATCTAAATGAGGTCCAAGAACCACTAATGTTTTAAGACAAAGAGTAAGTTAATGTTTTTAAATACTACTATCCAGTAATGATTCTTTCGAGAATATAAGGAAAGCAGTAAATAAAACAGAAACTGGAAAATACTTAAGAGTACTTCTAAAAAATTTATAATGTGAAAAAGTTCATATCAAGAAATTCTAAATATCCCTATTAATGTTGTAAAGAATAACTATGAAAACTAAACCTGATCTTTAGTTTCTCTAGTCCTCAAGAATAGTCAGAGATAAGCCTTCCCCTAATATCAGGGACAAGACAAGGTTGCCCACTCTCACCACTTATTTTCAATATAGTACTGGAAGTACTTGCCACAGCCATCAGAGAAGAAAAGGACACTAAGGGCATTCAGATAGGCAAGGAAGAAGTCAAGCTATCACTATTTGCAGATGACAAGATATTACAGGTAGAAAATCCTAAACTCTCTACCAAAAAGATAAATTAGGGTTTTATCTATAAACAATAGATAACCCTAATCTCTCTCCAAAAAGCTCCTAGAAATAATAGATCTAGTAGAGTGGTAGAGTACAAAATCAAATATAGGAAAAATCCTCCACTACATTGAAGCTAAAGGCATCTTCAAAGACGAAACACCACTAACAAAGCAACTGGAAGCAAAGATAAACATGTGGGACTACATGAAACTAAAAAGCTTCTGCATCTCAAAAGAAACAGTGACCAAGATACAAGGACAGTCCACGGAGTGGAAAAGAATATTCACCTAACACTCATCTCATAATGGGGCTAATATCCAGGATATATCAGGCACTGGTAGAACTTCACAAGAAGAAAACAAACAACCCCATCAAAAAATGGGGAGAAGAAATGAACAGAAATTTTGACAAAGAAGAAATTCGAATGGCCAAAAGGCATATAAAAATGCTCATCATCATTAATCATCAGAGAGATGCAAATAAAAACAACAATGAGATATCACCTCACACCACAGACACTGGCACATATCCAAAAGAGCAAGAACAACAAGTGCTGGCATGGATGCGGGAAAAGGGGACTCTCATCCATTGTAGGTGGGAATGTCGACTGGTTCTGCCCCTTTGGAAAACAATATGGATATTCCTCCAAAGACTAGAAATTGAGCTACCATTTGACAGAGCCATACCACTCCTGGGAATATACCCTGGGAAGCCAAAAACACACAGCAGACACACATCTGCACTTTGATTTTCATAGGAGCACTATTCACAATAGCCAGATTCTGGAAACAACCAGAGCGCCTGAGAACAGATAACTGGATAAAGAAACTTTAGTACATCTACACAATGGGATACTATGCAGCTGAGGAAAAATGAAGCTATGAAATTTGCCTATAAATGGATGGACATGGAGAGGATCATGCTGGGTTGAATTAGCCAGAGGGAAAAGGACAGATATAGAATGACTGCATTTATTTGTGGGATATTAAAAAAATAGTATAATACCAATATCCAAGGTCAGGCAAAACATGAATCAGGAGGTCTTGTCAGAGGGTGGAATCTACCACAAGTGTGTGGGTCTCAGAGGTTAGGTAAGACAGAGAAGGAACAATGTGCTAATAATTGTTTGAAATGATAATGCCAGTCTAGAACTGAGCACTGAATGTAGGCAAAGGGATATACATGATAAACTCTAAATGTATGTATTGTAAGCCACAATGTGTAGGAGAAGAAAGAGAGATAGATAAGAGAGAGAGAGAGAGAGAGAGAGAGAGAGAGAGAAGAGGCAAAGTGCCTGCCATAGAGGCAGGCTGGGGAGGGGGAGGGAATCAGGGGACACTAGTGGTGGGAAATGGGCACTGGTGGGGATGGGTGCTGGAACACTGACCCAATCATGTACATATTTTTAATTCTAATCTCACGCTGATATAATAAAAATAATAGTCATAGGAACAGAATCTGAATAAATTAGAATGCTCTGATACGAATATTCGAATATTCTGCTGAACATTACAGATACTTGTATGATGCCCAAAGATACTGCAAGCCATCAACAGGCCGGATTTTCACTCCTGGCTTGCTAGTTTGTCTGAGTTTTACTGAATGCGCCAATAATACCAATTATTTCTTTAAAGGGAAATTCACCAATTAGTGGCACATCTACAACAACTGGAAGATTTTACCATACTCTCACCAAAGAAAGCAGTCTCTGCATTACAGAGAGAAACAGAGCCGCAGTTTGGCCTTGAAGCAGTCTCCAGATAAGACACACACAAAAATTTCCTAGACGAGACCTGAGCAGCACACGAGGCAGAGCTGGCAACGGTGCTCTTTTCAAGAGTTTAGGAGGCTCTAGGGTGCATCCTGTTATAATCCCGCAGTTCCTTTCTCCAGGATCCTATTAATGGCCTGCAACGCAGCCTTTTCCTGAATGGTAAACAGTCTACATGTAGGTACACAGAACACGCCTCAGTTTTCAGTATAACAGAGAACAAACTCTTCTTACGGACAAACATCAGCAGGAAGGCCGAGAGGGGTAAACAAAGCAAGAGCAGGGACACCCCACTGTCCTGGTCAATTTAAGCTCAATTCAAATTAAACTCTCTGGTAGAGGCCTCATGTTCTTGGCCAACGTGCCCCTCCTAGCAAATGAGTCACCTCCTCTTGCGAACAGGCTTCCCACCAATCCAAAGAAGCTGAAGCCTCCTCCAGGGCACTCTTTATCCCTTTCTTCCTCCACCTCTCCCAGTGAATTAAACAAACAGGCCAAGCTAGAAACAGGACAACCAGCCGACAGTGTCTGACCACGGTCCTTTGCCAGAAGCTGTGGCGACTCCTGCAGTGTCCGTCAGAAAACTCCTAAACTACGTGGCCTAAGGGCAGTCGATTCCTAGATAGAGCACTGGGAGAACAAGCTTCCCGCCAGAATGACTCGATTTCCCGAAGGCGAAGGCCACCACCTAGAAAGGCACATCGCAAACAATGACCTTAGTCAGAAAGGATTACAGTTTACTGAAAAAAAAAAAACAGTCTCAGGGCTGAAGCAATAGACAGACAGTACAGCGTAAGCTACAGGTACAAGTTTGATCCCGCATCAAGTATGGTCCCCTGAGCATTGCCAGGAGTGATCCCTGAGTGCAGAACCAGGAGCAAACCCTGAGCACTGCTAAGTGTAGCCTCCAACCAAAAAATAAACTTAATTTAACTGAAATTGCCCCATGGGCCAGAGAGATAGTACAGTAATTAAGACACATGCCTGAAATGAGGTCAACCCCCAGCTGAATCCCAGGATATTTTTTTTTTTGAGTCACATCCGGCGATGTTCAGGGGTTACTCCTGGCTCTGCACTCAGGAATTACTCCTGGTGGTGCTCAGGGGACAATAGGGGTTGCCAGGGATCAAACCCATGTCCGGTCTCATGCAAATAAGACACTCTTCCTGCTGGACTACCACTCTGGCCCTGAATGCGAGTACATGTATTAGTCCCATTGTTCAGATGAGAAAACTAAAAGAGTTTATACAAGTTACCAGAGATTACACTGAAGTACTTTGGCACGTGGTTTTTGCTTTAGTTTACAAACCCATGGAAACAAAACTAAGTCACAAATAATTGTCCAGCATTGTGTCTAATTCAACCGTCATTGCCACATACACACCAGGCCAACAGTACTTTGTCCAAGGAATAGAAGAGAGTGTGCGAGAGCGGGCGTGCGGCTGCAGGAGGAATAGGGCTGCAGGCAACAGCAGTGATCAAGGCAATGACCAAGGGTCAGCTCTGCCCTCCAGACACACGGGAGAGGGAAAAGGCCAGAAAGGGAAGTGGGTGGGTGAATGGGTTGGTGCATGGATGGATGGATGGATGGATGGATGGATGGATGGATGGATGGATGGATGGATGGATGGATGGATGGATGGATGGATGGATGGATGGATGGATGGATGGATGGATGGATGGATGGATGGATGGATGGATGGATGGATGGATGGATGGATGGATGGATGGATGGATGGATGGATGGATGGATGGATGGATGGATGGATGGATGGATGGATGGATGGATGGATTATGGATGGATGAATGGACGGACAGATGGATGGATGGATGGATGGATGGATTATGGATGGATGAATGGACGGACAGATGGATGGATGGATGGACGGACAGACAGATGGGTGGGTGGGTGGGAGGCTGGGTGGATGTGTGGGTGAGTGGGTGGATGGATGGGTGGATAGATGGATAGATAAATAAAAGAATGAATCATAGCTTGCAAAGACAGGGAGGCTCAATGACAGAGACCTGACTGATGGGTGTGCAGCCATTTGGTCCCTGGGTGTGTGCTGAGCTCCATCATGCTTTGTGACTACGAGTGCCACAAGGCGTGTGATCTCTCCACCATACTGTGACCAAGTATGTGAGGGCAGCACAACTAAAGTGTGTGACCCCTCACAAACACTAACCGCTCAGCACAACTATAAGTCTCCAGCCACAGCAACAACAGCAAAGGAAAGGTTAAGGAGTAAAGAGAAAAGGCCGTGAACTTCACCTGGTCTATAGCTGCAGTCCGCCAACCCGCATCTTACACCGTTACTGTCCTAACGAGCGGGCTGACCTGAATATAAACTATCAGAGTCCTCAGCAAGAGATCAAGACAGAGTTTTGAAAATCTATGTGCAAAGTTGTTTCCAAAGCTTTGGTTTAGGGGAGTTTGGGGGTTTCCCTTCCTTTCCCTTACTATGATGTCCGGTTGTGGTGCTCATACACCTTTTATGGTGCCCCGAGGGACCCATTTCTTCTGTTTCTGGAGATCACCACAGCAATCTAAGGAGCTCACCTGTTAATGCGATGTGCTACCAGGGACTGAGCCGCAGCCTCACACAGGTAAGGCAGGTTCTCCACCGCTGGGCCACATTCCTAGAGGCCCAAACATACATTTGTAAAGGGGTACAAAGGCCCACTGGCCAGCTTGTGAACTATACTCCATAGAGACAGCAGCATGGCGGTGTAACCATGCTCAAATGTCAGGGTCATGAAAGAAGAGCACACCCAGAAATGCCAGCGTGCACAATCCTAGGGAAAGCTAGCCTGCCAGGCGCATGGATTCAAAAGATAGGGATGCAGGCACCCAAATTCCCTAAACCTCTACACACACCACTTCCTCAACTCCTTGGATGCCATAAATAAACACCTAACACCATCGGGCATCCACTTTAGAACAGAGTTTCTGGGAGAAAGTCCTCCAAGAACTCCACCCTCTACATGGGTGACCATGTCCACCAAGACCAGAAGTGCCTGACTACCCTTCCCCCAGGCTGGTGCTCAGGTACTTATGCAGATGGTGACTTGACAAGAGTCCACTTTTCTCTCCTCTCTACCTGCTTCACCCATCCTTAGCAAAGACTAGGTTTTCACACTGCTACATAAACGTGGTGCTGTCCTTCCGCTGTGATAGAAAAGCACAAACACAGCCTCCTTCCGGGTATTCAGGGAAAGGGAATTTGACAAAATGATGCTGCTTAAGATGCCAAAATAAAAAATTCCTTTAACTCAGGACTCATAAGTCTTTTGCCAGAGCACATGAAATAGTAATAAATTCTTTTTTAACCTTTATTTAAACACCATGATTTAAAAGTTATTCATAGTATAGTGCTTAAGCATTCAATATTCCTACACCAGTCCCAGCACCAAGGATCTCTTACCGCCACCAGAGACACTCATTCCTCTCCCACCCCCACCATGCCTGGTCCCTCAACAGGCACTAATTACACTGCTAATGTACAATATATATCTTAGAATGGCATTATTAAAGTCATGACCACTGTACTGAGTTGTTAGGTGTGAACTGGACCATCTGTGTTATTGTTTTCATTTACTGAATTTATTAAATGTAGTGGGCTTCTACTCAATTTTTAACAAAGATGTTCATGTTAATCTTACACATATTCAATATTCAACCCCAAACCAACCACCATTGCAACTATGAACAACAATTATTTCCAATTTTCCCAGCCACTGCTGAGTCTGACCTAAGTAGACCCTCAATAATTTATTTTATATTACTTTTTTAGAGTTAATTTGCTAAATATGGTCAAGAAGTGTTTTCTTGGAAAAACATTAATGAGGATCTTTCAATCTCACGACAGAGCCATTGGGCCATTAAGTCCTTTGTATAAGAGATTGCTGGTACGTTATTACAGGATAGGCCTTGTGGCTATATATTTTGTTATTGGATGCCTTATACTTCATCTTTGAAATGTGGTACTTGGTATATCAGTATACTAGGGGCTGAGATGCCGCTCCAGGAATTTCAAAGATTGCAACTGGGTGATAAAATTGGAGTTACATTTATAACTGGGTGGGGCCTCTGGGCATGGGTGCGACCACCAGGCCTTCTGAATGACAGGGAAATGGCAGGTGGTGCGGAAGCCCACCCGTTCCGACTGCTAGAAGCCTTGGAAGTTCAGTTGCAGAAAACCGCATACCTGAGTTTTTCAATGGCTTAACTCATGGGTGGGGCTCGTTCCAGCAGTGGAGTCTGGCGTTGAACATGGCGGCAATTGTGGAGTGTGGATGGTTTTTGGATGCCGGGCTCTGTCAGGAGGGGCCAGACCCAAACCCATCCCCCTCCAGGTGGGGCCCAGTATTCAGCTTGGTGCTGGGAGGACCAGGAGCATCTCTGCCATTGACTGATCTCTTTCAAGATTTACATTTGAGTGTCTAGATCATGGCCAGGGGAAGATTTTCCTCTGGCACCTAAGGCAGTTCATGGGTACAACCACAGGGTCTTCCGAAGAACAGAGGGATGGGGGAGAGCCCATCTATGACTCCCAATAACAGGTTCTTTGATGAGTTCTCTATCACTATCACTATCTTCCCATTCATCATCAATTTGCTCAAGTGGGCACCAGTAACATCTCCATATGTCCTGTCTCATGCTAGTAGAGCCCAAGGGCATCTGCTCGCTCCAGGAACATAAAGAGCCTCAAACCATTATATTAGGTCATGGGAATGACCTAACATAATTGTTACTGGTATTTGGCATATCAAATATGACACGAGCAGCTTGCCAGGCTTGCCGTGCGGGTGGCATACTCTTGCAGTCACCTCTACATACAGCATTTATTGATGAACCACGCGGCTGCAAGTGGCCGCACGAGCCGGGCTGTGATAGGCTCCTCTGCTGGATGGAGTTCTGATGAGAGGGAGGTCCAGATGTGGAAAATGGAAGCCCTCATGGAATGGGGGATCGTCTGGCTTGTTGCAAGGTTCTGCTGGGGTGGTGGGCCAGGGCTAGAGCCCGCCATCCCTCCTGGGTGCCTCATGAGCGGCTGGGCACAGGGAGAGCTGGTAGCAGCTCTGCCCCATGTCTGTGAATCTCTGGATCATCATACTGGCTCTGCCCTCCCACTCCTGGTTTCCAGAGCCCTGGTTCCCCGCCAGCCTCAGGGCGCGCTCCCAGCTCCTCACCACCTCCTGCTTCTTCCCAACTGCGTCCAGCACCTCAGACCCTCCTTCAGCGTCACTTATAAATTCTATATAAGTTCATGAAAGTTGCACATAATTACATAAAATTAATTCTGTGATGGTCATACACAACTTAGTTATAAAACTTCTACAAGAAAATATACCAAAATAACTTAGTATTGAAGCAGACAGCCCATCACAGCCTGGCTCACATGGCCACTTGCTGCCGCGCAGCTCATCAATAAATGCTTTATTTGGAGGTGTTTAAAAGAGTTTGCCTCCCGCTCAGCAAGCCTGGCAAGCTTCTCGTGTTGTATTTGATATGCCAAATTCCAGTAACAATTATATTGGGTCATTCCCATGACCTAATATAATGGTTTGAGGCTCTTTATGTTCCTGTAGCAAGCCGATGCCCCTGGCTCTACTGGCATGAGACAGGACATATGGAGATATTACTGGTGCCCGCTCTAGCAAATAGATGATCAACGGGAAGATCATGATCGTGATTGAAGTAGAAAAGAATATACTGGCTGGGAAAACAATATATACAGCCCAGCAGTGAGGCACCCCTGAATATGGGAAATCCTAGTTCTCTAAATAGGATAAACTAATAATCCAGGAACCAAAAACTTATTTCAACATAAAATAAAATTCTGCAACTCTTCTTTAAAATATTCATTGTTTAGCAAGTTTGCTTATAAGAAGGCAGATCAAAGTTCTGGTTTGCACAGGACAATTCCATTTACACTCTTCTAGTAATGTCCCTTTCCTGCTTTGAAGAGGCCTAGTTTGATTATAAAATTATGTGATCACCCTAGTTATAATCCAATACATGGATAATTTTACAAATGTACAAACAGCTTATAATTTTTGATTTGGATCATTTCTCCTTTAAAAATGGAAAACCATAGTCTGATTCCAATTCTTCAACTATTTCACTTAAAATACCTATTTTCCTCAGAATTTCATTCACTGTATTTTGCAGATAATAAAGGAAGAAAGCTTTAGAGCCGGTCTCTTCCTGATACAGGATGACAAGGGCTGAGGAGATAGTGCAGTGGGCAGGGCACCGGCCTTGCTACAGCAGACCCAGATCTGACCTCCAGGATCCCATATGGACCCCAAGCACCTCCAAGAGCAAATCCGAGTGTAAAGCCTGGAGTAACCCCCAACCATCATAAGCCGTGGTCCAAACACAAACAAACCTCAAAAAAGCAACAATTAAATTAACTGATATTCTTCATATTGCTGCAAAGTACTTTTCTTTTGTGTGTGCCTGTTTGGGGACCGTTTGTCTTTGTGGCTGGAACAGAACTTCGGGGTCTGATGCACGTAAGTAAGGCACTGTGCCACCGAGCTGCAGCCGCTGCAAAGCTCCTGCAACAGGCAGTTTTCCTTTCAGAGAATGATCAGAAACTGAGAATGATGCAGAAATTCATACATAGTTTTTACCTTTGATCTCAACACCTAGTTTTTACACCAGGGGCGTGAAAGGGGCAGGACAGGACGGGCAGAGATGAAGCCTTCTCAAAGCACAACACGGCAACCCCAGGAGGATGCGACTGCACTTCTGGAAAGCACCTTCTTAGCCAGGCTCCACATTCTAGTTTCAGCCACCAGACTCACGCTGAGAAAGAGAGTGCTTATGTCAAGCACAGCAAGGAATAAAGTAGTCTTTCTTCAACCCTTCCAAAGGGCAGCCAAAATGTTTCAGCGTTAAACAGATTTCTGCATGCTCCGCTGTGACAGGTATTAACGGAGTAAGATTCCTCATTGGCTACTCACTTAGAAACAGAGGTGGACTCTCTGCTTATTCTGTGCTCTGGAGGGTCAGTTCTCCGGTTCCTACAGCTCAGTCTACAGCAAGCACACCTCTCTGCCAAGCCCCTCTCCTACCTGCCCTGCACATCACCTATTGAGTTGTGAGTCGGAAGATTAATAATATGGTTATCCCAACAGTGGAGTTGGACTAGCGTCAGTGGAAGCCAGCTCTCTGTTGGGCAGGAAAGGTACCATACAAAACAAGTGTGGCACTGAGTAATTGCAGAAAAAGTTAAAGGAAATCAAAGTGAACACTGGTTTACAACAGCCATAGATCTGCCTAAATGTCAAGTGAATTGACGTCAGGAACTACAACTCACACTATCACACATATACACCAGGATATTTTAGAAAAGACTGGGGAAAGAGCATCTGTACATCAGGGCACTTGCCTTGCATGAGGTCAATTCAGATTCAACCCCAGACCCCCCATATTATCCAAGCGCCTCGTCAGGAGTGACCCCTGAGTGCAGAGCCAGGAGTAAGCCCAGAGAACCCCAAAGTAGTCATCGAAACCTTTTCTAGGAAAAAAAGCTAACCTACTGTTTAAAGGATGGATCCTCGAAGTTCATAGCAGAAACAAAAGTACGTCTTTAAAAGAAGATTTTAATAAATTGTTTTAGGAGGAAGGAGGACGTTCAGCCGTTTAGGGCCATGCTAGGAACCCAGCTTCTATTCCTGACATCATATCACCCGGCCCCTCAGCATTGCCAGGTGCAGCTAGAAGGCCCCCGACACAGCTAGGGGTGGCCCGGGCAATCCCCAGCACCAAAGTCCTGGTAATCAGCACATCCTCAGACCTTTGCTCTCATCGGCCAGCCTGCTGCTCCATGATCCTCAGTGGTACGCGGGGGCCTCCTGAGCAGTTCTTCAGAGTTTCCCCAACTCCACCAGGGTCCTGATCTCGTTTTCCACATGCATCAGTGGGTGCCCAGAGTAGTAATAGGAGGCCAGGAGAGTACAGGGGTTCTGGCACATGCCCTGCAGATAGTCAACCTTGTTCATCCCAGGCACCAGGTCAGCCCTGGGGGCTACACAGTTGTAGAGTGGCTGAGATAATCCCCGGACGGCCAAGACCCCCAGGATTACTATATACATGGGCCCTCACACAGGACCACAAGCCAACCTAACCGAGAATAACCAGGATGGGCGCCAGGGCCCCCTGTGAACCACTTGCAATATCCCCCTCAAAAACAAGACTGAGAGTGGACTAAAAGTCCCACCATGTTACCCACATTTGACCAATTACTATAAAACAAAGAAAAAAAAAGCCAGAAGCATTGACCTTTACCTTCACGCTCTCCTGCTCTCCGGAGAGAGACTGCTCTCATAACAGGCAGTTTGCTCATCTTCTATGACATTACCTTATGGGTAAAACAGTTAAAAATATAGCACTAATGAAGTTCAAACAGCACAGTACAGGAAAGTGGCTAGAACAAAGCCTGTCATTACAGGTGCTTGTTAAAAAGTGTAACAGAAGAGCTTCAAGAGAGAAACCTTCAGAATATCTCCCAAAAGACAGGACTGACACCCATCTGTTTCCACCCAGAGGCACACCCAGAGGTGTCAGGTCTTACTCCTAGCTCTGCATGCAGGGATCTCTCCTCCTGGTCTTGAGGTACCAGGTGGGATGCTGGGGATAGAACCGGCTCAGCTGCCTACAAGCAAGCGCCCTACCACTGTACTATAGCTCCAGCCCCTGACACTGATCTTCTACTAGCAAAATTCCATTTTGATAGTGTAGCTCTTAACACTCAGTACATGAAAAATAATACCAGTGAGAGAGATGAATCAAATCAGCCCCCTTCCATTACACCCAAAATTCCCAACAACTCATCACATTCAAGCGAGCAGAGTAGTCAGTTGAGGGCGATGGTCACCAGCACTAAGCAGCACTCCTAAGGCCTTCCTTCCACCGCCTGAGTCCACCTGCCTGCTGACCTCCCCCATGCGACCCGCTTCCCTTGATGCAAAGGACAGTTCCCACATACACCATCAGCCAGACTTACCCCTCTCCTGCCTCCACTGTTCCCAGCACCTATGGCCGATACTAGCTCATGAAATCTACAGAAATATATTCAGAAGCAAGGTTTTTAATTAATAGTTAAATACAATTCATTTATCACCCCATTCAATACAACTTTCATATTCTAGAGAAATACCTAAGAACATGGGAGAAAAAAAATGAAGGTTTGTTTCAAAGAGATTTTTGCTTTATTGCATTTAGGAAATCTGGGTTGCTATTGTATCGAAGTCGAATTTGATGTGGTGAATTAAATTACCCATGCAGGAATTCAAACAGAGACTCACGGGCGCATTTCCCTACGGTAACTACAGTAAATGACTGTCTCTGACCCCATCAAAACGAAGAGGTTCCTATTTCTGTCCTTGGATCTTAGTTAATTATCATTTCCCAGGGTGCCCCAGAGAGGGAGAGAGAGAGAGAGAGAGGGGGAGACAGAGAGACAGAGACAGAGACAGACAGAGACAGAGAGAGAGGCGTTTCATTTACTGCCCTCTGGTTTTCCCCCCCATCTCACTGGTCACACTGGATTTTACTGTAACTCAGAAGCGCCCAGAGAGGCCCCCTCCTGTACTTGCATCCTCGCAGTGCCCTCTGCTCCAACGGCTTCACCCAGACAGTTGCCACCTTGAGTCTTCTGGCTGGCCCGTTCCGGCATCACCTCCTCGGGGGCACTTTCCCTGTCAATCTAACCCCAAGAAGCCCTCCCATCATGAGGGCATCAGTCTGTCTTATCTCTGCTTTTTGTATTCATTTGTTCTGTGTAATTATCGTCCGACCACCCTGGCCACATCAGAACCCTCCCACACCTCCATCTTTCTGGGTAATTATTGCCGACTACCCTGGCCACATCAGAACCCTCCCACACCTCCATCTTTCTGGGTAATTATTGCCGACTACCCTGGCCACATCAGAACCCTCCCACACCTCCATCTTTTCCACCAGCCTCCGTTCCCAGCACTTTACCACCGCCACTGACTGGACAGTGTATGGATACATGGAGCAAGATGGGTGGTGCCCGCCTGCAGCCTTAGCACTGACGGGCTGTGGAGGCACAAACGGTGAGAAAGGGCCCAAGATTAGAAACCCTGATTTCCTGCAAACCCCAGGAAGAAGCTCTATAATGAAAGTGATGACTTTCAAGTGCCCCCACAGGCCTTGTCCTGAGGGTAACTGATCAGCTGACAGGAACACCCTGTGCTAGCCTAGTCTGTTTATCCACAGCTATTTGCAGTCAGAATAAGTGAAAAATCATCCAGTTCAATGATCAAAACAATACAAACAAGTACATGGGATAGAGAAATCTCGATTCTTCTACAGTTTCTATCTAAGCTATTCTCCAACGTGTACGCACACACACACGCACACACACACACACACACACACAGACTTCTGAAAAGCTTTCTAAGAGTTTTGCTTGTCTAAGTTTTTGTGATAAATATTTTCTTACACCAGCTGCTGTAATGGTAGGATAAAACCATTCACATTGAAGACATTCAGACACATTCAATATAGTTATTAGCATATTACAAAATGGCCTTGGTAGAGGACCTGCAATGCAATCCTTAGAAAACATTTCAAGTAACGCTCATGAACAAAGAGATAGGATAGCAAGCTGACCTGAATTCATCCCCAACACCCCAAACAGCCCCCTAGTCCTGCCAGGAGCGACTGCTCAGAGCAAACCCAAGAGTGATCCCTCAGCAACACCACGTGTGACCCCTTCACACCTAAAAAAGGAGACTCTGTCAGAAATCAAAAACATCCCATAAAGAAAGTCCAGAGACCCCCAAAACACACAGAGGAAACACTATCTGCACTTCAATGTTCATCACAGCACTATTCACAATAGCCAGAATCTGAAACGACCTGAATGCCCGAGAGCAGAAGAGGCTAAAGAAACTGTGGTACATCTACACAATGGAATATTATGCAGCTGTCAGAAAAGATGAAGTCACAAAATTTACATGCAAATAGATGGACATGGAGATTATCATGCTGAGTGAAATTAGTCAGAAGGAAAAGGACACATATAGGATGACTGCACTCGTTAATGGGATATAAATATATACTAGTGCTCTACTAATTGTGGGAAATGTTAACACCACACTAGAACTGAACATTGAATGTACACAAAGGGATTTACATGGTAATCCCTAAATGTCTATAGGGCAAACCACAGTGTTTGGGAGAAAGGAGGGGGGAATAGTGCTTGCTATAGTGGCAGGTTGGGGCAGGGAGGAGGGAATTTGAAGATATTGGTTGTGGGAATAGAGCACTGGTGGAGGGATGGGTGCTGGAAAAATATATGACTGAACCCCATAAACATCATTGACATGACTGAATCATGAACATCAGTTTAATTGTATATCACATGGTGGTATAATAGAAACTTTTTTTAAAAAAGAAAGAAAATCTGGAAGATGATTTCGCTGGAAAATTGTAATAAGCACTTGGAGAATCAATGCCAATCCTTCTAAAGCTATTCCCCACAAAACTGAAGAAAACATATCCTTGTTCATTTTCCTGGTGTTAACATATAGTGACACCAAATAGGGTCAGAAAAATGCACAATAGTTTTGGCTTGTACACAGGTGATGGTGCTCTGAGCCACATGAAAAACAATTCCTGTACACAGAGACAAGAGTAAGTGCTAAGATTCTTGGGGTCTGGCTCCCAGAACAAAAGATCCTGACACCAATGCCAAAAAAAAGAAAGTTACAAGCCAATTCCCTGATGAACACAGATGTAGAAATCCTCAATACCAGTCCACCCAAATCTGAAGCATGTTAAAGTGACAATATAATATAATTAAATTGCTTATTAAATGTACTTATAAATGTATTACATTAATTAATATCAGTTGTATCACTTGTCTTGTATCACTTGCCTTCCGTTGTTCATCAATTTGCTCGAGCATGCACCAGTAACATCTCCATACGTCCTGTCATGTGCTATTGTAGCCCAAGGGCATCTGCTCGCTCCAGGAACACGAAGAGCCTCAAACCATTCATTCAGCCTATTATTGTTACTGTTTTTGGCATATTGAATACGACACAGGTATCTCGCCAGGCTCTTCCGTGCTGGCAGGATACTCTCAGTAGCAGTAGTTCTCAGTTCTTGCATTTACTGATGTACCACCCACTTGGACCCACCCACGAACTGCTCCTGGGCTGTCGGCTGTGACTCAGAGAAACAGACACACAGGGCAGAGCTGCTACCGGCTCTCCCTATGCTCAGCTGGTCATGAGGTATCCAGGATGGAGGGCGGGTTCTAGCCCTGGTCCGCCACCCCAATAGAGCCTCTGAAGAAGCCAGAGGAACCCCCACACCAAGATGGCCTCCATTTTCAATGTCTGGACTCCACAGCTCAGCAGAGCTCCACCCTAGAGAGAACCTGATCTCAAGCCCAGCTGGTCAGAGCCCCATCCTATAGCGAAACCTATTTCAACCCCAGGTATTCTGATCTTGGAAGCTAAAGCCACCGGCTTCCTTGGAGATGGAGCTGGGGTCCCTTCCCCACCTCTGTCCCATCTTGGATGTCAAGTGGACCCACCCATGACTGCTCCTGGGCTGTCAGCCATGAACCAGAGACACAGAGTAGTTAATATAATGTGATTATATTACTTACTCCTAGCATGTAAGGAAAGCTCAAAGCAAACTTATACAGGCGTCGGTGACAGACCACATTAACAGAACGAATGGTGAAAATCATAGAATCATCTTAATAGATCTAGAAAAAGCGTCTGACAGATTTCATCATCCTTTCATGATAAAAACCATAAAAAATAAAACTAGGCAAGGAAGAAATGTGCATGAACAAAAAAAGCCATGCATGACAAGTCTATAAGTAACATTCTCAATGGAGGAAAAAGAAAATGTTTTTTCTAACATCATAGAAATGTCATTCCTGTCACTTTTGCGTTGTAACTAAAGCACTATCCAGAGCAATTATACAATGAAAGGTATGAAAAAGCATCCAAACAAACAAAAAAGAAAACCTGTCTGTCTGTGGATATTATGTTCTTTTGGAGGGGGGGTTAAGTCACATCAGCAATGCTCAGCAGTTACTCCTGGCTCTGCACGCATGAATTACTCCTGGTGTGCTCAGAGGACCATGTAGGATGCCAGGGATTGAATCTCGGTTATCCGCACACAAGGTAAACGCCCTAACTCACAGTAAACACTCTGGCCCCAGAAGGTAGGCTCTTATACAAAGAAAACCCCTAAGACTTAAGCAAAAAGTAAACAAATACAAAACTCTGTTGAAACTAGCCAATGAATTCCATGAGCTCACAGGATAGAAAATCAATAGGGCTGAAGATACCATCCAAGAGTACATCTGAGAAGCCCTAAGATCAATTCCTGACACCACCTGGCCTCCTTAGCACCACGGGTCTTAATGGCCCTCGGACACCACCAGGGTGGGACTTTCAGCCCTGAATGCAACAGAACCACCCCAAGTACAGATAAGAGTGACTCCCCCCTACCAGCACTGATACATTCGTCCCCTCTATTTAAAAAATAAAGAAGATTGGGGCCGAAGCAATAGCCCAGTGGGTGGGGCGTTTGCCTTGCACTGCGGCCGCCCATGCTGCCCAGGGTTCGATCCCCGGCATCCCATATGGTCTCCCGAGCACCGCCAGAAGTAATTCCTGAGTGCAGAGCCAGGAGAAACCCTGAGCATTGCCGGGTGTGACCCAAAAAGCAAAAAAAAAAAAAAAAAAAAAAAAAAAAGAAGATAAAAGAAAATTACCACACAAGCCATTTTTTCTTCTAAATATAACAATTTTATTTATTTTTGCTTTTTGGGGCGGAGGGGAATCATACCCTGTGATGCTCAGGGGTTACTCCTGGCTCTACACTCAGAAATTCTTCCTGGCTGTACCTGACGAACCATATGGGATGCTGGGAATCGAACCCCAGGTCAGCCGCGTGCAAGGCATACACCCTACCCACTAGGCTATCCCACTGAAGGCATTGGTCTTGCAGGCAGCCAGTCCCATTTACCATAGTTACAGAAAGAATAAAACTTTTAACAATCATTTTAACCAAAGGCTGAGGGTCAGAGAGAGAGAATAAGAGATAGGGCACTTGCCTTGCACAAAGCCGGCCAGCGTTTGATCCCCAGGACCCATATGTTCCTCTGATGAACATGATTACTCATGTTCATCCCACCATAAGTAACCCCTGAACTCAGAGCCAGGGGAAAACAAACTCCCTGAGCACCACCTAGAAACTATAGAAAAACTTTTTTCAAGATTTTTTACCCAGGGAGGTGAAAAAGTTATAAACTGAAAAATATATATAATATATACCTATACGTGTATATATAAAACATATCTAGAGGCATACATCTCAATTTCAAACTATATTACAAAGTTCTAGTAAGGTTTTAAGTATGTGACATATATGACATAAAAATATGCCATGAATTTATTGGAAAGAATAGTGCAGACACAAACACATACACATAGCCAACGAATTATCAAAAAGGTCACAAGAGAACGCAAAGGAAAAATGGATGATTATCCCTGAGGTAACTGATGCTGAGAAAAAATAGAAAACCACCTGATAAGATAAGTTAGACCCCTGTTATGACTATATATAAAAATGTATTAAAATAGATTAAGGACAAATTTATGCCCTGAAACCCTAAATCTCTTGACTCCTAGATACTATCCTTGACACTGATTACTTGGATATAATGAAAGAACATATAATAAAAAGAACACAAGAATAAAACAAAGAAAGTGGCAACATTTATAATATCAGAAACAAAATACTTAGAGATAAATTAAACTGAAGAAGTAAAAATATTCTGTAAACTTAAGACAAGGATGAAAGAAACTGAAGACGTTAACAAATGGAAAAGTATCTCATATTCATCAACTGCAAAACAATTGCTAAAATGTCTGTACTCTCAATAGTCACCTATAAATTCACTTCCAGTACCTATAAAGAGTCCTTTTTTACTATTCAAATGGAAATGCAGAAGACTTTAAAGAACCAAAGAATTCTGAGTAAAAACAAAGCAGAAGGCATCACAATTGCTCATTTCAAGCTATATTATATAAAGCTACAGTAATCAAAACAGTATAATACCCACAAAAGCACAGAGAGAGACCAATAAAACAAACTGAGACCTGGGCCTGAAGCAGGGATGTCCTTGCACTCAGTCAACCCAGGTTCGATCCCCGGAACCCCATGTGGTCCCCTGAGCCCCGCCAGGAGTGATCCTGAGCACAAGGCCAGGAGTAAGCCCTAAGCACCACTGGGTATGGTTCAAACTCCAAAAAAGAAAAAAAGAAAGGAAAGGAAATATAACTGAGCCCAGAAGAAAACACATGTATCTATGGTCATCAATAAACTTGGACGTATATTTGACTTAGCAGGGAGATACATATATGAAGTTAATAGTATATGCATACAACCGAGAATGTGGAAAGATAGGTCTACAGCTGAATCTAAAGAAAGCTATGTTTATGAAAATTGAACTAGTTCCAGAGGCCCCATTCACTCTCAATGGAACAGACATCTCTGAATGCAGCAGTTATGTGTACCTACGTCGAGAAGTCAACATGATGAACGACCTAAAACCTGAGCTGCGCAGGAGGAAGAGAGCGACATGGAATGCCTTCAAAGGCATTGAAGAAATAGCTAAAAGGACAGAGAACCTCCGGCTCCGGGCACATCTCTTTGACTTCACCATTCTCCCTGCATTAACATACGCCTCAGAGACCTGGGCCCTACGAAAGCAGGATGAGAATGCTATTCGGGTCTCCCAGAGAGGAATCGAAAGAGCTATGCTTGGAATATCAGGCCTCACTCAAGTGAGAGAAGGAATCCGGAGTTCTGACCTCCATCACTATTCCAGAATCAGGGACGCTGTCTCATTTGCCAAGGCATCAAAAAATCAGATGGGCTGGACATGTAATGTGATTTGGAGACAACCGCTGGACTAGAGCCGTTACCGACTGGATCCCACGGGATGTCAAAAGATCACGTGCCGCCCACCTACAAGATGGTCAGACTTCCTTGTCAAGACCCTGAAGGAACGGTTTGAGGCTCTTCATATTCCTGAATCAACCAGATGCCATTGGGCTACATTGGCACATGATAGAGTCCAATGGAAATGTTACTGGCGCCTGCTAGAGAAAATCGATGAATAACTGGATTCAAGTGATCAAGAAGTGTAATATACATATGTATATTTATATTTTATATATATATTTATATATATTCACATGGCTGCTTGCGGTTCATCAATAAATGCTATATTTAGAGGTGACTACAAGAGTAGGCCACCCACACGGCAAGCCTGGCAAGCTGCCCATGTTGTATTTGATATGCCAAATACCAGTAACAATTATATTAGTTCATTCCCATGACCTAATATAATGGTTTATGTTCCTGGAGCAAGCAGATGCCCTTGGGCTCTACTAGCATAAGACAGGACATATGGAGTTATTACTGGTGCCCGCTTGAGCAAATAGATGATGACCGGGAAGATAGTGATAGTGATGTTATATATAGTCTCATACATTAGTTTATATATATAAATTTGGCATGTCAAATTCATATAATAAATTTACTGCCATCCCATAACCTGATGGAATGATTTGAGGATCTTTATGTTCCTGGAGCAAGCAGATGCCCTTGGGCTCTACTAGCATGAGACAGGACATATGGAGATGTTACTGGTGCCCGCTCGAGCAAATCGATGATGAACGGGAAGACAGTGATAGACAGTGATTGTACAAATATTTTACAAGAAAGTTAACTGTAGAAAAGGCAGTGCACAGTAAGTACTGCTGGGAAACTTGGATGTGTAAAAAATCAAAACTAGATGCCCACCTTACACCACTCATAAAATTCACAAAACTGAGTTAAATACTTAAATGTCATACCTGAAACTGTACAGCTGCCATAGGAGATGAAAGAGAGAGGGAGAGAGATATAGAAGAGGAGGAGGAGGTGGTGGTGAGAATTAAGGAGACGGAGAAAGAGAAGGTGGAGAAGATGCATGAGCTCCATCATAAATGATTCCTGTGTGCAGAGTCAGGAGTAAGCCCTGAGCACCGTCTGGTGTGGCCCAAAACAAAACACTCAAAAAAGTCATGAAATGAAAACAAAATTAGAAAAGAAACTACAAGACTGAGGAAAAATATTTGTAAGTCATATGTATATGCTAAGGGGTCAACTCAAAACACATAAAGAACTAATAAAACTTAATAGTAAAAATGAGGTAAAATAATCTCATTTTACAATGGCAATGAAACTGGAGACAATTTTCCAAAATGATATATAAATCACCAACAAGTAGATGCTATATGCTCAGCATCGCCAGTTATTAGAATAACACAAATCAAAGCCACAGTGAGAAACCTGTTTAACAGTCATTATCAGAGACAAAGCGACCAAATGCTGGCACGGCTGTAAAGAAAGAGAACTCTGTGCACGGCTGCTGGGAATAGAGGCTGACGTGACCAAAGAGGGAGACAGCGTGGGACTAAGGGTACGAACAGAACCACCACAGGATTCCCCAGCCCACTTCTGGATATTCATCTGAATAAAAGGAAATTGGGATCTCAAAGTTGCATCTTTGTTCACTGCGGCAAAGTGGTAAAACTATTTAAAATAAAGTAAATGAATGAAGTGAGAGCTTACCTACTGCTGAGAGTATCCCACCCGCATGGCAGAGCCTGGCAAGCTACCCGTGTCGTATTCAATATGCCAAAAACAGTAACAATAATAGACCTCATTCCCATGACCCGAGCTAATGGTTTGAGGCTCTTCATGTTCCTGGAGCAAGCACAGGCCCTTGGGCTAAACTAGCAGGTGACAGGGATGAATGGAGACGCTACTGGTGCCCGCTCGAGCAAATCGATGAACAACAGGAAGACAAGTGGTACAAGACGAGTAAATGACCATGAAAGGAAGGCATGTGTATAGCTATGTCACGGTACAGTAAATTCATGCACAATGAATATACGGCCTTTGATTGTTTCAAAGGAGACCATATGGCCATTTTTAGAG
Organism: Cryptotis parvus; assembly: GCA_021461705.1. NCBI lineage: Eukaryota > Metazoa > Chordata > Mammalia > Eulipotyphla > Soricidae > Cryptotis > Cryptotis parvus. The sequence continues at coordinate 100,403 of JAJIBD010022497.1, forward strand.
AATCTGGATGAACCTTAAGGATGCGGTACTAAGTGCAATAAGCCAGAAACATATCAGGGTCACATGGTCTCACAGTGAAACCTAAAAGAAATAAAATGAAAGTCAGGCCTGTCGTCATAAGTGGTTGCAGTGAAGAGGTTATATTACTACTCCCTAATAATAGAATGATAGTTGCCATGGAGTGGTGGGGAGGGAAGTGGAGATACTGATCAGAGGGCGCACACATTACCTTTTTAGGCTTTTGTTTCCCGAGGGTTGGTAGGAGCTGGATTTTGGAGCCACACCTGGCAGTACTCAGGACTCCTCCTGGCTCTGTGTTCGGGTGTCACTCCCTCATTGTGTCCGAACTAAACAGACACAGGATCCGTCACATGCATGGCAAGTGCTTTAACCACTGTACTACCTTTCTTGACCACGCCACACTTCAGCTTTACGGTAAGTACCAAAAACCCGAAGGATAACATGGCAACTGTAGATAATAATAAGGTACTGTGTACTTAAAGTTCTCATGAACTAGTGAAATGAGTAATGTGTGTACATATATACATATATGTGTCATATATACACTGTATGTATGATGTGTAATATATACATATGTGTGTGTCTGTGTATTTGGGCAGGGCTTAGACCACAGTGATTCTCACGGACAGCATTAAGAGGATACGCTAGTAAAAAAACAGATGAGAGCACTCAATTACTACAAACGCTAAGGGTATATGACATTTGAGTGTCTATCGTGAATCACATTTGTTCTAAGAGCTTTACACATGCCCACTTCACTTACTCTCCATTGCCTGCATTCCCCACTTCAGGCTCTATCAGCCACATATGGAAGAAGCCTTACTCCAGGATGGACTCCTCACCCTCAGCCTGTGGACTCCTCCTCCACGCCACACCCAGCCACAGCCCCTGCTCACCACGCCTACTGCTACCAGCCCCAGTGAGAGGTACATCACCTCCCACTCGTGCGCTTTCCCACACATCCTCGCAGGTCTCCGTGTTCTCCACTCCAGAGCCTGCAAACCTCGTCCATCCATACTAACTCTCGGCCCATGCTCTCCTCCTCGTCCACATAACCAGAGTCTTCACAACCGTCTTGCCTCTCCTCCACGCCTCCCCCATCTCTCCTCTTATTACTACATTCCTCTCTGCAAAGGCCAGTCTACTCGCCAGTGCATTCCTCAGGCACAGCCCACTCCTTCGGGCCTCAGGTCATTCTTTTAGGAGACCCCCATCTCTGGAAACCTCTTCCTGGACAACATCCACTGTCTGCAAATTTCAGCTTCCCACAGAGGTTACTGTCTAACTACCCAACACGCCCAGTACTCCTACAGCGGTTAGTGTCTAACTACCCAACACACTCAGTACTCCTACAGTGGTTAGTGTCTAACTACCCAACATGCTCAGTACTCCTACAGCAGTTAGTGTCTAACTACCCAACACACTCAGTACTTCTACAGCAGTTAGTGTCTAACTACACAATACGCTCAGTACTTCTACAGCGGCTAGTGACTAACTACCCAACACGCTCAATACTTCTACAGAGGTTAGTGTCTAACTACCCAACACACTCAGTACTTCTACAGCAGTTAGTGTCTAACTAAATACGCTCAGTACTTCTATAGCGGCTAGTGTCTAACTACACAATATGTTCAGTACTTCTACAGAGGTTAGTGTCTAACCTCTGTAGAAGTACACGCTCAGTACTTCTACAGCAATTAGTGTCTAACTACCCAATACGCTCAGTACTTCTACAGCACTTAGTGTCTAACTACCCAATACGCTCAGTACTTCTACAGCACTTAGTGTCTAACTACCCAACATGCTCAGTACTTCTGCAGCTGTTAGTGTCTAACTACCCAACATGCTCAAGACTTTTAAGCAGTTAGTGTCTAACTACCCAAAATGCTCAGTACTTCTACAGAGGTTAGTGTCTACCCAAAATGCTCAGTACTTTTTAGAGGTTAGTGTCTAACTACCCAACACACTCAGTACTTCTACAGCGGTTAGTGTCTAACTACCCAACACACTCAGTACTTCTACAGCGGTTAGTGTCTAACTACACATGCTCAGTACTTCTACAGAGGTTAGTGTCTAAATATCCAACACACTCAGTACTTCTACAGCGGCTAGTGTCTAACTACCCAACACGCTCAATACTTCTACAGAGGTTAGTGTCTAACTATCCACCACGCTCAGTACTCCTACAGCAATTAGTGTCTAACTATCCAACATGCTCAGTACTTCTACAGCAATTAGTGTCTAACTACCCAACACGCTCAGTACTTCTACAGCAATTAGTGTCTAACTACTCAACACACTCAGTACTTCTACAGCACTTAGTGTCTAACTACCCAACACGCTCAGTACTTCTACAGCACTTAGTGTCTAACTACCCAACATGCTCAGTACTTCTGCAGTGGTTAGTGTCTAACTACCCAACATGCTCAGTACTTTTAAGCAGTTAGTGTCTAACTACCCAAAATGCTCAGTAATTCTAGAGGTTAGCGCCTAACTACCCAACACACTCAGTAATTCTACAGCAGTTAGTGTCTAACTACCCAACACACTCAGTACTTCTACAGCGGTTAGTGTCTAACTACACAATATGTTCAGTACTTCTACAGAGGTTAGTGTCTAACTATCCAACATGCTCAGTACTTCTACAGCGGCTAGTGTCTAACTACCCAACACGCTCAATCTTCTACAGAGGTTAGTGTCTAACTATCCAACACGCTCAGTACTTCTACAGCAATTAGTGTCTAACTACCCAACACACTTAGTACTTCTACAGCACTTAGTGTCTAACTACCCAACATGCTCAGTACTTCTGCAGCAGTAAGTGTCTAACTACCCAACATGCTCAGTACTTTTAAGCAGTTAGTGTCTAACTACCCAAAATGCTCAGTACTTCTACAGAAGTTAGTGTCTAACTACCCAAAATGCTCAGTACTTCTAGAGGTTAGTGTCTAACTACCCAAAATGCTCAGTACTTCTAGAGGTTAGTGTCTAACTACCCAAAATGCTCAGTACTTCTAGAGGTGAGTGTCTTAACTACCCAAAAATGCTCAGTACTTCTAGAGGTTAGTGTCTAACTATCCAACACGCCTCAGAACTTCTACAGCAATTAATGTCTAACTACCCAACACACTTAGTACTTCTACACAGCACTTAGTGTCTAACTACCCAACATGCTCAGTACTTCTGCAGCAGTAAGTATCTAACTACCCAACATGCTCAGTACTTTTAAGCACTTAGTGTCTAACTACCCAACATGCTCAGTACTTCTGCAGTGGTTAGTGTCTAACTACCCAACATGCTCAGTACTTTTAAGCAGTTAGTGTCTAACTACCCAAAATGCTCAGTACTTCTAGAGGTTAGTGTCTAACTACCCAACATGCTCAGTACTTCTTACCCTGCTTTATCTGTTCCCATTCCTTAAACATTAGGAAATATGTTTAAAAAATACTAAGTAAATTTTTAAATATCTTTAAAAATACTAAGTAATTTCATAAAAGTTGTCATCATTAGCATCAATATTATTAAGCTAATATCAAATTATGTATAGAATTAATCTTTTTAAATGCCTTAAAATAGTGTCACACACACTAGGTACTGACAATCCTTGGAAGATGAAGAATCGCAGTATTACAAACCAGATTCTGAATGATTTCATGTGAAACTATGCCATTACATTTGCCTAATTCATAAAGATCTCGATCTACTAAAAATCAAAACACCAGTAAGACAGAAATCCCACCCTGCACAGGGGCTCAGGTGTCTCCACACGCAGCAGTCCTTGAGGGCCCCCCACACCAAAAAGCGGGTGCAGGTGAGGGATCACGCTTGCTGGGAACAGAACTGGGGCTGGCCACCAGAGAGGGGCATGTGCTTGATCCCTGCATGATCCCCCTTACCCTTGTTCTTTATGATTATCTCAAAAATTAACAAGAATATAATCCCTCCCCTAATGTCCATATCACAACGTAACACTGAGCCAGCGTCATGCTTAATGTCAGAAGGAGTTAATTATTCATGAACCACAGTCTCACCTCTTCCACTGGATGATTCCTGGTTCTGACTAGCTAATTTCTATTCACCATCACTTGTATCACTTGTCTTCCCATTGTTCATCAATTTGCTCGGGCGCCAGTAACATCTCCATAAGTCCTGTCGTGTGCTAGTGTAGCCCAAGGGCACCTGCTCACTCCAGGAACACAAAGAGCCTCAAGCCATTCATTCAGGTCATGGGAATGAGGTCTATAATTGTTACTGGTTTGGCATATCAAATGCAACACGGGTAGCTTGCCAGGCTCTGAAGCGCAGATGGGATACTCTCAATAGTAGGTAAGTTCTTGATTCATGCATTTACTGATGAACCACAAAGACGAAAGATCGAATTTTCTCTTGGGTGGAGCTCTGATGAGCTGTGGAGTCTGGATGTTGAAAATGGCTGCCCTCATGGTATGGGGGGGGTTTCTCTGGATTCTTGCGAGGCTCTATTGGGATGGTGGGACAGGGCTAGAACCCTCCTTCCCTCCCGGACACTTCATGATCAGCAGAGCACAGGGCATGCCGGTAGCAGCTCTGCCCCCATCTATCTGTGTCTCTGGTTCAAGCATACCTGGGCTTGAAATAGGCTTGTAGAGTGGGACTTTGACAAGCAGGGCTTGAGACCAGCTTTTCACTTGGGTGGAGCTCTGTTGAGCTGTGGCGTCCAGATCTTGAAAATAGCTGCTCTTATAGTGCGGGGGTTCCTCTATTCACCATATTTCAATACACATTTCTCTTCTTTATTTGGGCAAAGATGTCCAAAACAGCTGCCACACACTCTTCCTGACATCTAAAGGGGAAGTGAAATGTGTGTAGTGTGATGATATTCATAGAACAGGGGCCAATTCACCCCGTTACGGGTCAGAATTGACCCTTTTCTTTGAAAAAATGTATAATTAATGAAGTGATATGTCTAATTCAAAACTTGTAAATGTGTACCTAAATGCCCGATTTACTGTTCTTAGAGCCAGAACTATATGCTGTGATGTGTTTAGTGTATTAATTTTAAGCACCGATATTTAAAAATACGATTTGTAGTAGCAGCATTTAAAAAAGCTGAGAAAAATTTCACATTGGGAGAAGTCATATCATAATAAAACACTGTAAAATTCATTTTCTTTCTGCAAAAAACTAAATGTATTAAATGGATAGTCTATGATCAGTTTCCTTACTGTTGTTTTTCTAATTTAGACACCAGAGACAGTAGCTGCAACAAGGAAAAACATAACATACTAAAGATTGTTTCTTCTTCAGAAACACTCCCCAAACAGCTTCTACGAGGCACATATCACCCTGATACCCAAAGCAGGGAGAGACAACACAAAGAAAGAAAACTACAGACCAATATCCCTGATGAACACGGATGCTAAGATCTTCAACAAAATACTAGCAAACAGAATCCAAAGACTCATCAAGAAGATTATACATCATGACCAAGTAGGATTCATCCCGGGTATGCAAGGATGGTTCAACATTCGCAAGTCAATCAACATAATACATCATACCAATAAGAGAAAAAATAAAAACCATATGATCCTATCAATAGAAGCAGAGAAAGCATTTGACAAGATCCAGCACCCATTCATGATTAAAACCCTCCAGAAAATGGGAATTGAAGGGACTTTCCTCAAGATAGTTACAGCCATCTACCAAAAGCCCACAGCGAGCATCATTCTCAATGGGGAAAAGTTGAAAGCCTTCCCCCCTGAGATCAGGGACAAGACAAGGTTGCCCACTCTCACCTCTTTTATTCAATATAGTACTGGAAGTACTTGCCATAGCAATCAGAGAAGAAAAGGACATCAAGGGCATCCAGATAGGCAAGGGAAGAAGTCAAGCTATCATTATTTGCAGATGACATGATATTATACCTAGAGAACCCTAAACTCTCTACCAAAAAACTCCTAGAAACAATAGACACATATAGTAGAGTGGCAGGATACAAAATCAATACACAAAAGTCGGTGGCTTTCCTATATACAAATAACAAAAAGAGAAGAAAGGGATATTAAGGAAACAATTCCATTCACAATTGTGCCACAGAAAATCAAATACCTAGGAATCAACTTACCAAGTGTGTAAAGGACCTGTACAAAGAAAACTACAAGACACTGCTCCAAGAGATAAAAGAGGACACAAGGAAATGGAAACATATTCCCTGCTCATGGATGGGGGAGAATCAACATTGTCAAAATGGTAATACTCCCTAGAGCTCTGTACAGCTTGAATGCAGTCCCTATAAGGATACCCATGGCATTCTTCAAAGAAATTGACCAAACAATCCTGAAATTTGTATGGAACGATAAACCCCCAAGGATAGCTAAAGCAATCCTCGGGAAAAAGAAGATGGGAGGCATCACCTTACCCAACTTCAAATTGTACTACAAGGCAGTAGTAATTAAAACAGCATGGTATTGGAATAAAAACAGACCTGTGGACTTATGGAATAGAATTGAGTATCCTGACACCCAACCTCAAACACATGATCACTTAATCTTTGATAAAGGTGCAACGAGTCTAAAATGGAGTAAGGAAAGCCTCTTCAATAAGTGGTGTTGGGAAAACTGGGCAGCGACATGTAAAAAAATGAATTTGGACCTGTGTCTAACACCATGCACAAAAATCAGATCAAAATGGATTAAAGATCTCAATATCAGAATTGAATCCATAAAGTACATTGAAGAAAATATAGGAAAAATCCTCCATGACATTGAAGCTAAAGGCATCTTCAAAGATGAAACATCACTAACAAAGCAACTAGAAGAAAAGATAAACATATGGGACTACATGAAACTAAAAAGCTTCTGCACCTCAAAAGAAACAGTGACTAAGATACAAAAGGAGTCCACAGAATGGGAAAGAATATTCACCCAATACCCATCTGATAAGGGGTTAATATCCAGGATATATCAGGCACTGGTAGAACTTTACAAGAAGAAAACAAACAACCCCATCAAAAATGGGGAGAAGAAATGAACAGAAACTTCAGCAAGGGAAGAAATTCGAATGGCCAAAAAACATATGAAAAAAATGCTCATCATCACTAATCATCAGAGAGATGCAAATCAAAACAACAATGAGATACCACTTTACACCACAGAGACTCGCACATATTCAAAAGAACAATAACAACAAGTGCTGGCGTGGGTGTGGGGAAAAGGAGACACTCATCCATTGTTGGTGGGAATGCCGGCTGGTACAGCCTTTCTGGAAAATAATATGGACATTCCTCCAAAGACTAGAAATTGAACTCCCATTTGACCCAGCCATACCACTCCTGGGAATCTACTCTGGGAAGCCAAAAATACGCAGCGGAAACACCATCCCTACTTTTATGTTCATAGCAGCATTATTCACAATAGCCAGAATCTGGAAGCAACCAGAGTGCCCGAAAATCGATGACTGGATAAAAAAGCTTTGATACATCTACACAATGGAATACTATGCAGCTGTTAGGAAAAATGAAGTTATAAAATTTGCCTACAAATGGATGGACATGGAGAAGATTATGTTGAGCGAAATTAGCCAGAAGGAGAGAGACAGATACAGAATGACTGCATTTATCTGCATAACATAAATATATAGGTACATATTATGATACCAATATCCAAGGTCAAGTGAAACATACATCAGGAGGTCCTGTCAAAGGTGGAAATTATCACAAACGTGTGGGAGTCAGAGGCTAAGTAAGACAGAAAATGGAACAGTGTGCTAACAATTGTTGAGGGTACTTATGCCAACCTAGAACTGAGCATTAAATAGAGGCAAAAATATACACATGACAACCCTTTAATGTATGTTCTGTAATCCATAGTCTGGAGGGGAGGGAAAAGAGAAAGAGAGAGAAATGGAAAGAAATAAAGAACCTGCCATGGGAGGGGGGGCTGGGGAGGGGGAGGGAACCGGGGACATTGGTGTGGGAGATGGGCACTGGTGGCGGGATGGGTGCTGCAACACTGTATGACCAAAACCCAAATATGAACTTTTTAATTGTATATCTTTGTAATTGTAAAAATTAAAAATTTTTTTTAAAAAAATAATAAAGATTGTTTCTTCTCAAAATATTTTTTCCGTTTTTGCTTTTTCTTTTTTTTGAGGGGGGAGTGTTTGTTCTTTACTTGTCTTTTCGCCATACCCAGTGGAGAGAGAGAAAGAAAGAAGGAAGGCCGGAGGCGATAGTCCAGCAGGTAGGGTGTTTGCCTTGCACGCGGCCTGCCAGGGTTCGATCCCGGCATCCCATATGGATCCCCTGAGCACTGCCAGAATTCCTGAATGCAGAGTCAGGAGAAACCCCCTGAGCATTGCCGGGTGTGATGAAAGAAAGACAAGCAGACAGACAGACAGACAGAACGAAAGGAAAGAAGGAAAGAAAGAAAGAAAGAAAGAAGGAAGGAAGGAAGGGGAAGGAAGGAAGGAAGGAAGGAAGGAAGGAAGGAAGGAAGAAGGAGGAAGGAAGGAAGGAAGGAAGGAAGGAAGGAAGGAAGGAAGGAAGGAAGGAAGGAAGGAAGGAAGGAAGGAAGGAAGAAGGAAGGAAGGAAGAAAGAAAGAAAAAGAAAGAAAGAAAGAAAGAAAGAAAGAAAGAAAGAAAGAGAAAGAAAGAAAGAAAGAAAGAAAGAAAGAAAGAGAAAGAAAGAAAGAAAGAAAGAAAGAAAGAAAGAAAGAGAAAACGAGCATAATGTTTGTTTTAAATACCATAGTCTCCTCTAAGACACCAGCAATTAAACAAATCACACTTTACTGCTGCTCCTTTTTTTGTCAGTATCTCTGTGTAACTGGTTCTTTCACTACAACTGTTTAAAAAAACAAAAACCAGAACAAACTGACATCTAGTCATTACCTCAACTATCACCCAAGAAGTCCCCTACTGAAAGGATCATATTAAGATGCACAACCAATCAAAGACAATATCACATGTGATAGCATATGCAAAAAGAAAACTTTTTTAAAAGCATTTAAATTTGTCACATCTAAGCAATTTCATTTATCCTGTGTATTTCCTAGACTCCCACCTGTACTTTCCTAGAAATTAAAACACAATTGTTCTGAGATTACTTCCCTCCCACACATTCGCTTCTAACAGTGATCTTAGGAGGAGGTCACAAGTGGTTGCTGGTGTAGCTCTTGATCACTTCACTTGATCACTTGAATCCCGTTATTCATCGATTTGCTCGAGCGGGCGCCAGTAACATTTCCATTGGACCCTATCACATGCTAATGTAGCCCAATGGCATCTGGTTGATTCAGGAATATGAAGAGCCTCAAACCATTCCTTCAGGGTCTTGACAAGGAAGTCTGACCATCTTGTAGGTGGGCGGCCAAGTGATCTTTTGACATCCCGTGGGATCAGTCGGTAATGGCTCTAGTCCAGCGGTTGTCTCCAAATCGCATTACATGTAACAAAAATGTTTATTTTCCTGACCCGAAAGAGCCCTTAATACGGCAGCAGTAAGAAAGGCGAACAAGCAGTGCCTGATAAAATTTCACGGCCATCCTAGGCTGCCAAAGCGAAGAAGGACTAAAATGACTGTCTGTACTTTCAATGCATGTACACTGGCATCGGAAGCATATATTGAGGTGTAGGTCTACTCACAGGAAATTACAAGTGGCCCCTATCTGTCTGTGCATATAAAATTGAACTGATACATGAAATGGGCCAAACCCACGAACCTCTGTTCAGATGCCAAGTGCTGGGAGTTCAGCAGACAGGAAGAAAAGATTCCATCAAATGTCAGGGAATCTGCTGAGACAGGTTGAAACAACAGAGAGTGGCCTAGACGGTGAGTGCTGATGTTGTCCTCTGCAGACAGGTGAGTAGAGAGTAGACAGACACATCCAAATCCTAGGTTCAGAAGCCAATAGTACACGGTGGGACTACCTGCACAGCATGTCAGGGTATACGGCGCCCGAGACTACTGTGCATTATGTCAGGTTATACAGGTTATATGGCGCCGAGATGACTGTGCAGCACGTCAGGTTATACGGCGCCAGGACTACCATCGCAGCATGTCAGATCATACATGTTATAAGGCGCCGGGCATCGAAAATCAGATGGGCTGGACATGTAATGCGATTTGAAGATGACCACTGGACTAGAGCTGTTATTGACTGGATCCCACGGAATGTCAAAAGATCACGTGGCCGCCCACCTACAAGATGGTCAGACTTCTTTGTCAAGACCCTGAGTGAACGGTTTGAGGCTGTTCATATTCCTGGAAGCAACCAGATGCCATTGGGCTACACTGGCACGTGATAGGGTCACATGGAAATATTACTGGTGCCCGCTTGAGCAAATCGATGAAAAATGGGATGTCAAGTGATTAAGTGAACAAGTCACGGTGCCGGGGCTACCTGCGCCTCATGTCAGGTTATACGGCACCGAGACTACCTACACAACATGTCAGGTTACACAGCGCAAAGCCCATTATCAGACAGGCAAGGAAGGATGAGGTGCTCGGCCACGAGCTGTTCCTCCCCACAGCGTTATCTCCCTGCTTTCCATACAAGGGCCAGAGTGTCTTAATCTGCAGTGGACCTCGTTCAGCCTGTGGGGGGCTGAGTGTGCCTCCCACTCCTGACAACCTGGGAACGACACGAGGTGTGAAGGAGGAGGATCTGGACGTCAACTCCAGGCGGGGCAGCAGGCACTCAAGCTCCTACATCGCCGGCCCAGCTCAGACCTTGCAGGCATCTGCGGTGCATCAGCTAAGAAGCAACCTGCAGTGAGAGCAGTGACCGGCTGCTGTCAGGCTGCAAGTCCACAGGTTGACACACCGAGGGGCCATGTCATGTGCAAGAAAGAAAGGCCGCCCACAGCAGCCACTGTCTGACAGCGAGAGGAGAGGATATGACTCAAGAACACATCAGAGCTGAACCCGCACTTCAAGACGGTGTCACATGCACTTGGTCGATTGGACCTTAGGATGGCTGAATGCCAACAGGGTCACATGAAAACTCCGTGTTTAGGTTAACTGAGTCAAACCTTTAGACAGAAGAAAGACACTGTGGCACCGAACTTGGGGTTAAGGTTTTCTTTCCTTTTTACTACATATTAGTAGAATCCATTAATCAGTTCACGTAGAAGGAGGAAAACCTGGGGTGCTCAGGAGCTATGCCAGGGTGTTACTCAGGAGTCACTCCCAGCGGTATTACTCAGGAGTCACTCCCAGAAGTGTTAGGAGTCACTCCCAGCTGTGTCACTCAGGAGTCACTCCCAGTATGTACTCAGAGTCACTCCCAGTCATGTTATTCAGCAGTCACTCCCAGCATGTTACTCAGGAGTCACTCCTAGCGGTATCACTCAGGAGTCAATCCCAGAAGTGTTAGGAGTCACTCCCAGCTGTGTCACTCAGGAGTCACTCCCAGTATGTTACTCAGAGTCACTCCCAGTCATGTTACTCAGGAGTCACTCCCAGCATGTTACTCAGGAGTCACTCCCAGCATTTACTCAGGAGTCACTCCCAGTCATGTTACTCAGGAGTCACTCCCAGCATGTTACTCAGAGTCACTCCTAGTCATGTTACTCAGGAGTCACTCCCAGCATGTTACTCAGGAGTCACTCCCAGCATTTATTCAGGAGTCACTCCCAGCTGTGTCACTCAGGAGTCACTCCCAGCATGTTACTCAGAGTCACTCCCAGTCATGTTACTCAGGAGTCACTCCCAGCATGTTACTCAGGAGTCACTCCCAGTGGTATAACTCAGGAATCACTCCCAGCATGTTACTCAAGAGTCACTTCCAGCCCAGCATGTTACTCAGAGTCACTCCCAGTCATGTTACTCAGGAGTCACTCCGAAGCATGTTACTCAGGAGTCACTCCTAGCATGTTACTCAGGAGTCACTCCCAACATGTTACTCAGGAGTCACTCCCAGCATTTACTCAGGAGTCACTCCCAGCTGTGTCACTCAGGAGTCACTCCCAGCATGTTACTCGGAGTCACTCCCAGTCATGTTACTCAGGAGTCACACCCAGCATGTTACTCAGGAGTCACACCCAGCATGTTACTCAGGAGTCACTCCCAGCATGTTACTCAGAGTCACTCCCAGCATTTACTCAGGAGTCACTCCCAGCATGTTACTCAGGAGTAACTCCCAGTCGTGTTACTCAGGAGTCACTCCCAGCATGTTACTCAGGAGTCACTCCCAGCATGTTACTAAGGGAGTCACTCCCAGCATGTTACTCAGGAGTCACCCCAGCATGTTACCTCAGGAGTCACTCCCAGCATGTTACTCAGGAGTCACTCCCAGTCATGTTACTCAGGAGTCACTCCCAGCATGTTACTTAGGAGTCACTCCCAGCATGTTACTCAGGGAATAACTCCCAGTCCTGTTACTCAGGAGTCACTCCCAACATGTTACTCAGGAGTCACTCCCAACATGTTACTCAGGAGTCACTCCCAGCATGTTACTCAGGAGTAACTCCCAGTCATGTTACTCAGGAGTCACTCCCAGCATGTTACTCAGGAGTCACTCCCAGCATGTTACTCAGGAGTCACTCCCAGCATGTTACTCAGGAGTCACTCCCGGCATGTTACTCTGGAGTCACTCCCAGCATGTTACTCAGGAGTCACTCCCAGCATTGTTACTCAGAAGTCACTCCCAGCATGTTACTCAGGAGTAACTCCCAGTCGTGTTACTCAGGAGTCACTCCCAGCATTGTTACTCAGGAGTCACTCCCAGCATGTTACTCAGGAGTAACTCCCAGTCGTGTTACTCAGGAGGCACTCCCAACATGTTACTCAGGAGTCACTCCCAGCATGTTACTCAGGAGTCACTCCCAGCATGTTACTCAGGAGTCACTCCCAGCATGCTACTCAGGAGTCACTCCCAGCATGTTACTCTGGAGTCACTCCCAGCATGTTACTCAGGAGTCACTCCCAGCATTGTTACTCAGGAGTCACTCCCAGCATGTTACTCAGGAGTCACTCCCAGCATGTTACTCAGGAGTCACTCCCAGCATTGTTACTCAGGAGTCACTCCCAGCATGTTACTCAGGAGTCACTCCCAGCATGTTACTCAGGAGTCACTCCCAGCATTGTTACTCAGGAGTCACTCCCAGCATGTTACTCTGGAGTCACTCCCAGCATGTTACTCAGGAGTCACTCCCAGCATGTTACTCAGGAGTCACTCCCAGCATGTTACTCAGGAGTCACTCCCAGCATGTTACTAAGGAGTCACTCCCAGCATTGTTACTCAGGAGTCACTCCCAGCATGTTACTCAGGAGTCACTCCCAGCATGTTACTCAGGAGTCACTCCCAGCATGTTACTAAGGAGTCACTCCCATTTCAGATCAGCATGTTACTCAGGAGTCACTCCCAGCATGTTACTCAGGAGTCACTCCCAGCAGCGTTCAAGAGAACACATAGCACTGGGGATGAACTTGGCCTCCCCACGCAAAGCAAGCACACTTGGCCTTTGAGATTTCTCCACGGCCCTTCTTCCAAGACATTTTATTCCCAGGACTGGATATAATCTAGTAAAGAGAGCTCAGCATTCACTATGCTCCCAAAAGCAAAATGTCAAGTTTAACTATTCTCACATCTTAGAAAAGAACAGCTCTTTATTCTGTTTTAGCTAATATGAAGAATCAATAAATTTTATTATGGTATTCTAAGACATTGTTTATGAATTTTCCTTATATGGTATTCTAAAATATTTCAGAATATGAATCATTTTAGTTCCCTATTTACATCACCTCTTTAGTACTTCTGAGTAGCAAATAACATACAAATCATGTATTAAGTCAAACAAGTTTAAATAAAAACAAAGAAGTGCATTTTACAAGTAAAAGGAAATGATGACCAGTGACCACTACCAAATGGTGTGGTGTTTGCAGCATTACTGGCTAGAGGTATGGCCCCTGGTGATACATGTGTGAGCACCAAGGGACCCCCAACGAACACTAGAACCAAATGTATACAAGCACCACAGCTAAAGAATGTGGCCCTCAGTTATCACCACAACTATGTGAATAGCACAGCCACCCATGCACATGACCCCGGTCCTCTCAATAACAACAATGTTAAAGGGAGGAAGAGGATAAGTCTCTGGTTAGGAATTAGTTTCCAACAAAAAACTCTAATCTTGAGAAATCACTGTAAAGCATTATCAGAACATGTAAAAGATGCCACCACTAAAAGTGCTGAAAAAATGGCAAACACGCTTTAAAAAATACACCTGAGACTGAGGGCTAGAGCCATAGTACAGCGGGTAGGACTCTTGCCTTGCATACAGACAACCCAGGTTTGAGCCCTGGAACCTAAACATCCCATGAGCACCACCTGGAAGGTGCTGTATCAGGCAGAAAAGCTCCTTTACTTAGATTTACCAAATCACGATCACGATCTTCCCGTTAATCATCTATTTGCTAGAGCGGGCACCAGTAATATCTCCATATGTCCTGTCTCATGCCAGTAGAGCAAAGGGCATCGGCTTGCTACAGGAACATAAAGAGCCTCAAACCATTATATTAGGTCATGGGAATGAGCTAATATAATTGTTACTGGCATTTGGCATGTCAAATACAACCACGAGCAGCTTGCT
>JAJIBD010022498.1:0-33369 GCA_021461705.1 Cryptotis parvus
AAGCAATCCTTGGGAAAAAGAAGATGGGAGGTATCACTTTCCCCAACCTCAAGCTCTACTACAGAGCAGTTGTAATTAAGACAGTGTGGTATTGGTATAGAGACAGACCTGTAGACCTATGGAATAGAACTGAGTATCCTGAAACACATTCTCAAATATACAACCACTTAATCTTCGATAAAGGAGCAAAAAATATTAAGTGGAGCAAAGAAAGCCTCTTCAACAAATGGTGCTGGGAAAACTGGGCAGCTACGTGTAAAAAAAATGAACCTTAGACCTCCTTCTAACGCCATGCACAAAAGTCAGATCAAAATGGATTCTAGATCTCAACATCAGACATGAATCTATAAGGTACATCGAAGAAAACATAGGAGAAACGCTGTACGACATCGAAACGAAAAGTATCTTTAAAGATGACACACCACTGACCAAGCAAATGGAAGCAAAGATAAACAAATGGGATTATATAAAACTAAAAAGCTTCTGCACCTCAAAAGAAACGGTGACCAAGGTACAAAGACAATCCACAGAGTGGGAAAGGATATTCACCCAATACCCATCTGACAAGGGGTTAATATCCAGGATATATCAGGCACTGGTAGCACTCCACAAGAAGAAAACAGCCAACCCCATCAAAAAAATGGGGAGAAGAAATGAACAGAAGCTTCCAAAAAAGAAGAAATTCGAATGGCCAAAAGGCATATGAAAAAGTGTTCTTCATCTTTAATCATCAGGGAGATGCAAATCAAAACAACAATGAGGTACCATCTCACACCACAGAGACTGGCACGCATACAAAACAGCAAGAACAACCAGTGCTGGCGTGGATGTGGGAAAAGGGACTCTGATCCACTGTTGGTGGGAGTGCCGACTGGTCCAGCCCTTTTTGGAAAACAATATGGGCATTCCTCCGAAAGCTAGATATTGAGCTCCCATTTGATCCAGCAATAGCACTCCTGGGAATATACCCGAGAGACCGAAAAACACATAGCAGAAACACTATCAGTACTTCTTTATTCATCTCTGCGCTATTCACTATAGCTAGAATCTGGAAACAATCTAAATGCCCGAGAACGGAGGACTGGCTAAAGAAACTGTGGTTCATCTACACTATGGAATACTATGCGGCTGTCAGAAAAGATGACATTATGAAATTTACCTGCAAATGGAGGGACATGGAGACTATCATGCTGAGTGAAATTAGTCAGAAGGAAAAGGACAGATATAGAATGACTGCATTCATTAATACAACATAAATAGATACCAGTGTTTTACTAAATGTGGGAAATGGTAATGGCAGATTAAGACTCACCATTGAATATACACAAAGAGACTTAAGTGATAAACTCTAAATACCTGCAGGGCTAGCCACAATGTGTAAAATAAGAGGCAGAGAGATGCAGAGACAGAGAGAGAGACAGAGAGAGAGAAAGAGAGGAAACTGGGGTACCTGCTATTAAGGCAGCATGGGGGTGGGCAGGAGGGGGTGGGGTACATTGGTGGTGGAAATGGGGCACTGGTGGAGGGATGGGTGCTGGTATACTGTATTACCAAGAACCAATTATGATCACCTTTGTAATTGTATGTTTCACTGTGGTATAATAAAAAAAATTTAAAAAAAAAAGAAATTTAAGAAAGGAAAAAAAAAAAGTTATGGCTTAGTCACTATATTAGTTCCTAACTCATTGTCTAACTATTTTGGTATCTATTCAGATCATTGATTCACCTTTAACTGACTTCATTCTTCAAAGAAATAGGTCAAATTCCCATGAGACCATATTTAAAATCTTTTTTGACCAAATTTTATTTTGGTACTGTGATTCACAATATTGTTAATAATAGAGTCCAGCGTACTCTGGGTGTGGTGTTCCAGAACCACACCCATCACTTTGTCAGCATCCTTCCTCTAGAGTCTTAAGTCCAGCAACTATTCTGTATCATGTGACCATTGCCATAAGTTTATCAGATTAAAGACTAGGTTGCATTTTACTCATATTGGATCAATCAGAATTTCTTCATTCAAACTTTGAGACTGAGACACAGGGGAATCAAGTAGAATGTCTTTCTGTTGCTGGGCATGTGGTAACTGCAGTCAGGAACACTGGCCAAACTAACTTCTACTGTGCAGCTTGGGACAAAACAAGGAAGTATTACAGAGACTCACTGAAATTATTAGAGGCTGGGATAGGGAGACCATTGTAAGAATTCTGGAAGCATGCTATACTGAGTGTCAACCTTTCTGGGGTATAGTTATGTTCTTGACCCTGTTCTGTGTAGGAACACAGATGATCTTGTTTATCCAGTTTCATTATAATAGTGTTCTCTTTAAGCAGTTTAGACAATAAAAGTCACAGACGCTATTTTTATGAGACCTCAGTTTTATTCTTGCAAGAGGACTCTAACATTGGCATATGTCATTTTCATTTACATTATGCTCACAAAGCATCCTTAAGCTTTTTTTATATGTCTCTCCATTTTGCAGATGAACAAGCCAAGCTCTAGTGGAGGAAGCTGAAAAGTCAGGATCAAACATCAAATCAATGGTAGAGCTGGATTTATATCATATCATCTTTCTGAAGCCCACACATTGTCCACTAGAATTTAGCATTTCTCAAGGACACAGACTTCTGTTGTTTTTAGAGTCAATAGCTATTTTATATGCTTCAAAGCTTCCAAAGACAGATTAGGTGTCTGAAAACCGAATCCCAAACTTTTCTGATTAAATATTGCCTTCCAATTGCTCTTTGAAATATGAGATAGAAAATGGCAATGCTGATGAAGAAGAAATGAACTCAGATGGAAGCCTGAGCTGAATTTGGGGAAGATGATTAGTGAATCAAGTGCTAGTGAGAAACAAAGAGGTTGTTTGCCTTCTCCCTATTATCCATGTGTTATTGAAAAGGCAGATAAATTTCCACCTGTGAGTACTCTAATTAAAAGGTCTTTGGGATAAGAATCTGAGTGCAGCATAGGGACAGTAAATTAAAGTGTATGTGTTCTTTGTACTGTTCTGGTTTCATTAACCACTGGACCACATCTTCTTTTTATTACCCACCAGAGATTATTCTATAGAATGTCAGTGCATGCAGTCTGGCTGAGTCTGGCCAAGGCTAGTTAATACTGATTCTTAGAATTTTTTTTTATCCCCAACCAGGTTAAGTCACATTTATCATAAATGCGAATCATTACATGTATTTTAATTAGTCTTTCAGGGTACCAGGTTTTGTTTTATTTTCTTTTTTTATTGAACTCTATAGCTCAGCTCTGACATGATGAATCTAATGTAGCTAGATTTTTTTTTCCTTCTGGGATCCTGGTACTGTTCAAAATTGCAATTTATTATTTTTTTTTAAAAAAGTCAAACACTAGACCTCTACTACAAGTAAGGTTTTCCAAGCATTGGTTCAAAACATCCAGCTGAAGGAACCCCACTCACCCTCATCATCAACTACAACATCCAAATGACTTTTGTATTACAATAGTTATTGGCATACCTCACAGATCCCAAAAAGCAGAAATGCTTCAAATCTGATAGGATGGCCATTGGCATACTTCTCTGAATAAAAAGCTTATAATTTCCTTTGAATTTCACCTTGTCCTCTTAAAGACAAAAAAGTAGTGTGTGTTTATTGTTCAGCAGTTGGAGCAATAGTGAGCAGAGGTGCCTTGTGTGTAGGTGAGATGTTATTTTTAAGCAGCACAACAAACTCTAAAACCATATTGTCACTTAGGGGCAAAGAATGGTCAAAACAAACCTAATAACTTATCTTATTCAGTTCCAAAAAATGTTATCACTGCCTTGTTAACTAAATAGAATTTTCTCTGGTTTCCATAAGGAAGTGCTGTTGTGAAAAGAAAGAAAGATGAATTGTAGAAGATGAAAAGAGGAAAGAACCAGGAAAGTTCCGTAAAAGATTAGGACCCAGAATATCATACAGGGTCAACTAGTAACTTTAAATTATCTGCATTGCTGACTTTCTGATTGAATAATCCCTATCAACAAAGATAACAACATGACAATTTGTCCTTTAATTATAAATCTCTATTAATATGAATATTTCAAAATTGAGCCATAAACGTAGATGTAACTTAGATGTAATAGCTAAAGTAATTTATCTTCTATCTTATCACCTTCCCAGGTCATTGTTGACCCAATTGGCTGTTTATACTATTGATTGGACATTATGAAGAAAGTCCCAGATACATTGAGAACCCTCTATACCATATGATGTACTTAAATCATTGAATAAATGGTAGTTTATTTCTGGAAGTTTGATTCTGGTTGAGAACATATGATTCTTGATCTGCCAGTTAACATTCATTGTTACCACTGATACGAAATATGGTAGTGAAGGTACTTCTGGAGTCAATAAGAAGAGCGTTCTGTTTTGGAAATAATACCTTCACATTTTAGCTTTGAGAAAAATATATCCCTTTTGTATTTTCATTACCAGGTCTTCCAGAAGAGGGAAGTTGTTAGTTTTTAATTGCTTGAAATTGAAAGAAAATGATCATCTTTAGCCCAGACTTGAGAGGAAGGAGCAAATAGACATTGCAGACTCATTCCCAAATGAGCTCTTCCCTTCAGCTTAAGATATTTCTATGAGGTGAGAGTCACACATTCTCAAATATACTTATACCCAAATTACTGTACCAGCATTTAGATCATTCCCAGCTAACAGTGTGAAACCAGCAGTCTCAGAAGTATTTATAACTGAGATGCGTGATTGGTGACACAAAAATTGCTATATAAAAATACTATGCCTATCATTTTCAATTGCTGACTTAAAGTGAATGATCTGTATAGAAATAGAAATTATTTTTATTAAGAAACTAGTGATTAGACATGGGATTTGTGTATTAGTCATTAATCTTTCTATTTAAATGCAAATTCCTTATTTCAACCTCTACCTGAAGATGCTCATATCTAATAAGAAACAAGTTTGATCATTTGATTTATTGTTTTGGACAAAGCTTTTAAAATATGCATTTTCTTTTGATGGAGAAAGGTGGGTTCTATTTATATTTTTTAAATTCACTATAAAAAAAACCAGTCAACCAAATATTGCTTGAAAATTATAGGTAAAAGTGTGTTCGCTAGTCAAGAAATGCCTGCAAGTGGATATATGTGTTTAAAAAGAGGCAGATCCTGGTGGAGATGAGTCTCCCTCAGTGACCCACAACTCATTAACTACTAAGATTGTTGGGGATTGTTTGAAAATTTACAAATACATATGCCAACCAATGCCTACATCTTTAAATCATAAACTTATTATATGGCAGGAAGTACTTAGATCAACTCATTCATATCATCCTCATAATTACCTGGTGATAACAGGTATTCTCTTTATCCCCTATTTATGGCTCAATATTTGAGACCAGAGAGATTAGAGAGACTTGTAAGATTCCACAAATGCTGAATAAACCAAAGTATAAACTCACATCATTTTTAACAAAGCCTGTGAATTCATATTTTACTTCCTGATGCCTCCCCCAGATTAGATTTCCTTTAAGGATATTTATGAATAATCATCTTAAATTAATGTTTTAAATATATAAGCCCCAAATATGAGATGGCTGAGAGGCCCTGCTTTAATGAATCAGGCCCTTTAAATTAATTGAGTTGGTCATTGTCAGCTGGAAGATTCCAGCAACTTAGGAGATCAAGAGAAAGGGGGAAGCAAACTCATCAATAACTCACTGGCCTCACAGAGGAAGTGACTCCAGCTTTACACTAGGTGTGCAGGTATCCACCAGATCAATTAATGGAGGTGTCTGTCATAATTACTAATAGGCCAGTTTGTTCCTAAGTAACAAAAAATCCTGCCAAGTTTGTTTAAAAAAAATCTATCAATTTATTCACAATATAGGGCTCAAATCTAGCAACATCCCATCTAACAAGTAGAAAGTTCTTGCAAAAAAGTTATTTGAAATGGAAGATTATAGTCAGATTGAATCTGGTACTAGTCATTAGTAAAAGTAAAGAAAGAGGATTTCTGGGATAGTCACCTTCCAGTAGGAAAAAGGAAGGAATTCCTTTTAGGTTCTCCAAGGTTGACCAGGAAGCCCAGGATGGAATTCTTTCAAATTCTGCTTTGGGGGTAAGGCTGAAGCTACAATTAGTTAGATATTAAGTCTTGGTGGACTTTCATGTAGGACTCCATCTTTAACTCATTACTTCATTTCTTGAAGCTCTCCTACTTCTTGTGGATGGCCAGGACAAGATGACTTCAAGTCAGAAAACGAAGTTTCCTGAGGCCATTTTATCTTTTAGTAATAATAATGTATAATAATAATAATAATAATAATAATAATCACTGTATCACTGTCTTCCCATTCATCATCGATTTGCTTGAGCGGGCACCAGTAACATCTGCATATGACCTGTCTCATGCAAGTAAAAGCCCAAGGGCACCTGCTTGCTCCAAGAACATAAAGAGCCTCAAACTGTTCCATCAGGTCATGGGAATGAGGTCTATAATTGTTACTGGTATATGGCATATCAAATACAACACGGGTAGCTTGCCAGGCTCTGCCGTGCTGGTAGCACACAATAATAATAATAATAATAATAATAATAATAATAATAATAATAATAATAAGCTTCTATATAAACTGCCATTTTGGATAAAGAATTAGTAGCATTACCTAGCAATAGCTAGTTAGATTGCATAGTGTACTTTTCCCTGAGACATGCATGAAATAGACAAATTGTGTTTATCCATTATTTTAGAGAGAGGGTGCAAGAGAGGATGATTTCTGATGATTATTTACCTCTTCTGACAGCTGCATAGTACACCATTTGTGTAGATATGCCATAGCTTCTTTATTCATTCATCTGTCTTTAGACATTTGAATTATTTCTATATCCTAGCTATTGTTAGATGTAATATTTCTAAGACTCTTATTATTTCCCTATTATATACTTCAGTGACCTCACTGACCCCTTCCTAACTGTGACTATCAGTGCCTGATCAAAGTTCCTTTGTAGAGAAATAGAAGCCAGTGGCCTATTTGGGAAGAAACCCGATGGGTGTATATCCTCTTTGCTGTAGTAGCCACAGAGGGTGTGGTGCTGTTTTATGCATGTCTCCTTCCATATCGTTATTGTTTAAGGGGACAGGAAGGGCTGTCATTGCTTTATAATGGGCAGAAACCATCCAGACATGCTGTTCAGAAACTGATCAAATACTGGGAAAAGCTTGATTCAGAGACTCTTGATGTCCCCTAGTTGTTTTTTTTTTAATCACATAAAACTTTGCTTAAGGAGCCAAATTAGAACCAGACGGTCTTCTCTTGGGTGCACATGCCACTTCCTGTACTATAATACATATAAACCTCATAGACACTAGATCACTTGATCACTTGAATCCCGTTATTCATCAATTTGCTTGAGCGGGCACCAGTAACATTTCCATTGGACCCTATCACGTGCCAATGTAGCCCAATGGCATCTGGTTGATTCAGGAATATGAAGAGCCTCAAACCGTTCCTTCAGGGCCTTGACAAGGAAGTCTGACCATCTTGTAGGGGGGCGGCCACGTGATCTTTTGACATCCCGTGGGATCCAGTCGGTAATGGCTCTAGTCCAGCGGTTGTCTCCAAATCGCATTACATGTCCAGCCCATCTGATTTCCGATGCCTTGGCAAACGAGACAGCATCCCTGATTCTGGAATAGCGACGGAGGTCAGAGTTACGGATTCCTTCTCTCACTTAAATGAGTTGTGATATTCCAAGCATAGCTCTTTCGATTCCTCTCTGGGAGACCCGAATAGCATTCTCATCCTGCTTTTGTAGGGCCCAGGTCTCTGAGGCATATGTTAATGCAGGAAGAACGGTGGAGTCAAAGAGATGTGCCCGGAGCCAGAGGTTCTTTGTCCTTTTAGCTATTTCTTCGATGCCTTTGAAGGCATTCCATGCCGCTCTCTTCCTCCTGCACAGCTCAGGTTTAAGGTCGTTCATCACGTTGATTTCTCGACCTAGGTACACATAACTGCTGCATTCACAGATGTTTGTTCCATTGAGAGTGAATGGGGCCTCTGGACTAGTTCATTTTTTATAAACATGGTTTTCTTTAGATTCAGCTGTAGACCTATCTTTCCACATTCTTGGTAGAAGTCAGCCAGCTAATGTTTGGTATTATTAGAACGATGTCATCAGCGAAGCAGAGGTGGTGTAGTTGCCGACCATCTATCTTCACTCCCATTCCTTCCCATTCTAATTGTCGCATGATGTTCTCGAGGGTGGGTCTGAAGAGTTTTGGTGAAATGGTATCACCCTGTCAAACCCCTCTTTTGACATCAATGATCACTTCTTTGTAGAATGGTGAGATCCTGGTGGTGAATCCGTAATACAGCTCACGAAGGATCTTGATGTATTGGGTTTGAACGCCCTGTTTGGCTAGGGGCTTCGATGACTGCTTCAGTCTCCACAGAATCAAAGGCTTTCTGTAAATCAATGAACGTGAGACAGAGTGGCATCTTGTACTCCACAAACTTCAATGAACTTGGTTACTGTGTGGATATGGTCGATTGTGCTGAATCCTTTCCAGAAGCCTGCTTGCTCACATCGTTGTACTTCATCTAATGTTCTGCTAATCCTGTTAAGGATGACTTGTGTAAACAGCTTGTGGATGATGGACAACAGGCAGATGGGGCATTAGTTGCCGATGTCGTGAATGTCTCCCTTCTTGAACAGTAGAACTGTCCTGCTGGTTTTCCATTGGGAGGGCACCTTGCATTCGGACAGGTAGAGTGTGAAGAGCCGAAGCTAGTGTATTGATGAGCTAATGTATTGATGAGCTAGTGTATTGATGGGAATCTCCTGGTGGACAGTTCCACAATGAAATTGACCACATCATCTTCAATTGACGATTTTTGTCTGACCGATTTTGCTGTCGTCCCCAAATTCCAAACAGGATCGGACCACCGTCTCCTTCGTGCAAAATTCTACTTCCCTACAACGGGGAGAAAAGGCTGCAAAGTTTAAGAAGAGAACGCTCAGAATGACCACCAACTGGGAACTCTTTGGCACCATTGCAGCAACATGGGAAGATACCATCATTGACTGACATCGATGAAGAATACAACCGACTGGTTCAGCACCTCCATGATTGTGCGAAGAATGCCGAGAGAGAGAAAGACACAAAAGGACGCTTTGTCTTCAGAAACTCTTGAGCTCATTTGCTAAAGTGGCAAGGCACGAGCCTCAGGAGACCAAATGCTAACGTCCAAACTTGCTAAACAGTGCAGAGAAGTGATAAAAGAAGACCTCAAAGACAGAATAGCAGAAATATTGGAAGATGCAGCAGAAGCCAGGAAAAGCATTCACACTGCCCGCCTGTCCTTCGCCAACCATAAGACCAAGATGACTGCCCTCCGACACCCTGATGGATCTATCACATCTTCCAGAAAGGCAGTGGAGAAGATTATCCAGAACTTCTACTCAAATCTCTTTGATAGCCACATCCACCTGCCCACATACCAAATTCCACAGGATGGATATGTCATTCCCAATGTTCTCCCTTCTGAAATCCGACATGCCATCTCTTGGTAAAGAAGGGAACAGCACCAGGCCCAGACAAAGTCAGACCCAAACACCTGAAGAATCTGCCATCGGTACTCATCAATACATTAGCCCTCATAGACAAAGTTTTATAAATCTTTTTGAACCTGTTTCCCTTTTATATAATGTTTATGCACTTTCCAGCTTTGTAGACTTATGTCAACCAAATGAGATAACTTCAAGCACATCCTCTACAGAGTATCTGATGATAATTTTATCACTCAGGGATTTTACCCTCTGTGCACAAAGTGATAAAAACAGAGAAAGGAAAGGGAAAGCTCAACATTTTGTTTTTCAAGCTCTGCAGAGTCCTATGCTATAGCCACTGACAATGTTCTAGAAATGTTCTATTCTTTGGCATAATATGACACCAGAGAACCAGGTAAGAGCTGTTGTTGGTCATTAAAACCAGAATAGTTCAGGGCTAAAGCGATAGTACAATGAGTATGGCAGTTGCCTTGCATGTGGCTGACCCATCTTTAGTCCCCAGTATTCCATATGGTCTCCCAAGCACTGCCCGGAGTAATTCCTGACTGCAGAATTAGGAGTAACCACTGAGTATCATTAATGTGGTTCAAAAGCGAAATAAAACAAGAACAGTTCAGTCAGAGCAATAGTCCAGCAGATAGGGGCGTTTGCCTTACACACGGCCGGCCCATGCTGGCCTGGGTTCGATTCCTGGCATCCCATATGGTCCCCCCGAGCACCACCAGCAGTAATTCCTGAGTGAAGAGCCAGGAGAAATCCCTGAGGATTGCCGGGTGTGACCCAAAAAAGCAAAAAAAAAAAAAAAACAAAACCCAAGAACAGTTCATGTGGGCTGTGCCATCTGGTCTCTGACTCTTACCATCTTTCCAAGTTTTCTTTGCTTATCAATACCATCCTCTTTCCTTATGTCTGTGAATATAAATAACATGTAAGCAAGACCTGGGGGCAGAAATATAGTGCAGGAGATAATACACTTGCAAGTTTGAATCTGTTTCATTCCCAGCACTACATATGATCCCAAGAGTAATTTGAGAATGGTGCAACAACCACCCCCTCCCCCAAAGAATAACCCTTAGAGCTAGAGAAATAGCAAAGGGATAAGGTGTTTGTTTTGCAGCTTGGCAGACCCCAGATTGATACACCGTAACTCAGATGGTCCCCTGAGCACCACCACAGGTAACTGCTGAGCACCACTGGGTATGACCCAAAAAACAAACAAAAAATAAGTAGAATTAAAAACTAAAAAGGAGACCAACTTCTAATTCATGATATAGCTAACTGCTCTATTAGGTGTGCTATAATCTTTGTTGAATTACCCTTTGTTCAAAAACCCAGGTTTTGCATTTTAAACAAAGTGTTTTTTCTCCTTCCTGTATGCCCTTTGCATACTCTTATTTTAGAGCAACTTTTTATACAGACACAGAAGACAATTAAAGCTATGCATTTGTGATGTAGGAGTTAATTAATTCTGAAATATTTACTCCTGGGCATCTGTCATATTTCCTAACTTAAAACCTCAGTTGCCCTTAGACTGATTCTAATTCCTTACGTCCCAAAATAATGGTCCCATTGCTGGACTTTAATGAACCCAGGGCAGGCTGTGACTTAGCTACCCTGGCCTCAAGGTGGGACAGACTAACTGTCATAAGCAGGATAATGAGCTAAGACCAAGGTCATGGAACAAACTCTATCCTGACCAAAGAAAGCAACTGATTTCAGACCCAGTTGGGGTTGGGATAAAACTAACCTGTCCTGAAAACTTTAGTCTGGAATATATAGCGAGATGCCCCCAGGAAAAGTCACCCTTAAACTTAATCCCAGGTTTAGGTAAATGCCTGTATCTCTTACTGTGGTTATACAAAATGACTATAAGTCACTTGATCACTTGAATCCCATTATTCATCGATTTGCTCGAGCGGGCACCAGTAACATTTCCATTGGACCCTATCACGTGCCAATGTAGCCCAATGGCATATGGTTGATTCAGGAATATGAAGAGCCTCAAACCGTTCCTTCAGGGTCTTGACAAGGAAGTCTGACCATCTTGTAGGTGGGCGGCCATGTTATCTTTTGACATCCCGTGGGATCCAGTCGGTAATGGCTCTAGTCCAGCGGTTGTCTCCAAATCGCATTACATGTCCAGCCCATCTGATTTCTGATGCCTTGGCAAACGAGACAGCGTCCCTGATTCTGGAATAGCGACGGAGGTCAGAGCTCCGATTCCTTCTCTCACTTGAGTGAGAGCGTGATATTCCAAGCATAGCTCTTTCGATTCCTTTCTGGGAGACCCAAATAGCATTCTCATCCCTGCTTTTGTAGGGCCCAGGTCTCTGAGGCGTATGTTAATGCAGGGAGAATGGTGGAGTCAAGAGATGTGCCTGGAGCCGGAGGTTCTTTGTCCTTTTAGACTATAAGTATTAAGAAGTAAATGTCATACCAGAAAGAAAGGAGAAAAATATACCCTGCTGGAATTCTGCCTCTGTCATGGGCAGGTCTATAGCCCCATGATAGACTTATATCTGGTGAGAGGTTCCCAATTGGTTGCCTCAGGAAGGTGGGGCTTTTACACCCTCTCATTGTTCTAGGGTCAAAGTCCATCACCTCTTGCATTTCCCAACCACCAACCTTTGGAAGGATTTAAAGAGCAGACTTGACTTGAGTAAAATGATAGAGCCTCAGACTATCATGAAGCTTATGGTTCTGTTCCTTTGTCCACTGGAGTGTGTTGTGTGGAAGAGCAGGTAAAGAACGGTTGTCAGCTCTTACCAAGCCAGGGGATCCTGCTGAACTCAGTATCTGCTGGGACCCTGCTGAGCCCCAACAAGTCTTGACACCACCACAGAGAGAAAATGCTTCATCAAGATACCAAGTTTTATCAGAATAACCTTGGAGATCATCTCTTTATGGTGGAAATTATAGTTAAGGAATGAAATTAGGTATAGGAAGTTGAGCTGATCATTTTGCCTGGCAGGTCAGAGATTAGTCTTTCACACCCTGGGTTAGACCTTCAGTACTCATAACTTACTATGCTATCCTTCTGTTACTATAGCTAAATCTGTGTCAGTCCTTCTTGGGGGAGAGGATTCTCAATGTGCTTCTCCCTAATTGAGCTATGTAACCCATAACCTACATGCAAAACTAATGCAACGGCTGGTTAAGCAGGAAATAGGTTGATATTATCAAACTCAGTGACCTCTAATTGTCGTACAAAAGCCCTAATTATTGTACAAAAGCCCTAATTATCATCTGGGCTAACAGGGCCAACAGTTACCTTTGGCCCACAGGGCTAACAGGTCTTAGGTGACCGAGGCTTCCTATACAATCTTGCGATAACACTGTATACCCAGAGCCCTTAGCACATCTGGCACAAGCCAAGCAGGTGTAAGTGGTTACTCATCTTTCACAAGCTCTGCTGCTCTGTTACTATGCTGGGGCAAGCCACTTCATCACTCAAAAGTCTCATCTCTGTTCTGTAAGAATAATTTTGTGCAACTCTTGTGAGAAACAGCAAATAGAAGAACCTTCAGATGCCAGATATATCCATAGTTGGACACTTTAAGGACTTCCTTTACTGTGATAATAAATAAGCAGGGACTCCAAAACTGTGTACTTTTTATTATTATTGCTGTTACTGTAGTTGTTTGGAAGGGGTGGTGTACTGGGCTAAATCCTGACTCTGTGCTCAGGGATTACTCCTAGTGGAGCTTGGACTATATGTACTGCCCAGGATTAACCTGGGTTGTTTCAGCAAGGCAAGTGCTATACTATTTCTCTGGCCTAGTATCTATTTTTTTAATAGCCACATTCTAGGCCATTAAAACTCAAATGTTTTATCTGTGCTGGGAACTAACTGGTTAGGCGCTCATTTGGATGACATGTACCCATTCTGTGTGTGATGGGAGGCTGCTAAAGCAATGGGAATTATGAGTAGTAGTTTCCAGCAGTTCCCATACGAACACTCTTCTGTATCCAGATGGGGAAGTGGCTAAGTCTCCAGGGCACCAAGGTCCGAGAGTGCCAGATAATGCAGCTTGCATGGTCCTGTACCTTAGCTACAGAAGGTGTTTATTTTTAGCTCCCCACACTATTTCACCATCTCTCTCCTTTGGAGGCCAGCAGCTTGTTCCAGAGACCTTAAACAAGCTGTGAAAAAAGAAAGGCATGAAACTGCTGAAAGCCAGGAGTCAGCGGATCAGCAAGGTGATTAGAGCAGAAGTCACCTTAGGTGTAAGAGGCAGGAGTTGGCTTCAGCAGAATGTCAAGCAAGTTGGCCAACAAACTTTAAAAGATGGCCCAGTGACATTCGCCTGGAGCTTTAAATTTAAAAAAAATGCTTGGAAAAAAATCTCAGCATTTGCAGGAAGCTCTGTAGAGAGGCTGGCACTGGATGTGTGACTTCTTATAAATAGCAGGTAGCTGGACCCCTGAGCATGGACTGCAAATGCCAAGAACAGAGGCAGGAAAAGAAACCCAGGGTCAGTGACACTCCCACTGGGCTAGCTGTTTGGTGCATGTTCCAGCTAATTCAGGTAATTTGGGGTGGCAAGAGATTCTGTGCTGGAGGTCACATCTGTGTTCATGATGGCTAGTGTCAGAAGTTGGACACTGCCCTGAGAGTCCCTGGATACCTGCAGGAGACAGCTTCAAGGTTAAGGAAAACAGCAAGGACAGACTCTATGAGCAAGTTAAGTCTCTCAGGACCAGATTATTTTTAATGAAAAGAAGAGAGGAGGTTGTGAACATTGCCTGTCTGAGTAGTGCTAAGGAGTCTGCATATTTTTGATTAGCATTATATAGTGGTGACATCAGCATTTCTTCAGGACTCAAGTCAATCTGGTTGAATCTGTTGACCGTGGCAGTCACCCCAAGTCTTGACTCCAAGGGCCGTCAGTGCAAAAGAGACAAACAAGATGCAAGACAATAAAGGCAGAGACCATTAGAATAAACTACAGCTCTCAGACATGCCAGGACAAGAATGGTCAGCAGGTTTTTACCTGGTTTCTATGCTTGCTGTAGCCACAAAGAACATCATTTGCCTTTCCAGGAAGTGAAGGAAGGTAATGTGGGGGGAAAAGGGGGTGAATTTCTTTTTTCACAAAACATTAGAATCCCATGATGATCATTGAGAGGAGTTCAGAGTACTAGAAGAAAATAGGAGAGTGGGATTTGGGTTGCTCATGAGTGATCAAAATACCACACTAAGGATGAAGCTGCAAAATGGAACATGGACATCTGAAAATGCCGAAGAGTTTTCCTTTTGAGCTTCTTGTATTCACTATTCTATTACAGCTTCTCTGGCAGTGAGGGGTACATTGAAAATGGAATGATTTTCCCAGAGTATGGAACAGTACGCCAGGATGCATGCAGGCAGATCTCTTAGCTGTTAACTTTGTGTTTGCAATGTAGTGGAAGTCATGTAATTCAGCATCAAGTATTTTGAAAATTGTGAAGTTTGAGACAAACATAGCTATTGGAATGAGGATAAATCTGGACTCAAACCCAGCTCCCTATTTACTCACTGAAAGACCTTAACAAAGCTGCTTAGCCACTGAATCTCAGTTTCTGAATCTGTTGTATCTGGGAAGCAATAGCAGCTTTGAAAATAAGAAAAGATTATTGTAAACACTTGGTAAAATATCTGGCCAGATGTGAAAATTAATTTAATTCTATTTACCAGTTCATGCCTTTAATAATAAACACTAACGATTGATTTTGTTTTTGTTTGTTTGGAGGCCACACTTAGTGGTTCTAAGGAAATAATTCAATGCAAGAGATTGAACCAGGGTTGGCCATATGCAAAGCAACTGCCTTAACAGCAATACTATTTCTCTGACTCCATCCAACAATTAAAACCCAATAGAAATTTTGAGAATCAGAATCTGCTGATGAGTGGAAACAGGGTCAGAACATATGCTTTAAAAAATTGCATGTAAACTATGTCACCAGTATTTTAGTGGAAACTATAGATAATACTTTAGAACAATATGTTTAAAGCATTATGTCTTAAATATTTACAAGTCTGTTGGTTACATAACAAAGGAAAAATATAATGATTTCTGGGCTACCAATAAAGTATATGCTTATGTATACATGTTTTACCTACTATAGGTGTATGCTTTTCAGTCAAATTGAAATTGAGATAGCAAATAATGACTTGATGAAACCACAGGTAGAAAGACTATTTCTACTTATGAGAAATGAGACTTGGAAGGAAGAAAGAAGGTGGAAAGGGGCAAAAGGACAGGGAAGAATAGCGACTATCCTCTAGAGGGCATCTGTAGGTCAGCAGCCAAAATAAAAGTGGAAATGGGTGTTGGAGGAAGCCAAGCATTCTGCTCAGTCCTTCAGATGATGATCCTCTGCAGAGTGGGAGTCACTAGTGCTATTGAACAAAGAGCCAATGTAGGTAATCAAACAGTATCCATCTGCTCAAGCTGGAAACAGAGAACTTGGGGAATACACAGTCTATTAAATATAAATAACCCATATCATCATAAATATTTTATATGGCTACAAACTGAGAGGGTGCCATATTTTATATGTTCGCTGTAAATCTAAATATTTTATCATTGCTAATTTTCCATTTCCCTTAGCTAAAGGAGTCATTTGTTGACATTGATGGTCTTTGGTTGTATTATCAGAGATCATTCCTGTCAACAATTGACCTGATCTTATGTCCAAAGATAATAATTGCTACTTTATGTCTCACTGGAAATATAAGGATGTGTTTGATTTTAAGTGATTCTGGGATTTGTACAACTTTGTGCATCTATTAAAGAAAGGGTTCTCAGGAGTTGAAACATATGAAAACTAAGAGTACTCAGCTTCCATATTTTATCCAAATAGATCAGAGGCAGTAAGGTTCTTTTTGTTGTTGCTTTTTTTTTTTTTTGCAGTTCCAAAAGGCTTTTAATAGTACAAAGCTCTTCCACAGCACCCCAATATAATAGAACAACTCTAGCTCTGGTCCGACTTAGACCAACAAAGAGCCTAAGTCTCCACCAAGAGAGAGGATCTCACCCGAGATGAGTTCTTTTTTTTTTTGTTGCTTTTTAATTTTGAGCCACACCTGGCAGTGTTCAGAGCTTCCCTAACTCTGAACTTAGGGATCACTCCTGGCTGGATGTAAGGGCCATATTTGGTGCTGGAGATCAAACCCGGGTAGGTCTCATGCAGACAAAGTAAGATTCTTAATATAGGCCTTAAAGTAACATGTTAATCTAAGTGGATGCACAAAATGCAGGCTATTCATGCAATGAAATGTTATCTCATTTAAAAAAGATGATAATAAGATATGGTACAATGTAGATATATATTGAAAGTATTATGCTAAATCTAAAAGCTGGACAGAAAACTAAAAATGGGTTGCATTTAGGTAGCATATTAAGAGGAAGTGTATCCAAAGAGAGTGAAAGTAAATGAGTGGCTAAATTAGTGGATTAGTGGTTGCCTAAGGCTTCACATACAAAGGAGTTATATTGCCAATTGGCACTGAGTTTTGGGGTAGTAGGAATATTCTCAAATTAGATTGTGATGGCTGCTCAACTGTGACTAGAATAAGATTATTTACTTGTGTACTATAGATGAATTTCATGGTATATTCATAAGTCATATCTTAATTAAGTTGCTAAAATGCAAAGAGAAGTGAGTATGACTTTTCCTAAATGATGCCAGAAGACTTCTTTGGAAAAAAGACAGGGACAGAAATTTTGTAATTTTCCAGAAGGATCATAGAATAGGACACAGAGCCAGAGAGACTTAACCATGGACACTGTTTATCCTGGTCCCTGACTGGCAAATATGTGAGCTGTTTCCCTCAAGTATGGCCAGTTGGTATTTACACATGGTTCATAAATGTATTGAGACAGATTTTCCTGCTCCAGAGAGAAGGAGCCAAATGAATGTGACCAGTCCTCACAGGACAGTCAGAGAATCATGAGCAGTATCAAAAGGAAAGGAAAAGCAGGTCAGGAGTGACAGTCTCAAGACAAGAGGGATGAAGCAAGAGTCAAAAGCCCAAATGGAGTACAAGGCAGAGACAGCTGTGTTACAAGCAGCGTTCTTGTCCTGGTTTGCAGCAGAGGGCAGCGAGGGTATGGACTCATTGCAGAACTCAATAAAGGACACCACAAGCTGCCTCCTCCTGACAGCGTGACATCCTGCCAGAAGCAGAAATCCAGTTTATTATTCAAAAATGTGATTGGGAACCACACTTGGGTATTTTCCCCCATCTGTCTAATTAAATGGTAAGTCCCAAAAGGCAGAAAGCAGCATGAGCTAGGGCTCATGCTCTCGGCATAGATTTTGGTGCTGGATAAATATTGAACAAGAGTAATAAAAGACTCGCATTTTCCACAGGCCTTTTGTAGGTGAAGTGAAAAAGAAACCCTTTGAATCAAGTTGCAGGAATTCCTTCTGGTTTTCATAGTTCTCAGTGAGAGGCTTACTCCCCATTGTCAATCACATTCTTCAAACTCAGTAAACCAAGCTGACTATGGGTGATAAACGCAGTATTTCCTGCTGGAGTGATAACTAGTTCTTGTAGCAACTGAGTAGTCAGTTCATTATGTTAGTTCAGTGCCTGGAGTGGAGAGGCCTAATGAAACTGTTTGAAATGGTAGAAATGCCCTATCGTATAGAGCAAGGGTGCGGAACATTTCCCACTATCAAGTTCTTTTTGCCCTCCAAAAGC
Organism: Cryptotis parvus; assembly: GCA_021461705.1. Taxonomy (NCBI): domain Eukaryota; kingdom Metazoa; phylum Chordata; class Mammalia; order Eulipotyphla; family Soricidae; genus Cryptotis; species Cryptotis parvus. Next base: position 18,246 of record JAJIBD010022498.1, read on the forward strand.
AATGGAGGAGAGCAGATCAGAAATATCTTGGAATACTTACATGGTTGATTTTTAATTAGTTGTGGGTTTTGTGTATTCCAAAATGTTTTTTACTGTTGCCATATTTTAAAAATCTTTTTCTTTTCCTGACCCTTTACCAGTGTACATTTCCCACCACCAGAGTTCCCTCCCTCCAACACCACCTACCACCAGAAGCCTGCCTCTATGACATGTGCTTTTCTTCCCTTTCTCTTTCTCTCTCTCTCACTCTCTCTTTCTTGCTCTCACTCTTACTTTTCCTTTCTGAGCATTATGGTGTGCCAAACAGATACTGAAAGGTTATCATGTATATCCCTTCACCTGTTTACCTACTTTCCACACTCAGTTCTTGTCCATAGTGATAATTTACAACAATCATTGTCATACCTCACTCATCCCCCCAACACACACACACACACACACACACTTGTGGCAAGCTTCCAAGAGTGGAACAGTCCTCTTGGCCCTTGTTTATACTGCTGCTATATTTTACTATATTTGGGGTGAACCCCACCTTCAGTTATGCTACCCCATATTTGGGGAGCCACATTTTTAAAAGCCATAATCTAGAAGATTCTTGTTGCTGATGACCACCATATAGGACTTTGCTCTTCTAGAGATTCTTAACTGGGGAAGGTGTCATGACATTTTCATAAACTGCACTAAAGCTAACTTGTATACATGAGTGGAAACCTCATGATTACATAGGTAATCATGATTATTTCTATCAATAGTTATTTACTTTGGGCTTTCTGAGAGTTTAAACTACTATAGACTCTGAAGATGCCAAAATTATGGGGGGTTGGTTCTCTTAAAGAGCCTATAATTCAGTGTATATAAACAAATAAATGAACAATCATAAGTAATAATTAGTACCTTAAAGAATCACCCATAATAGTGAGACTGGCATTTTTGGACAGAGAAATGGGGTAGGGGGATTTTTGCACACTTAACTCAAAATAACAGTAACAGGAAAAGACTGTTCCAGGCAGAAGTATGTCTGACAAATAAAACCAAAGGAATAAGAGTTTGATCTGTTTAAGGAAATAAATGAAGGCCAATAGATCTGGATCAGAAGAGTGATAAAGAAAGAGGGGCAGGTAGGTACTATAGGCTGAAGTCAAAGCTAATGTCTCCAGATTGTTGAAATCCACAGGAAAATCTTGAAAGAATTTCTTGTAGTGGAAAAGCCTAATGGAATGTGTGGAATAGTAGACATGTCCTATCCTACAGAACAAGACTGCTGAAACGTTTTCCTTTAGCAGGTTCTTTTGCCCTCCAAAGACAGTGCAGGCAAGAAGAAAGCAAACATTTACTTTCATATTAAAGGGGATAGTGACTTGAAAGGTAGCAAGACAGTGGAAAAATCTTTTCATCCTGTGTTCTTGCTCTTTCTCTGTGCTATATGGAGCATTTACCATATGCCAGGCTAGTTCTATCAAGCCCTTTCATGCTTTATCTAACAAAGCACATTGAGATAGACTTTATGTTTGGTTTGGTTTGGTTTGGTTTGGTTTGGTTTGGTTTGGTTTGGTTTGGCTTGGTTTGGTTTGCTTTGGGGACAGCACTTACTTATGGCTCTGAAGTTGGGTCATTTCTGGTGGAGCTCAGAGGACCATATGGAGTGCTTGGGATTGAATTCAGGTAGGCTATATGCAATACAAGAACTCTAAACTCTGTACTATTGCTCTGTCACCAGGCCTCATCCTTTATATCATCAACTGACAGTGTTGAGGCATGAAAAGAAAACCATTTTGCTTAGGGTAGCTGTTGACTAGAAAAACACATGATGGCAAACTGTTATCAATTCAGTTGTGATTTTTGGATAAATCTTCCTTTCATATATTGTAACAAAATCTATCATCTTGGAAAATTAGTTACCATGTCACTCATTTAATAGTTAAACATCATTTAGATGTCATGAATTCAAGTCCCTCTTACAATTATCATTGTTCCTCTGATGTGTCCTTGAGTCATGATTGATATTTGAGAAAAGGTGGAATGCTTCTTCTGAATGAGAACATTCAAGGTTAAAGAGGGCAACTGATTTGACCAATGGCAAAAGAGCCTGCTGGGGGCTGAGAAGAGACACTGACCTTGCCCTTCCTTTCTGCTGCCCATCTTTCTATTGAAATATTTGACCATAGAGTTTTGTTTGTCTCCTTGTGAGATAAATGGGCTATCTGCTTGAGAAACCGAAAATATGAAAGAGATTAAATTAGGATCCTTCAGAGAACTGTACATTGTATTTGTATGAGTTGCCTGGGTAGTTCTGTAGAGGTGAATTTTTAAAACGCCATTTGTACTGAAAACTGTAGTGGTTGATTTTTGGATGTCTGACCTGAGTGAATGTTTAGGAATTAAGTCAGGAATTAAGTTTAGGATTAAGTTTAGGAATTAAGTTCTTGGATATGAACTGGTTAAGTCTTGGTCTGTGAAGTGAGTTTTAGGCTAGTTGTGAGTGTGTGAAATTGGTGTGAAATTGAGTTGCACTTTTTCATACCTGCAACAGCCAAGTTGAATGCTTTTAGAAAATAGTGGTAGAGAGTAGCTCTGCATGTGGGAGACTTTGGATTTGATCGCTGGTACTACAGTCCCTTACCCTCAACTACTACCACTGAGTGAAAACTATGATACTCAAGCACCATTGAGTATGACCCCTTGATCACCACCAAATACACATGCAAAAAGAAGAGAAAACTGGAGGAAAGAAGAAATTAAAGGAGGGGTAAGGGTAGCTAAGGAAGGAGAGGATGGTGGGTAAGTGGAAGAATGACAGAGAGAAGGAAGGAAGGAAGGAAGGAAGGAAGGAAGGAAGGAAGGAAGGAAGGAAGGAAGGAAGGAAGGAAGGAAGGAAGGAAGGAAGGAAGGAAGGAAGGAAGGAAGGAAGGAAGGAAGGAAGGAAGGAAGGAAGGAAAATGAAGGAAGGAAGGAAGGAAGGGAGGGAGGAGGGAGGGAGGGTGGGTGGGAGGGAGGGAGGAAGGAATGAAAGGAAGAAAGGGAGGAGGGAGGGAGGGTGGGAGGGAGGGAGGAGAGGAGAGGAGAGGGAGGAACGGAGGAGGAGGAATGGAGGGAAGGAGGAGGAGGGAAGAAGGAAGGGAGAGGGGAGGAGGAAGGAAGGAAGGAAGGGAGGGGGAAGGAAGGAGGAAGGGAGTTAGGGAGGAGGAGGGGAGGGAGGAGGAAGGAACATAGGGAGGGAGGGAGGAAGGAATGTAGGGAGGGGAGGGGAGGGAGGAAGGGGAAGGAGGGAGGGAGGGGAAGAAGGAACGTAGGGAGGGGAGGAAGGAACATAGAGAGAGGGGAGGGAAGGAAGGAGGAGGGAGGGAGGAAGGGAGGGAGGGAGGAGGAGAGGAAAGGAAGGGAGGAGGGAGGAGGGAGAAAGGGAGGGAGGGAGGGGAGGGAAGGGAGGGAGTGAGGGAGAAAGAAGGGGAGGGAGGGAGGAGAGGGAGGGAGTGAGGGAGAGAGGGAGGGAGGGAGGGAGGAAGGAAGGGGGAGGGAGGGAGGAGGGAGGAGGGAGGAAGGGAAGGAGGAAGAAGGAAGGAAAAAAGGAAGAAAGGGAGGGGGGGGAGGAGGAGGAAAGAAGGGAAAGGAGAGAAGAAGGAACATGAGAACTGCTTTGGGCAGTGAATGAATTTTTTTGTCTCCTGTCTATGCCACTCATGAGTTTAGAATTTTTTGTTAAAAAAGGAAACAAAGGTCATGTAAATGGCGAGCAGTGTATTATGATAATTAGGGTTAACCCTGATATTCATTTAGAAATTTAAGCTGAAAAACTAAAGAGTTTCATTTTAATTTTTCTATCCTCACATTTACCTTCGGACCTGCAATTTAGTTATATGTACTTGAATACACAGCTAAGTATTGAAGAAGCATTAAGGAAGTAAAATTTTCTTAATAAAACTTGATTTCACAAACATCACTGACCAGAAACATAAGGGGAAACTAATTCAATTACTTTTAGTGGAATTTAACCTATAATCATCACCCAGGCATATGGGAACCTCAGACAAAAAGAAAGAACTTTGAAAAATTGATTGTGTTACCCCTGCAAAGAGCAAACTGGAAGCTGGCCTTGTATATACAAGGTTTCTCTGGAGGGTCAGAAATCTGTTTCTGTCAACACAGGAAAAATCATCACGGAGCACAGAGAGAAATGGAAATCAAAGTGAAAGTTAAATACTTTTCTCAGATGACCTGGTGTAATGATTAAAATGCTGAATTGCTTTTTTTTAAAAGGTTTTTCTACCAGAAGAAAGTCACAATCTTCCCTGCCCACCCCAACTGCTTCCTTCTTTCCAAATGTGTGTGAGAGAAAATAAAATGGAATATATATTTATATACTTTTTATCTTATGAGAACTGGTAAACAATTTGATCTCTTTTATCTGAAAGTTTTGCCAATGTTTTCATCAGTTCCTGCGGAGATAGCTGTGATTCCATTTTTCCTTTGAACAAAGAATAAATTGGGTTTCTTTGCAGGGAAAAATAGACGGCTTGCTAAAAGCACTGACTTCAAAATAGTGCTTATCTTACATTAGGATAGAGCATATTGAAAAGTAATGTCCGATGCTGCCTGGGCTAAGAAGCCCACTCGGCTTACATCAAGTTGCCAGAATCTTTTTGGAAACAGCCTTCAAGAAGTGCTCAGCTAGAGATACCAGATACTGTTGGTATTTCCTTTTGATTCTGTTTGGTATTCATTGATTTATTTCTCCTGTTTAACATTTTAAAATTCATTATTCTATGGGAAAGGCAGATTGCTCGAAAACATCTTATGTATATGCATATACTTGACATTCCTAAAAAATATTAATGAAACACTCTATGCTCAAAATAAACAGGCTGTCTTTTCTCTTTTCCGACTGAGCAATATTTATGAACCTCTAGGATCAGATTGCTAATAGATTTTCCACCCTCAGTACACTGGTCCTGGCCATGGCCTTGTAATTGCTTTGAAAGAAATCTGCCCCTGCCTTCCAAAGTTCCAGCCGAACCAACTGGGTGCAGAAGTCACTGGCCACCTTCTCCGTGTGACCCTCAAGCTGAAGGACATAACTTCTTCAGAATTAAACTGAGGCAGTTCTTCATTTCCATGTTTTTTTCTCTAGTTGACAAGTTTGCTCACTTGGTTCAATAGCAATAATTTGCTCCTTGAACATAGTCCCAATTATTTGTTGTTTAAGCCAATAAGTAGACACATTATTGACATCCATAAATAGCTTTTGAGGTATTTATGAAATAAAAACCTGCTATTTTGTTAGCATCCAAAAAGGACACATTGGTGGACACATTAATATTTCTCTTTGGGCATAATTTTAATATCATAAATAATTTTATTTTTTTCTGGGCTGTGTCTCTCTTAGTTAGAGTCCACATAGAGTGACAACAAAACCTTGTGCTTCACAGTCCTGACTACGAGCAGACAGACATGAGGTTCCAAAAAACAAGGTTTTTTCACTACTATAGGTTTTATAGGATCTATACTTCCAAAACAGCTGCATTCTTGTCAAGCTGATTCTAGTTTAGCTGTGTGAACTACAAGATCAAGACACTAATTTCTTTGTCTTTTATACTCCTCTCCTAAGTCTCCCTTGAAAAATTCACTTGCTCCCCCATGTTGTATAAGGAAGTCAGAAGATGATGGAGAAATCAAGTAATTCATCCCACTAGCCAAGAGGCCTCTGAAGGGATACACGTAGATTTGGTTACAGAGCCTCTAAAGGGTGTCCCCTGTCACAATTCTAAGCTGCCAAGCTTGTTCTCAGCAGCTACAGCTAAGGTGTGTCCAAAGTGAGAAATTTCAAGGACTGTTGACTTTTATTGCTTCCCAAGTGGATCAGTACAAGAACATTTGACATTGGAGTTTTGGAATCAAAGATGCACTGAAGAAATTTTCAGCACTGTAAGGTTCTCCAAATACTTACCCCTTACATTCAGGGTGAGTCTGAGATTGCAAATATCTTACCCCCAGCAGCAAGGTATTGTGCTGGTTTAAGGATTCACGTTCTTTCCTTTTCTTTTTCTCCACTTAGCAAGATATTTTCCTTGATTTCTGCTTTCAATTTTGGCCATTAATGAAAAAAATAAAAAAATAATGTTCATGGACATCTTTGATGGAAACAGAAGCCAGATCTGTTGATGTCAAAGGAGGGGCTGGGAGATGGTGCAGGGGGGCAAAGTGCAAGGCCTGTGCTGACCCTGGGTTCATCCCTGGAACCTCGTGTTTCCCCTAAGGATGCAGCTGCACCCCACCAGGAGTGACCAAAGGAATCTCTGTTCATCCGGGACTGAAAGGCATAGAAAACAATTTAATTCAAATATAAAGACATGTATTTGTTAGTACTTACATCAATGTTTAAGCAGGCAGACATGGAATACAAAAGTGTTTACTTTGTTATAGTTTTTGAGGGGAAAAAGAGAGAGGCATATTTATGACCAGAAAGGCTCTCTATGCTAATTTGCCTGTGTTTGGAGTCCTAAGAATTCTAAACTAACCTTTGGCCTTGACAGGTTGATGGAATGAAATTGCAAAGTAGGAAAATGCATATGTTTTGCACAAGTCCTAGTAAGATCACCCAAAGGCATTATTTCCTGACTCACCGGCTACTTCTCTGTTCCAAGCACCATCAACGTTTTCAGGACTGGGTCTTATTCCCTCTCCCCATCCACACCATGAAGACGAAGCTGATCATTGTCCTGGAGGTTGAGGGCTGGGATGTAGCTCAATGGTTGAGCACTTGCCTCGCCTTGCGTGTGTGACCTTTGGGTTCCAACTCTGGCACTGCAAATGAAATGGAAATTAAGAGGGAAAAAGAAGGAATGAAAGAAGTAAAGGCTGAATGGACTTAGTCTTAAGATTCAGAGCTGGTAAGAGGTAAGTTAGATTTGAGCTATGGTCAGTCTGTTCCTGAAGCCTGGCACTTACGCTCTGTGACAATAGGCGTGGGCACTACACACCAGGCCAAAACCCACCTCTTCTGTCACTTTGATTTTGATGAAATTTTTGTTGCAGTTGTGGGGCAGGGTTTGGGGAGGGTGCATTTTCTTTCCTCTATGGACCTCATTTTCCTCTACTGCAATGGAACCAACATCACTGAGTATTGTGATGATGGAAGACAATGGAGTAAGTAGCTGAAAATACTGCCTGGCAAGAGCTGGCAGTCGGCAAAAGCGGTGATTGGTGTCACTAGCTCTCAAGAAATGATGCCTAGTAACTCTTCAACAGGTAAACGTCAGACATGAGGGAGTTAAAAACAATGGTGCCTCCCATTCAATTTTTATTTATTCTTCCATTCAGGAACACATATTAAAATTTATTTGTAATGTTGGACATTTTCTTCAGTCTTCTTTGTGTGGCTTTAACAAAACCAGAGCCACCTTGAAATCATACTGTGCACTGGGGACAGTTTCTGGGGCACCTTCTGGGCATTCACTATCTAACTTTTAACATTGCCTGCTGGACTGGAGGATGGACTGAATACCTGCCCTGTCCTGTCAGGATGAAATCTAGTCTAGCAGAGAATGCATAGCACTGCCAAAGGGAGAACAGAGAGCTCTGGGTGAACAGGAGAGGGGGTATGGTTTCAAGGTATGCAAGACCTTACCTCAGAGGCAGCTTGCAGGAGTGTTGGGTTTGGAGGAGGCCTAGCAGGCCTGGGGGTCAGTGAGAAAGCCAGCATGGCAGAAGCATCAGGTGCAAGGCAGCTTGGGGGGTGGCGTGTCCATTTACCCTTTGGAATACAATCTTCTCGTTGGCATGGCAACTGCTGCAAAATAAATTCAAGGTGGTACTTCAAATGATGCCTCAGAGACTGTCCAAGAGTCATTTAAATTGCTTGTTTGTTATGTATAAGAATTTGCTTAACCTCCAACCTGCAATTGCAGCTCAGCAATCTCCTTTTTATTGCACTGATATTGTTTCTTGGGTCATTATCTTCCTGAAATCTTTTTCTCCCTTTTTTTGCTTTTTATTCCACCCATTTATAAAATATGCCCAGATATTTTGTTGGTTTTTCCAGCACCCTCACATCTGCTAGATTCTGCTCTTTTTCCCTGATAAAAAATGCTGCCAGAATGGTGTTTGCAAGATCTTTTCTTATCCCTGGGCCTGGCCCAAAGCTTTTTGTCTGTTGCAATGCACTCTGCCTTCTGTGCTCCCTCCCTCTGTGGGGTTTGTTGAATAGACTGGAATTTGGGTTCCTGCTAGGAGCACAGAGAGTGTTTTTTAATCATGGAGGAAGAGTTGTTTCTGACACTGTGAAATCTCCTGGTTCAATACTGCCTGCCCTTCAAACCAGTGCTACACAGTTGTCCCTGACTTGGCTTGAAAGCAAGACCAGAAAGAACTGGCGAGAACTGACTTGAAAAGCAAGAGCATAAAAAAATTAATGGGATCCAACCAATGATTAATGGGCCCCTTTTCATTTGGGATCCTCAGGTCAACAAAAGTATTTGGCTTTGACTCATCAAAGTTAATACTTTGAATATTCATCAAGTATTCAGTCATAGACTCATCAAACCAAATAAATGTCTAAACATCTTCTTTTTGCTATACCAATGTGTGTGTGTGTGTGTGTTGTGTATATTGCAAAGGATGGAGTCAAACTGATAAAGAAGTGAGGAGGTTGAGGTTAAATGGACCCAGTGTGACTTCAGCTAGTGTTGAGTTGATCTGTCCACATTTCTAGGTGAAAGCGTAATATGAAGTCCTTAGGCAAAAAAGGAACCTCTCACATATGGACTCTTTAGGGATTCAATTCACACTTTTCTCTACTTTCTTTCTCGCCATCTATTTTGAACTTGAGGGCAAAAGTGTTTCCCTGTGCTGCTCACTTTCTTAGCTCTGAGATAATAAAGAGAGAGAATGACGGGACTTAAATGTCAAGATTTGTAAAATTTGGAAACCTGTCCCCACAAGGTTTGAAGTTTGAGTGATAGTTTAACTTAGGTTTTTTGACATGATAGGAAAGAGGCCCAAGCAAAAATTACTCATAGCAAACCATTCTTTCCAGGAATTATTCTGAGGACTACATGCTATTGATTTATTTAATTTTCTCAATGACTTGACAAGGTAATAACAGCATTTCTATTGTTGTTACTATGTCTCTTATGTCAATAAGGAAACTGACATCTATGACCTAAAAAACATACTCAACTCCTTCTAGCTCATAAGGAGAAGTGCTAGGATTTAATTCTTTGTTGCAACAGTCAGTGGTTTGCAAAAAGGAAACTTTTTTGCCTTCGTGAGCAATCTGGAAATATTTCCATGTCTGAAATTTTTTGAGCTCAGAGGAGAGTTGGATGACACCAACTCTGACTCTGTGATTATTCCTGGCTCTGAGCTAAGGGATCACTCCTGGTAGTCCTCATAGAACCATATGCTGTGCCAGAGATTAAATTGTTGTGTGAGGCTAGCACCTCACTCCGTGCATTATTATCTCTGGCCCCTGGAACATTTTTAACTGTTATATGTTGTGAATAACATATATAGTCCTCTAGTAGAAAAAAGGTGAGGACTAATGGTAAATACCTTCCCCCAAAACAAAAAAATTATAACAACAAAATTCCCCAATAACTCTAGCGATGAATCAATTCAAAAATGTTTCAGCTACTGCACCAGCAGTATTTTAGATATTATCAATTGACCACCCAGCTCCTTGCAGAGCCCACACTCACCTAGATGAAATATTTTCTATTAACAACTGCTCTTCATTCCTGTCTTTGAAAAGGTGTCATTTACTTGATCTGATTTCTTCCATGCTCATCAGTTTCTTAGTTCAGTTGCTATATCTCTCCAAGGGACATGTGTTAACTAGCTTATCAGTCTCCACACCAACTGCTCCTGAGCCCCACACACTAGGACCAATACTGTTACAGCTTGCTCTTAAAAGTTATCCTTATTGTTCTGAGTAAGGTCCAGTTTTGTTTATTTAACCATATCTAGAAGTGCTCAGGGATTACTCCTGGCTCTTTGCTCAGGGCTCAGTCCTCGTGGGATTCAGGGGACCATTTGTGGTGGTGTCAGGATTGTACCTGTGTTGGCCACATGCAAGGCAGGCACCTTTCCAGCTGTGCTATCTCTCTGCCCTAATAAAGTTTAGTTTTAAAAGCCATATTCCAGGATTCCCTAAACCCTTGGCTCTGTCTATCTCAATATGAGTATAAGTTTCAAGGAAGCTATAGCTCTTTATTTCTTTTCTTCCCTTTTCCATTTTGCTGGAGGGCTGTAGGCTGCACCTCTACCAGGTGAGTTGATTATATTGTCCACACAGATGTTAATCAAATATGTCTGCTTCCTGCTAGGGAGGAAATCATAAAGAGAGAAGGTATAAGAATGAAATGAAGGCAACATCACAAGAAAAATGTCTATATAGATCATAAACACACAAGTGAAGGGGCAGTGCCTGCTATTATAGGGTCTAGGGAGACTGACAGTCCAGGTGGATGGGACAGTGCAGTACTTGCTTAGCCTTGGTGATTGTCTTCAGGAAATTATTTTTACTTTCAGGAAATGTATGATGCTTTTATAACATCTAAAAATTAATCTTCAAAAAAAAATAAAAAAAAATAAAAATTAATCTTCATAGTCAATTTGTTATTATTAAATGTCCTTTGTTTTTTCCAAATGACCCCACATAGGCGGAAAAAAAAACCAATCTAAAGACAGGAGCCAGAACTTAGGCTCTCAATCTGTGGTGCTGTGCTGGAACCACACTTTATTTAAAGATGTTTAAGGAGACTCTTCTACATTCCCTAGTGCCTCATGTTTCACAAAGTTCAATTTGGGCAGATCTCAGTGTGAATGGAAATTGGGAGTGTAGTAGGCAATGGTAAACTGGAATCTCTGTGGCCCTACTAGAGAGGACTACTTGTTCTCTGAGAGAATAAAGAAAAAAAAGAAATGAAACTAGAGATAAGATTGTGTCTCTTAGGACCAAGAGAGTGGGTAGGGCACTTGGATCCGAGTAGGATCCCTGGCATCCCTTATGGCATCCCTTATGGCATCAGCCATAAGTACCGCCAGGAATAATTCCTCAGTGCAGAGCTAGTAGTGACCCCTGAGTATTAACAGGTGTGGCCCAAAAACAAAAAGAAAAAGAAAGGGACTAGGTCTCTTAAGCAAAATAGTATAGCACATTGTGATAAAATTGTATTTAAGCATAATTATGCTTTCATTTTATTAGGAATTCAGAAGTAGAGACTTTGAGTTGCCTTCTGATGTTCCTCATATTTGTTCTCCTCTCTCCTGATTGTTTTGAGAGTCTTACTCTCACTCTCTTAAACATACTCATTGAGAACCCATTATGAATTAGTGAGATTTGAGTATTAACTTGTCCAAGTAACTCCCCAGAGTCTGTTCTAGAAAAGGTCTTGGCTTCCTTCTATTAATTTAATCTTGGCTTCCTTCTATTATTTATTAAGCAGTTTGGCCACTGCTTATTGCTTTAGTGTCGCCATCTCAGATACAACTCTCATGGCCCCATCCCACTTTGTGCCATTAAGAGTCTGATCCTTCTTTGTCCAAGATCTTGGGGAGACAAATTTTCTTTCAAAAATTTTTCATTAGTTGGTTGCAATGATGAGGGTCTAAACTTCAAATTATGACTCCACCCACAACTAGGAAGAATAGAACTGGACCTGAGATTCTGACCTGCTGTGTACTATTTGCTTTCTCCTGACCCTCAGTGACACTATAGAGAAAGCTGGTGCTACCCTAACTTTGCCATTTACAAAGGCGCAGTGCTAAGTGATCACAATCCTCTTACTGGACTCTAACCTCTGACTTGTAGCTTTGCTTACTGCTTCAGAATTCAATGGGATGTGAGAAGCTATGAGTGAATAAATTACATGTGGTCTGCAAGTGTTGATAGAGTGTGAAATAAAGAGAGAGAAACTGAGCAGGAATCAATTGTCAAGAGAGGCCACCTTACTGAGGAACATGTCAAGTGAGATCAGAATTAATTTAAGTAGTACCTGGGGTTGGAAACTACAGGAAAAGGGAATAGTTTCCCTGTAAGCTCATTTGGGAGATCATGTACATCACATGTTTTCTGCAGTGAATGAGGACTATGTGTAGTTTGTGATTACTTTGAGCACAGATTGTGAGCAAGATGCTGGTGCTACAACCTTGATAAGCACAGTGCTGCCCCCGGGGAGTTAGGAATTGAGATGCTGGCAAGGGAGATGGAGCCAGAGGGCACAGGAAAATGAGGGGTGAAGAGTCAAGAAACTCACTAGCGCTAGGACCGGTATTATGAATACTTGGTAACAAGGAATACCAGAGAAAGAATTCCCAGGAGATAAAAACCTTTCATTTAGCCTAATCGTTCTAACTCACAATTCAATATGTTCTCAAAAACAATAATAAATACTGTTTCTTGCTTATGATAAAGCTAAAGATTTTTTTAAAAACTTAAGTCCTTTATTGCAGACTTTATGTTTAATTTCATAGCATATTGCAGGCCTTGAATAATGTCATTTCATTTAGTGTTGTTTATTATAATAAAAAGTCCTAGACAACATTGAATGTAACATTATTTGGGAGCTTCAAATGCAATGACATATAAATATAACATTCATTTGAAGCTACAGTTTCCAAGAACCCACAGGCAGTGTTAAGTGAGGACTGAGTCTATACTAATGAAGTTCATCTTTTTAATAAACAAAATGAAAGTTAAAAATAAGGGAAACATTTTTTCTCTTCTAATTACTTTATTTTTTTTTACAATTAAAAAGTTCATGTTTGGGTTTTGGTCATACAGTGTTCCAGCACCCGTCCCCCCACCAGTGCCCATCTCCCACCACCAACATCCCCGGTTCCCCTCCCCACTTCCCCAGCCCACCTCCATGGCAGGTTCTTTATTTCTTTCCCTTTCTCTTTCTCTTTTTCCTTCCCCCCAGACTATGGATTACAGAACATACATTAAAAGGTTGTCATGTGTATCCCCCTGCCTCTATTTAATGCTCAGTTCCAGGTTGGCACTAGTACCCTCGACAATTATTAGCACCCTGTTCCATTTTCTGTCTTACCTAAACTCTGACTCCCACACGTTTGGGATAATTTCCACCTTTGACAAGACCTCCTGATATATGTTTCACTTGACCTTGGATATTGGTATCATAATATGTACATATATATTTATGCCATGCAAATAAATGCAGTCATTCTGTATCTGTCTCTCTCCTTCTGGCTAATTTCACTCAACATAATCTTCTCCATGTCCATCCATTTATAGGCAAAATTTTATAACTTCATTTTTCCTAACAGCTGCATAGTATTCCATTGTGTAGATGTACCAAAGCTTCTTTATCCAGTCATCGATTTTCGGGCACTCTGGTTGCTTCCAGATTCTGGCTATTGTGAATAATGCTGCTATGAACATAAAAGTAGGGATGGTGTTTCCGCTGTGTATTTTTGGTTTCCCAGAGTAGATTCCCAGGAGTGGTATGGCTGGGTCAAATGGGAGTTCAATTTCTAGTCTTTGGAGGAAAGTCCATATTGTTTTCCAGAAAGGCTGTACCAGCCGGCATTCCCACCAACAATGGATGAGTGTCCCCCTTTCCCCACATCCACGCCAGCACTTGTTGTTCTTGCTCTTTTGAATATGTGCCAGTCTCTGTGGTGTAAAGTGGTATCTCATTGTTGCTTTGATTTGCATCTCTCTGATGATTAGTGATGATGAGCATTTTTTTCATATGTTTTTTGGCCATTCGAATTTCTTCCCTTGCTGAAGTTTCTGTTCATTTCTTCTCCCCATTTTTTGATGGGGTTGTTTGTTTTCTTCTTGTAAAGTTCTACCAGTGCCTGATATATCCTGGATATTAACCCCTTATCAGATGGGTATTGGGTGAATATTCTTTCCCATTCTGTGGACTGCTTTTGTATCTTAGTCACTGTTTCTTTTTGAGGTGCAGAAGCTTTTTAGTTTCATGTAGTCCCATATGTTTATCTTTTCTTCTAGTTGCTTTGTTAGTGATGTTTCACCTTTGAAGATGCCTTTAGCTTCAATGTCGTGGAGGGTTTTCCTATATTTTCTTCAATGTACTTTATGGATTCAAGTCTGATATTGAGATCTTTAATCCATTTTGATCTGATTTTTGTGCATGGTGTTAGACACAGGTCCAAATTCATTTTTTTTACATGTCGCTGCCCAGTTTTCCCAACACCACTTATTGAAGAGGCTTTCCTTACTCCATTTTAGACTCATTGCACCTTTATCAAAGATTAAATGATCATGTGTTTGAGGTTGGGTGTCAGGATACTCAATTCTATTCCATAGGTCCACAGGTCTGTTTTTATTCCAATACCATGCTGTTTTAATTACTACTGCCTTGTAGTACAGTTTGAAGTTGGGAAAGGTGATGCCTCCCATCTTCTTTTTCCGAGGATTGCTTTAGCTATCCTTGGGGGTTTATCGTTCCATACAAATTTCAGGAGCGTTTGGTCAATTTCGTTGAAGAATGTCATGGGTATCCTCATAGGGACTGCATTGAATCTGTACAGAGCTCTAGGGAGTATTACCATTTTGACAATGTTAATTCTCCCCATCCATGAACAGGGAATGTGTTTCCATTTCCTTGTGTCCTCTTTTTCTCTTGGAGCAGTGTCTTGTAGTTTTTCTTTGTAAAGGTCCTTTACATACTTGGGTAAGTTGATTCCTAGGTATTTGATTTTCTGTGGCACAATTGTGAATGGAATAGTTTCCTTAATATCCCTTTTCTTCTCTTTCGTTATTTGTATATGGGAAAGCCACTGACTTTTTTGGTGTTGATTTTGTATCCTGCCACTCTACTATATGCGTCTATTGTTTCTAGGAGTTTTTTTGGTAGAGAGTTTAGGGTTCTCTAGGTATAATATCATGTCATCTGCAAATAATGATAGCTTGACTTCTTCCTTGCCTATCTGGATGCCCTTGATGTCCTTTTTCTTCTCTGATTGCTATGGCAAGTACTTCCAGTACTATATTGAATAAAAGAGGTGAGAGTGGGCAACCTTGTCTTGTCCCTGATCTCAGGGGAAGGCTTTCAACTTTTCCCCATTTAGAATGATGCTTGCTGTGGGCTTTTGCTAGATAGCTGTAACTATCTTGAGGAAAGTCCCTTCAATT